>CAUZLF010000765.1:29205-214279 GCA_963580285.1 Lucinisca nassula
TATGTTTAAACCAAAAACCATCAATCAAGTGCGTCGGCCTCACGTTGTTCCATTTATTTGTTTACGCTCAGAATCCGCGATATCTAATCCAGCAGGATTACGCGCGGGTTTATAGTGCTGTTCTTACTCAAAAATGTCTTCAAGCCAATGGAATTCATGTACTGGACTGACCAGCCTTTCTCCTCCGATCTCTTTGTGAAAAATAGAGTATCTTTTGTGGGGAGGTATCCACAACCGACCAGACAAAAATGTTAGTAATTGACAGCAGCATTGTTAAAACTTGAATTTTAATGTTGAGTTTTGAAAACGTAAATAGTTTCTTTCCAAAATTTGAAACATCGAATGACATTTCATGATACCACCGGTGTATAGACATCTGCAAACATATCATACAATAGAATTTGCAGAACTAATTTTCTAAATTTTAAGAGTTTTTTAGAAAGGTTGTCTGTAAGTTTTCACAGTTTTTTTTTGTTTTTTTTTTTTTGGTTTTCTCATAGAATCTGTCATTTCAGTGCCTTTGGCGCTTTGATATTTATACGTGTATAGAACACACCAAAGTCATAAATTTGAGCCAGCGCACGACAAAACCTACAATAAGACATGTGCGCCCAATGAAGACTCAGATCAGCCTGCGCATCCGCGCAGTCTGATCAGAGCTTTCGCTGTGAACTCCAATGCTCCGTCATACAGCAAGAGAGACTATATGGAAAAATGGAAACTGTGTCGAATCCAAAAGGAGCCAGAAAACACTCTGATCAGACTGCGCGGAAATTTTTGATTATCGAAAGGTCCGTTAATCCTACAGATAACAGCGATGGATAGACTTTTTAGCTCACCTGAGCACGAACTGCTCAGTGAGCTATTCTGATGGGGTTGGGATCCGGCGTCAGTCCGGCGTTCGTCGTCCGTCGGTCGTCGTCTGTCGGTCGTCGTCGGTCAACAATTTGCCTTCTCCTCCTAAACCGATGGGCCAATTTGGATCAAACTTAACCAGATTGATCCTTGGGAGGTACTCACTGAAAGTTGTTCAAAGATCTGGCATCCAAGCAGCATCTGGTTGTCATAGCAACAAATAGGTATAAATGAGCACAGATCTTTAAAAACTTTTTGTCTGAAACCAGAAGGCCCAGATCTTTGATATTTGTTATGAAGCTTCATCTAGGGACCTCTACCATGACTGTTCAAATTATTGCCCAGGGGCCAAAAATGGCCGCGCCCAGAGACCCACCGGTTTTACATACAGTAACATAGGGAACATCCTTTAAAAATCTTCTTCCCTGAAACTACATCGCCCAGGTCTTTAATATTTGGTATGAAGCTTCATCTAGTAGACATCTAGACAAAAATAGCCCCGCCCTGGGGCCCACCAGTTTTACATTGCTTGATCTAGGGACCTCTACCAAGATTTTACAAATTATAGCCATGGGGCCAAAATGGCACCACCCTGGGGCCCACCGGTTTAACATTGGGCTTGTATAGGAAAATCCTTTAAAACCCTTCTTCTCTGAAACCTCCGGGCCCATGTCTTTGATAATGGTATGAAGCTTCATCTAGTGGACCGCTTCCAAGATTGTTCAAATTATAGCAGTGGGGCCAAAAATGGCCCCACCCTTGGGCCCACTAGTTTTACATGGCATTGTATAGAAAAATCCTTTAAAAATCTTCTTACCTGAAACCGTAAGGCGCTGGTCTTTGATATTTGTTAAAAAGCTTCATCTAGTGGACCTCTACCAAGACTGTTCAAATTGTAGCTCTTGGTTTAGAAATGGCCCCGCCCTTGGGCCCACAGGTTTTATATGGGCTTGTATAGGGAAATCCTTTAAAAATCTTCTCTCAAACCGTAGGGCCCAGGTCTTTGATATTTGGTATGAACCCTCATCTAGTGGGCCTCTACCAAGATTGTTAAAATTATAGTCCTAGTGCCCATCATTTTTACATGGCCTTGGATAGGAAAATCCTTTAAAACTCTTCTTCTCTGAAACTGTAAGGCCATGGTCTTTGATATTTGGTAAGACGCTTCATCTAGTGGACCTCTACCAAGATTGTTCAAATTATAGCCCTGGGTTTAGAAATGGCCCCGCCCACTGGTGTCATATGGCCTTGTATAGGAAAATCCTTTAAAAAATCTTCTTCTCTAAAACCGTAGGGTTCAGGTCTTTGATATTTGGTATGAAGCTGCACCTAGTGAACCTCTACCGGGATTGTTCAAATTATAGCCCCAGGGCAAAAATGGTCGCGCCCAGCCACGCACCGGTTTTACATAGACATACATAGGGAAAATGCTTTATAAATCTTTTTCTCTGAAACAGCTGGACCAAGGTCTATGCTATTTGGTATGAAGCTTTATCTAGTGAACCTCTGCCAAGATTGTTCAAATTACAGCCCTTGGGCTAAAAATGGCCCCGACCTGGGACCTACCAGTTTGACATGGGCTTGTATAGGAATATCCTTTCAAAATCTTCTTCTCTGAAACAGTAAGGCCAATGTCTTCGATATTTGGAATGGCGCTTTATCTAGTGGACCCCTACCAAGATTATTTAAATTATAGCAATCGATCCAAAGTTACAAAGCATAGAAGTCTTCAATGCTGAAGTCCACGTGGTCGTCACTGTTTTGTCGGAAAGCCGGGTAACGGTTATTTATAGAAAATTGACGCACTGTTCTTATCGATGCGTATCGAGAGAGGATTATTTGTAGAATCTGAACTGAAAAAAATGGTTTAGGCTTGGCAAACAGTGTTGTTAGACGCCATGTTCTGTGGCGTCTGATCAGGGTCTACCCGTTTTGCCTAAAAACTTGAATTAAAGGGTTAAACGAAATTATTTAAGTCTCAGTTTAGGACTACGAGTACTCTCTGTGTTTTTTTTGTTTTCTTTTTTTTTTTTTGGGGGGGGGGGGGGGGGTGGGGTAATTGATTAAAGGTACCTATTGCACACGCAAAGGCTGCGTAGCGGTCGCATAGGCTTCGTATTTTGGACGCATAGGCTTCGATGAAAAATGGCGGCTGACAGCTCGCCGCTGCAGGTAAGAAACTGTTTTTACGTTAATCTAACTGTTGTATAGCCTTCCCAGATACTGACGTCTGCCTTACGGACCACTTTATTAATGTGCTGCTTCGTCTGTTGCAAGAAAAAGTTTGAAACACGGAATATAGAAAAATAGACCCCAAAAGAAATTTGGCATTCAACACAGATTCACCTGAAATGTCACTTTAGTCCTGTCGTCCTATGTAACTACACCGTTTTTGGCTGGTGTTCTGGCCGATAAATTGTGAATCACGATAATGAAATCCAAAAGGGAATATGCAACTTTCGTCACATTTTTTGCGAAAAAGAAAAATCTTGATATTTCGATACAACGCACGTAGCTTCGTTACCGATTACAACGCAGAGGCTGCGAACTAAATTTGAAAACCCTGTATTATGTACAATAATAGCGAATGATATTAAATTAATATCGAGAAATAAGTCAACCAGCGTTAGTTGGTGGTGCTAAAGACATTCTGTATTATTTACACCGAACACATTTTCAGTCTCAGCTATGCAAATACTACACTTTGATTCAAATGCACAAAATCTGTCAAGTTACAATTATTTACACTACCGTTCATAAACTTGGTAAGACTTTGTCAAATCTGTTAAGTATTTAGCCAAATAATATTTGCACTGTATGAATTTCTGTCGTGTTTTTAATTACAACGCACATGGCTTAAGTCCCTGTGTCAGAAGTTTGCGAGCAGAAAGTCTTTAAAACTGACCAGCTCACCCACTGAAGCCAGTATGAATTTAATACATAGGAAGTTGAAGCGTAACACGAATTTGCCAAAGAAATCAAAGTGTAGCCGTGTTTTGGCTTAGTTTTCAAATGCTCCTATGTTATGATACAGAATGTTTTGCCATTTTTTGCCATTATGATAGCACACCCGTTTGTTTTGCCATTATGATAGCACACCCGTGCGACAGAGTGCATGTTTGCATCTCCAAAATAGCTACTTTTTAGATTAAAATCTGTGATTTTTTCTTATTTATACTGCAAATGTAGGTTGTGGGTGCTCGTTAGAATCGCCTCATTGAGGCAGTTCTAACGAGTACCCACAACCTATGTTTTGGAGAAGTAATACCTTAAATGATGTATACCCCGTAAACTCTAGTTTTCTCTAAATAAAGTGGGGTTTTGGGGATGGGGTGTTCATTTCACGGACTTGTTCACGTGATGCCCTTTTTTCTTGTCATATGCATCTGCTGTTCTCCATGAATCCATTTTTATCCCCACGCTTTTCGAAGAAACAGTGGGGATATTGTAATGGTCTTCGTCGTCCGTACGTTGGTCCGTCCGTTAACATAACTTATTTTGAGAGGGTAACACAATCAGTTACATAACTTCCAGAACCCTTTTTGTACCAAATGGAATCTTCCTCCTTATACATGGGAGGTGTCCATTTCAAAATTAAGGGGTGTCAGTTTGTGTTTTCTTCAAAATTGATTTGTACACGTCAGTGTACAGTTTTCTTCGTGATTATCCTTATCACGCACATCTTCTTCTTTCAAGTACAGGTACCTTTTCAACCCTTTTCACGCACATCTTCTTTTTTTATTCCTTTTCTTTGTATTTCTTTATGTCCACTTTTTTCACGGATGTCCACTTTTTTCACGGATTGTTGCCTTATCTATTTTTCTTTTACGTCAGTGTACATTTTTCTTCGTGATTATCCTTATCACGCATGTCTTCTTCTTTCAAGTAACCCTTTTCACGCACATCTTCTTTTTTCATTCTTTTTCTGTGTATTTCTTTATGTCCACTTTTTTCACGGATGTCCACTTTTTTCACGGATTGTTGCCTTATCTATTTTTCTTTCACGTCAGTGTACATTTTTCTTCGTGATTATCCTTATCACGCGCATTTTCTTCTTTCTCGGACTGGTACTTTTTCCACCCTTTTCCCGCACATTTTCTTTTTTCATTCCTTTATTTTGCATTTCTTTATGTCCACTTTTTTACGGATGTCCACTTTTTTCATGGATTGTTGCCTTATCTATTTTTCTTTCACGACAGTGTACATTTTTCTTTGTGATTATCCTTATCACACACATCTTCTTCTTTCACGGACATGTACCTTTTCAGCCCATTTCACGCATATCTTCTTTTTTCGTTCCTTTTCGTTGTATTTCTTTATGTCCACTTTTTTCACGGATGTCCACTTTTTTCACGGATTGTTGTTTCCTTAGCTATTTTTCTTTCACGTCAGTGTACATTTTTCTTCATGATTATCCTTTTCACGCACATCTTCTTTTTTCACGGACAGGTACCTTTTCAACACTTTTCACGCACATTTTCTTTTTTCATTCCTTTTCTTTGTATTTCTTTATGTCCAATTTTTTCACGGATGTCCACTTTTTTCACGGATTGGTGCCTTAGCTATTTTTCTTTCACGTCAGTGTTCATTTTTCTTCGGGATTATCCTTTTCACGCACATCTGCTTTCACGGTCTGGTGCCTTTTCAACCCTTTTCACACACATCCATCTTTTTTCATTCCTTTATTTTGCATTTATGTCCACTTTTTTCACGAATGTCCACTTTTTTCACGGATTGTTGCCTTATCTGTTTTTCTTTCACGTCAGTGTACATTTTTCTTCGTGATTAGCCTTTTCACGCACATCTTCTGCTTTCACGGACTGGTACCTTTTCAACCCTTTTTACGCACATCTTTTTTTTTTCATTCCTTTTCTTTGTAGAAGCCTCCGTGGAGCAATGGTTACGCTACTCGCCTTGTAAATCAGGGATCGCAGGATCGAGCTCGGGCTTCTCCAGACTTTCGTATGAGACTTTAAACCGAGGTCCCGTCTCCGTATGATCTAAGCTGTTGTTGGGACGTAAAACTAAAAGTCACTCACTCCTTTTCTTTGTATTTCTTTATGTCCACTTTTTTTAACGGATGTCCACTTTTTTCACGGATTGTTGCCTTATCTATTTTTCTTTCACGTCAGTGTACATTTTTTTCTTCGTAATTATCCTTATCACGCACATCTTCTTCTTTCTCGGGCTAGTACTTTTCAACCCTTTTCACGCACATCTCCTTTTTTCATTCCTTTATTTTGCATTTCTTTATGTCCACTTTTTTCACGGATGTCCACATTTTTCACGGATTGTTGCCTTATCTATTTTTCTTTCACGTCAGTGTATATTTTTCTTCGTGATTATCATATCACGCACATCTTTTCTTTCACGGACAGGTACCTTTTCAACACTTTTCACGCACATCTTCTTTTTTCATTCATTTACTTTGTATTTCTTTATGTCCACTTTTTTCGCGGATTTTTGCCTTATCTATTTTTCTTTCACGTCAGTGTACATTTTTCTTCGCGATTATCCTTATCACGCGCATCTTCTTCTTTCTCGGACTGGTACCTTTTCAACCCTTTTCACGCACATCTTTTTTTCATTCCTTTATTTTGCATTTATTTTTGTCCACTTTTTTCACGGCTGTCTTCTTTTTTCACGGATTGTTGCCTTATCTATTTTTCTTTCACGTCAGTGTACATTTTTTTTCGTAATTATCCTTATCACGCACATCTTCTTCTTTCACGGACAGGTACCTTTTCAACCCTTTTCATGCACATCTCCTTTTTTCATTCCTTTTGTTTGTATTTCTTTATGTCCACTTTTTTCACAGATGTCCACTTTTTTCACGGATTATTGCCTTATCTATTTTTCATCCACGTCAGTGTACATTTTTCTTCGTGATTATCCTTATCACGCACATCTTCTTCTTTCACGGACAGGTACCTTTTCAACCCTTTTCACGCACATCTTCTTTTTTCATTCCTTTTCTTTGTATTTATGTCCACTTTTTTCACGGATGTCCACTTTTTTCACGGATTGTTGCCTTATCTATTTTTCTTTCACGTCAGTGTACATTTTTTCTTCGTGATTATCCTTATCACGCACATCTTCTTCTTTCACGTACCTTAATTGTGCATTTCTTTATGTCCACTTTTTCACGGATGTCCACTTTTTTTACGGATTGGTTCCTTATGTATTTTTCTTTCACGTCAGTGTACATTTTTCTTCGGGATTATCCTTTTCACGCACATCTTCTGGTTTCACGGTCTGGTACCTTTTCAACCCTTTTCACACACATCCATCTTTTTCATTCCTTTATTTTGTATTTATGTCCACTTTTTTCACGCATGTCCACTGCCCACCCTATAAGCTCCCCCGGAGTCTTTGGCTCTGGTGAGCTAACAAGAATATATATGGTTTTTGGGTGGAGATCTGAATAGTTGCTGAGATATATCGCCTTTTATGAAATGGAGGGGTGGGGCCCGGAGCACCACTAGGTTGGTATCACTGAATGCGTCTTATCATTAGAAACTAGAACATATATGGTTTAGAGGTGGGGGTCTATATGGTATCTCAGATATTGGGCCTTTTACGAAGTGGCGGTTGGGGGGTAGGGCATGGCCCTGGCACATCCCAGGGGAACCCCAGGTTGGTGTCACTGAATGCCTTTTATCATAAAAAACAATATATATGGTTCTGGGATGGGGATCTGAATTCTTTCTGAGATATATCGCCTTTTATGAAGTGGAGGGGTGGGGCATGGCCCCAGCGCACCCCTGAAGGCCCATAGGTTGGGATCACTGAATGCGTCTTATCATAAGGAAGAAGAATATATATAATTTTGGGGT
Organism: Lucinisca nassula; assembly: GCA_963580285.1. Taxonomy (NCBI): domain Eukaryota; kingdom Metazoa; phylum Mollusca; class Bivalvia; order Lucinida; family Lucinidae; genus Lucinisca; species Lucinisca nassula. Next base: position 36,897 of record CAUZLF010000765.1, read on the forward strand.
GGGGATCTGAACGGTTTCTGATATATTGGTCCTTTTATGGGGTGGAAGGGATGGGACATGACCCAGGCAAATCCCAGGGGACCTCCAGGTTGATGTCACTGAATGTGTCTTATCATAAGAAACGAGAATATATATTGTTTTGGGGCGGGGATCTGAATGGTTTCTGAGATATATCCCCTTTTATGAGGTGGAGGGGTGGGGCATGGCCACGGCGCACCCCGGGAGACCCCGAGGTAGGTATCACTGAATGTGTCTTATCATAAGTATCAATAATATATATGGTTTAGGGGTGGGGATCTGAACGGTTTCTGAGGTATTGGGCTTTTTATGAAGTTGAGGGGGTGGGGCTTGGCCCAGGCACATCCCAGGGGACCACCAGGTTGGTGTCACTGAATGCGTCTTATCATAAGAAAAAAGAATATATATACTTTAGGGGTGGGGCTCTGAATGGTTTCTGAGATATATGGCCTTTTATGCTCTGGAGGGGGTGGGGCAAGGCCCCGCCACACCCTGGGGGATCCCCAGGTTGGCATTATAACATGTGGTGAAAAGAAGTTCACTCAAGGAATATATATTCTATAAAAAATTTGTCAAAGTATCTGCAAAGGTTTGGCAGTAAATGCCATTTTTCTATTTTCCCCAATTATAAGTCTATGGAAACTCTAAGTTGCCATAGCAACCAAACTAATGAGCCGAATTTCATAAAAAAAACACAAACTTTCAATCCCCCAGCCCAAAGATGCTACAGATGAAATTTGTGCTGAATCGGCCCAGTGGTTTCAGAGGAGATGTCGTTTGAAAGTGTTGAAGCAGACGACGACGGACAACTGCCTATCTTATAAGCTCTCCCGGAGCCTTCGGCTCTGGTGAGCTAAAAAGTTATTGACTGGACACAGAAACAAACTTTTTTTGACATCTGACCTCTTAGTATGACCTTTACCTTGGAGGTACCGACCTGGGTCTAGCGTGCAACACATCGTCTCATGATGGTTTACATTTCTGCCAAGTAATTTCACAATCTATCCAGGAACCAGAGCTCAAGCGGGCACTGCCCATTAGCAGCCATGTATGGTTTCAGGTTTTAATTTATTGATTATGAAGTCTCCCAAACAAACCCCCTTTTCCAAATGAGCACCCATGTTGACTCTGTATCTGAAATATTATGCCTTTTATGAGGATCACTGAATGTGTCTTATCATAAGGAACAAGAATATATATGCAAATTTTTGACGTCTCTAGTCGATTTCCTTGACTTTAGACGGTGTAGTCATTTTCTCGCATCGAAAACGTTAGAAAAGGATATAAATGTGTGTGTTTCAGTCGATAATTTTAGCGGGATTTCTTCTAACAATGGCGAAAAGTTGTGAGATTTTGAAGGAAACAACAGCAATATTACCTATTTTCAGCGTGTTAGAATCGCAATAGATCAGCTCTAGTTTGTGATTTGTTGGGTACTCAACAAATCACAGTTAGAGCTGATCTATTTCTTCACCCAAAATCTGTGTTTCGGGGCGGGAATGAGCAAACTAAAAACGTCCATATACACTTTGAAAACACACTTATACAAATACATTGTAAGTTTTACCGCCGAAAAAAACACGAAAATTGTAAGATGCTTAATCGTTATATTTTCTTAGTTCGGCTCAAAATATAAATTGTGGGTACACGCTAGAAACACATTATCGAGGCAGTTATAAAGAGTACCCAAAATCTATATTTTAGAGCGGAAAGAAGAAAAATATAAGGTTTACCCCCTGTAAACCCCAGTTTAACTAATATAAAATTGGGTTCAAGGGGCCGAGAACTGTATAGGTGCGTTTTCATCTCGAAAACACGCCTATATAATTTTGACCCCGTCGATCCCCACTTTTATATAGTAAAACTGGGGTTTGCAGGGGTTATCCTTATTTTCATATTTCTGCTCTAAAATATAGATTGTGGGTATTCGTTAGAACCGCCTCGATGAGGTGGTTCTAACGAGTACCCACAATCTATATTTTGAGCAGAAATAAGAAAAATATCACATTTTTTTCAGCTTAAAATGTTCATATTTTCGGTGGTAAAGATTACCATGTATTTGTATAGGCGTATTTTCGTAATGTCATGATGAAAGGAAATTGAAATACAAGACTATTACAAGGACCCTATTTCATGCTGCTTCAGTGCAAAAATTCTAGATGGACATTGGCTACTTTTTATACAAAGCTGGTGAAAATCAAATTTCTGGTTCAAAGAAAAGCGCACCTATATTTTGTACTATCAGTACAATGTGAACTTTGATAGTCTCTCACACCGCTCCCAATAATAGAGTATGGGTTCTCTGTCTCACACACACACTAGTTGTTTTCCATTGATAGCAGCTGTCCAAAAGAGCTGAATGAGTTGGATGAGAATTTTAGTTCCTCTCGATTCATTCCATTCTATCCCGTTCAAGAAAGAGAGCTGTGCTGAATTTAATTTATCTTCCTTATCCTAAGACGTCTACCTTCAAAGAAAATCAATTTCCTCTTTAAGCGAATTAAGACCCTTTTCGAGAGGATTCAGTTTATGGGAAAGCAAGCAGAAAGTCATAAATCTTGTTTCCTTTGAACAAAACGGCAAAAATAAGAGTCAGATATAAAAATAACGTAATACTGACCCGTGATTAACTTTAGAAAAGGAAAAAAAAAAAAAAAAATATATGCCTTCTTGAACGAAATAAAATTTTCAATATTAACCAATGTTGTGTGTACATGATTTTATTTACTTAGCTATACAATATGTATACTCATCGTAAGACGAATTCTGGTATAGCTGTCGTTTCTGTCTTTAAGTCTATCCAACAATGTCTGGATCTGACAACACGCTGTTGAAAAATGAAAAAAAAAAATCTATGAAATGTTTTTATCTGAAATGTCGATTTAACCCATAATTAATTTCTGTATTGCCGAAAACCATGTCATTCAAGCACACAGATTAACAAATTTGACTAATTTTCACTGACCTTTTCTCACACAAAGGATATCTGTCAAGTGTACATGGTATGTCGTTCCATTGGTTACCATATGGGCTATAAAAAGCTGCACAATCTTCCCCGCCTTTGTCATTGGGTTCACCCGAAGCCCAATCCGTGAATGTTGGTGTCTTCCCGGAAGAGTGCCATGTCCATATTCCTTCAGTTATATCATCAGTTAGACCCTTCCAGAAAGTTTCATCTAAATACACGAAACGGTATGGAATAAAAACAAAACGTAGAGAATGGAAATGAGTCGGCACATAAAAAAGACCATTTCTTGCACATCAGATAGGAAAAACCCTGGATTCAACCCTGGGATAGAAATTCTTATCCTAACTAGGTTGTCCTACCTAGAAAACGAATGAAAATCGATGAGATGTTCACTGGTTGAATAGTGAATAGTATTGGTTGATCCAATACGCCGTCGTTAACTCTTATCCTGCTGTTCACGACAACCCCTATCTTTTGAAACAGTGTAGATCCAGATCAGATGGCTTCTGAAGAAGCCATCTGATCAGGATCTACACTGCTTGATATTCAGTTTATGGATTTGTAAGAATAAATTACATTAAATAATCTGATTGGTTCTAAGTCAGGAATTGGTGTTGGTAAATTGAATAACACGCCTATATATATAAGATGTAAATTTTACTGAGGAAGAAACGCAAATTGTAAGATGAAAAAATTGCGATATTTATCTTTTTTCTGCTCAAAATATAGATTATGGGTACTCGTTAGAACAGCCTCGGCGAGGCGGTTCTAACGAATACCCACAATCCATGTTCTAGAGCAGAAATAAGCAAAATAAGGTTTACCTCTGTAAACCCCAGTTTTACTATATAAAAGCGGGGTTCAAGGGGGTCAAAATCATATAGACTTGTTTTCGTGATGCCGCATGGTAAGGGTTAAGTGTGACATCACTACTCGTAAAGTGACGTCAAAAATGTCGCATCATTGTCATCAAGGTATGTCGAACGTCGACAATCGAAGTGACTGCGTTATAAAACAAAACCCACTCTCAGAAATAAAAGGGATGCAAGAAAAAGTATCTTATACTGTTGTGCGGTGTGGATAGAACTAGTAAGATAAGGTCACTTGGGAAATGCCACAATCAAAGAACATAGCCATCACAAGTCACATAAAGAAAGTAAGCTACATTGAGGCACACACAAAATAGTAGACAAAACAAGAATCAACGGCACAAAGCCAATAAACAAATAAAACACTACAAAATAACGACCGCCTTGGGACCTACTGTGGGGCTTCAACGCCGGAGTTTATGACATTTAAACTGTCGCCCTCAGTTCCAGAATTCTAGATTCTAATTGAGTAACCCCAGATAAATCTAGTGGAGTAACCCCGGGATCACTGTCCGGGGTCACTCGGAAAGCCTCGTGATGCCGGACAGTGACCCTCGGGACGGATTTTCCAATTCATCCCTCACACCCATGTAATATTACTACGTTCTCCTATTTCTGTTCTTTGAATTGACGTTTGCAGCCAACTACGAGAGAACTAGAACTTTTTTTCTTAATTCTGCTCTCAAATAAAGATTGTGGGTTCTCGTTCTAACGATTACCCACATTCAATATTTTGAACAGAAACAAGAAAAATATCACATTTTTTATCTAAAATGTTCGTGTTTTTTGTTTGTTTTTCTTTTCGGATGTAAAATTTTATATGTTTTATTTGGTAACCGGTCATTTCGCACCCAAAGCACTTCGTACCCTAGTCATTTCGTACCATTTTGGTCATTTCGTACCTGTTTTATGGCCATTTCGTACCAACTAACAACCATTTCGTACCCAAGACATTTCGTAACCGTTTTGGTCATTTCGTATCCGGGTACGAGTACGAAATGAGTTTAGCATTGTCAGTTTGTACCCAAGTCATTTGGTAATATCGTACCAGGTACATACTGTATTGTTTTGGACGAACAGACTGAGGGTTGGACGGGGCTAATAATAGTACTTCTGTCATTACTGACAATGACCCGTCTTATTCTGTCATGACTGACAATAAAAATGACCAATCTTAATCATATCTGAGAAATGTTATTCGCTGCCGCTTCGCCGCTCGCCCATCGCCGCAGGGCTGTTTTAGTTCCATGCATGTGTGCCTGCAGTGACTGTGTGTATATAAGTATGATTGCATGCCCTGTAAATTGGATTATAGTGAAAGAGAGGCGCGCAGAATCAACTTCACTCTCTCGTCCTTACCTAGCTGGATCCAGAGGCAAGACAGTGTCGAGACATCTGGAGCTATGCCCGGATGCAGTGGATGACCATGACTTCTTTAGTGCCTTGTTATGCTCATCATGCTCCACAACACGCTGCTGCATCGCCGTTTGGACCATTGGATCAGACCGCTCCAGCTGCCGAGGCAGACTTGACATAGCTGACACATGCAAATCGAGATATGTATGTTTCTGCTCGGAGTCGTCTACTCCTAGATTGATTGCCGACCAGGGCTTGAGAGCTTCATCAATCCCTTGCAGTCGCAGAGGAATCAACATGAGTTCCATGTCTTCATTGTGCACAGCCAGAATGACCAAGCACCAACACAGGGTTTCGTGGGACGACCACAGCTGTGCACAAAGTAACGCAAGGCTAATCCGCCCAATACAGGGAGTCAGTATTCAATTAAGAAAAAAGTTAGTCTCCCTGCCACTGGCTGGGTTTTGTTTAGGGACTTAAAATCCCTAAGTGGATTGCCAACCAAGGCTACAGGTGCCACCTACCCAAGCTAACTTTGTTAAAAGATCTAGCAACTCCTTGATTGGTTGCCCTCCCAACATGTCGAGTCCCATCGGCTGGCATGCAACAGGTTGAGCATACATGTTACCAGTAGCAGCAATGAACCTGACACTGAGACCGGATTGGGCTACTTTGAGTAGGAATGTGTAAAAATATAGTTAAGAAGAAACTTGCTATCGAAACAACCATTCAATAGATTTTTGATTATAAAAAATTATCCGGACCATTGTGAATAGATGGACAGACGGACGCATTAAAGCGGCTCTGTAAAATTGGATCTTCGGCATGGACGAGTACAGAGCAGGAAAGAAGACCACATCACTCTTCTGAAGTCTTGTTCAATGGTGTACCCTCCGACAAACAAAAACGGGGATGTTGTCGAGAAGTTGTTTGGACAATGGTAGTGATATACATATGTGATGAACACATGTAAACCTCACTAAATGTCACTTATTATACATAGAAATGAAATTTCCATAAGTATAATTTGTGTTTTACTGCGGTCAAAATATATGTTGTGGAAACTTTTTGGGAGTCTCCAACGAGGACTCAAAACCTACGTTTGAATTCTTATCGGTATTTATAATTTTGTACTGTGACGTCAACAAAGTTTGTGGGAACTCTATGGAACTGTTTCAAACGGTACTCAAAATCTATGTTTGACAGTAGCAGGCATTAACAGAACGCAATATGATACAGGGTGTGTTTTTATTTTTGGATACTCGCATGCTCGCAGTGGCAAAAACTGTAGTTGTTTGTATTGGAGTTTAACGGCCCAGTCAACATTATTTTAGGTCATTTTGAGCCAGTCAGTTTATCTTTCCACACTCACTTTGCCTGGACAGGCTTATATACATAAGCGGTGCACATTCTTTCTCCAGAAACTGACAACTACCCTTATTGAATCAACGGAAGGGAGAGAATGGCCGCAAAAAGGTTTCATGATCAATCTCCACGAAAGAATGTTGTCGACCCTGGCAGGTGTCAACCCGCGTCCTCCTGATCACCAGTCAGACGCGCATCCGGCCAGCTATAACCCCGGTGACTTGTAATATATATATATATATATATATATATATATATATATATATATATATATATATATATATATATATATATATATATATATATATATATATATATATATATATATATATATTGATAATTTGTTGAAACAGATAATAAATAAAACAAATAGCTTCTTATTAACTGGAGTCTTTCAGCCATTACGCACCTAAGGTTACCCGTTACTTGTAAACAATTCAACACACCAAAGTCTTTGAAGAACTGGGTACGAAATGACCAAAAACGATTCCCAGAAAAAAAAATAAAATGGGTACGAAATGACCAAATTGAGTACGAAATGACCAAAATAGTACGAAATGACTTGGGTACGAAATGACTTGGGTACGGAATGACTGGAAACCGTGTATTTTAGATAAACAAAAATTAACAATTTAATTTTGCATTTGCATTTAAATGCTTTAGAAATATTTTATCATTTTGCATTAGTATATTTTTATAGTTAACTTTCCCTTCATGAGCAGTAATATCCTGTCTGCACCAGCATATGGAGTTAACGTTTCACAGTTAAACCGTTATGCTAGAGCCTGTTCCAATTATCAGGATTTAATGGAACGTAGGAAGGTGCTCACTACATGGTTGTTATGCCAGAGGTATCAAAAAACCAAATTGGTATCAACACTAAAGAAGTTCTGTGGGAGGCACCATGATTTTGTCCCCCAGGTATTAGACTTCCTGCCTTGCCGTGGCCCTGGGGGCTCAATTCCCACTGGGCACGTTGCTGCTGTGGTCAATGTGCCCACTGGGAAGAGCTAAAGGAAGTACCACCCGTTTGCCGTGGGTGGCGTCCTGTAAGCTGGAAGAAGGGATCCTGGAGGTTGAGGGTTACCTGAGGTGGCGGTGCTTCAGGTGCCCAACACGCCTCTTTGGCCTGGCTTTTCGGTGTAGACGGGTGGCCGTGCGGTCCGGCACGGTCAATCGGCTGGTCACGCCGAGCCCTAGAGATACCGCTTTGCTTTCTCTTCAACTCTTTTTGTATCTTTCCTGATACCAACCATATGCCCATTTACCTTACCCTTTTCTGTCTTTTTATCTCTAGAAGGCGGTGGCTTAACGGATCAATCGTGTAGGCATTTTGTTTATACGAGTATATCTCACGTGTATCTCTAACACCTGCGAGTTGGATAACCACTCCAGGATGGTGTTCCCTTGTAGGGCTCCACGGAGGGCGGAGAGCACTTGGGACGAAACTATAATTTTTTTCTTATGGCTCCTGGAAAAAAACATAACCGCAAATCACCTAACCGCAAATCACCTAACCACAACGCACCTAAACGTAAGAAACAAGAGGATTCATCCGAATCGGATGAACACAGTCAACAATCCAGTCAGCAGTCAAGTCAACAATCTAGTCAGCAGTCTGCTGAACCAAATTTTGACAATGTTCCGCGTTTCTTGGTCGTTACGTCGCTTGACGATACACGAACTGTATCTAGCCTTTCCCCCTTCGTCATCGAGAAAAGTATTCTCTCCATTGCCGGACACCCTAAGAGTATAAAACAACTCAAATCGGGTGATCTTCTCTTGGAAGTAGAGAAAAAACAGCAAGTGGTAAGCCTGCTAAACACCAACAAACTCTTTGATCTAAAAGTTAAAGTCTCTTTACATAACACGCTCAATTCATCTAAGGGAGTGATTCGCAGCCCAGAACTGCGTCCTTGTTCAGATGAAGAGATAGTCGATAATTTGAAAGATCAGGGAGTTGTTGGTGTTCGTAACATTCAAGTTCGTAGAAATGGTGTACTAAAACCAACAGCAACTTATGTGTTGACTTTTAATACACCAATTCTACCCAAGAAAATCAAAGTAGCATATCTTTCCATTAACGTAGAGGTATACATCCCAAACCCTCTTAGATGTTACTCTTGTCAGGCTTTTGGCCATCACGAAAGCAGATGTCAGAGAAAAAAACTCTGTCCTAATTGTGGTGAAGAAAAGCATGTTGATAATCACCTCCACTGCAAAAATGAACCCAAATGCGTAAATTGTGATGGCAAACATGCTGTTTTCTCCCGAGACTGTCCGGCATGGAAAAAAGAAAAAGAAATACTCACCGTCAAGTACCAAAGGGGGATAACATTCCCAGAAGCGCGGAAGATTGTCGAAGAGCGATACATAACACCAACCACCAGTTTCGCCAGCATCACAAAGGGTGCTAGTGTAAAATGTACCAGCTCCGCAACACAGACTGCTGAATCATACATTGCTGAACTGAAAAAGTCTGGTGCATGGAGTAAATCCACTCCAGCACCACAAAGTTCAACCAATTTATCAAAAGGCGCAATCCAGGTTGCTTCGGATCGGTCGACAGCGACCGTACCGAAGCCAGCGCCGAATGTAAAAGAGAAACCCGACTCAGGTCGAACAAATAAGGGGTCGCAAGATCCGATCAAAAAACATCAATTGTCTCAAAGACAAACAGACAGACAACGTAAAATGGAAAGAGACAATATAAAATTTCAGAACAGATTCGGATCTTTGAGTGACAGTGATATGGAGTTGACTGAAACTCCATCATCACCAAGTGGCAATAACAGATCGAGGTCTGCCACACCACGAGCTGGTGGTAGAAGATCTATATCACCAATTGCACCTCCATAATAGTTTCTAGTCTTTAAATATCTCTCCTTAAAATGGATTTAAAACACAAAATAATACAATGGAATTGTCGAGGTCTTAAATCAAATTATAATGAACTCTTATTACTTATTTCGCTACTAACCCCATCGGTGTTTTGTTTGCAAGAAACTTTTTTAAAAACTGACGACAACATAGATGTCAGGGGTTTCAATACATACAACTATATCTATTCTGATTGTAACAAACCATCTGGTGGCAGCTCAATTTTTGTTAAATCATGTTTACCACAAAGAGAGATCAAATTAAAAACAGACCTTCAAGCTGTAGCAGTATCGGTTTCTCAGGATAAAGAAACTACAATTTGCTCTCTATATATCCCACCCTCATTTTCTTTAAAGCCCGAACATCTTGACTCATTGCTGAGTCAACTTCCATCGCCATATCTTTTAGTTGGCGACTTCAATGGTCACAATATTCTATGGGGCTGTAAAGATGTCAATAACAGAGGAGCACTTATTGAAGATTTTATTGCACAGAACGACCTTTGCTTGATGAATGATAAATCTTATACTTACCTTCATCCTGCGACAGGTCATTTATCTTCTTTAGATCTCTCTTTGTGTCACCCATCTCTCTTCTTGGACTATGACTGGTCTGTTCATGATGATCAGTGCGGAAGTGATCACTTTCCTGTTATAATAGAGAGCGTAAACGAACCAGATGAAGACTGTAACCAGAAATGGAAAATGAATAAAGCCGACTGGGAATTATTCCATAATTTATGTGAAGAAGAGTTATCAGTTGATCACTTAAATGAATCATCTGACATTGTTTCTGATTTCACAGATACACTTATTAATATATCAGAGCAATGCATTCCAAAGACCTCCACAAATACTAAGAGAAGCAAGCCTTGGTATAATAATGACTGTAAAGAAGCTATTAAAAAGCGTAAACAGGCTCTAAATAAGTTCTGCAAAAGTCCCACTTCAGAAAAGCTAAACGACGTAAAAGTTTTTAGAGCTAAAGCTCGGCGAACAATCCGAGCTTCAAAACGAAAGTCATGGAGAGAATATGTCTCCAAATTGAACTACAAAACCCCCATTAAAAAGGTTTGGGTTATGGTACGAAAAATTTCAGGAAAAACAAAGTCCTCTAGTTTTACACATTTAAATACTGAATTTGACACAATAGCTTCAACAAAAAAAGATATTTCAGATACTCTTGGTCACACATTCTTGAGAAATTCATCATCGCGTAATTATTCTGACACTTTTAGAAATTTCAAAAAGGACCAGGAGAAAAGAAAACTTAACTTCAAATCCCTTAATCACGAAGAATACAACACACCTTTTAACTTATCCGAACTCGTTGAAGCCATTGAAATATCACATGATACGGCAACCGGCCCCGATGAAATTCATTATCAGATGCTTAAGCATCTGCCAAAAAGTTCTCTTACAACACTTTTAGATATCTTTAATAATATTTGGGAAACGGGGGTCTGTCCTGAGAGTTGGCGTGTAGCTACAGTTGTACCAATTCCGAAACCAGGGAAAGATCATGCAGAACCTACAAATTATCGTCCGATAGCTTTGACAAGTTGTTTGTGTAAAACATTGGAGAGAATGATAAACAAGAGATTAGTCTGGTACTTAGAGTCCAACAACCTCATTTCAGAATATCAATCGGGGTTTCGTTCGGAACGTAGTACCAATGACAATTTAATAAGACTAGAAACATTTATACGAGATGCTTTTATTAACAAAGAACACGTAGTGGCTGTCTTTTTCGACTTGGAGAAAGCATATGATACAACATGGCGTTATGGAATATTGAAAGATCTACATAACATTGGCTTAAGAGGAAAACTTCCCAGTTTTATTGAAAGCTTTTTAGGGGAGCGCATGTTTCAGGTGCGTGTGGGATCTACCCTGTCAGATTTCTATGATCAAGAACAGGGTGTCCCACAGGGTAGTATTCTTTCAACTACGCTATTTAACATCAAAATAAACAATATTGTACAATGTTTGGACGACAAAACTGATTGTTCATTGTATGTTGATGATTTTTGTATATGTTACCGTTCAAAAAATATGAAAACAATTGAACGAAAGTTACAACAAAATTTAAAAAGAATAGAAGAATGGACTGATAAAAATGGTTTCAAGTTCTCCAAGTCAAAAACGCAGTGTGTTCATTTTTGTAAACTACGGAAGAAACACGAACATCCTTCCCTGTTTTTATACGGATCACAAATTCCTGTTGTTGAAGAAGCCAAATTTCTTGGGGTCATATTTGATCAAAAGTTATCTTTTATTCCACATATTAAATATCTTAAAGCGAAATGCTTAAAAGCTTTGAATCTTTTGAAAGTTTTAGCTCATACAAGTTGGGGAGCAGATCGGTATACTTTATTACATCTTTACCGGTCTTTAATAAGATCTAAATTAGATTATGGGTCTGTTGTTTATGGTTCTGCCAGAAAGTCCTATTTAAAATCCTTGGATACTATCCATCACCAAGGCCTTCGTCTGGCCATGGGAGCCTTCCGTACTTCTCCCGTATTAAGCCTTTATGTAGAAGCAGGTGAACCATCTTTAACCTCGCGCAGAGAGAAACTTTCTCTTCAGTATGCTATCAGACTTGCTGCAAATCCATCTAACCCGGCATCCAAAATTTCATTTCCACCTCAATTTGTAGATAAGTATGAAACGAAACCCACAGCAATCAAACCTTTTGGATTACGTATTTTACCACTGCTGGAAAATTCAGGTATCGACCTTAAAAATATTCAAAAACATGAAACCGCCGAAGTTCCATCTTGGTGTATTAAACAACCTTCTATTCTGTTCGACTTACATGATGGAAAAAAATCCGAATCAAATCCAATACTTCTCAAACAAAACTTTCAGGTACTGCAGTCACGTTACAATGATTACCAGCAAGTCTATACTGATGGTTCCAAAGAAGGAGATAAAGTTGGCTGTGCGTATGTTTCTAAAGATACGCACAAAACCATGCGCCTTCCAGATGGTTCATCTATTTTTACAGCTGAAGCCAAAGCAATAGACCTAGCTTTAGATTTTATCAGTTCTTCAACAATTCAAAAAGCAATTATATTTTCGGATTCACTTTCTGTGCTTAAGGCTTTAGACCATTCATCATCTAAAAATCCTCAAATTCAAAAAATGATCGAAAAACATCATGAAATTTCTAAAACACACCAAATCTTGTTTTGTTGGCTTCCGAGCCATATTGGCATTGTCGGCAATGAATATGCTGACAAGAAAGCAAAGGAATCGCTCAATCTTGATCCATCTGTTTTTAAAATTCCTTTTAACAATTTTAAACCATTTATCAACAGATACATCTTGTCGGAATGGCAAGGCGAATGGGACCGTGCAATAAATAACAAACTCCATGCCATTAAACCTGTCGTTAGTACAAAATGCTCTCCTCCACAGTTTTCCAGAAAAGAGGACGTAGTATTAACACGACTGCGCATCGGCCATACTCGAGTTACTCATTCTTATATTTTTAATGGTGATGATCAGCCTTCTTGTGTAGGTTGTGATCAGCCATTCACTGTGAAACATATCTTAATTGACTGTGTTGACTTTTCACCCTCACGTATTTTATATTTCAAAGCTGACACTTTGCAACAACTGTTTCGAGATGTACCTGTTGATAATATTATTTTATTCTTAAAAGAAATTGGACTTTTTCATAAGATTTAACTGTTTCAGATTTTTATACATTATCATTCTGACTTTTTACTTTTAATATCATCATAATTATTCATGCCGTTTAACCTTCAACCGTTTGACGCTTATGACCCACAAAGAGGGTTGGCGCGTCGTTAAACACGAAATCATCATCATCATCACCATGATTTTGTTGATCCGTACAATGTGGCCATTTCCAGAATTATTTCTGATGTGTTTGCCAATGGAAAGCCATAGGAAGACGGGTGCTGTGCCGTGTGGCGGCCGTAAAATGTCTCCCCGTACATCCATCATAGTACAGGTTATATTTTCTGGTCCTTTTGGATCATTGAGTTCATTAAGAATCATCTTGAAACTAGAGTTCTGCTGAAGCCGGTGCTAGGGGGCGTGGCCGGTGTAACACATTTCAGTACTGGTCATGAACAGACTCAATAAAACCGAGTCTGCTATTTTCGTTTATTTGGTGTATTCTTTGCTTCCAAAGGATCTAACTATTCAGAACTTATATATCTTCACTGCAGCTGGTGCTGTGCCGTGTGGCGGCCGTAAAAAGTCTCCCCGTGCATCCATCATAGTGCAGATTATAATTTCTGGTCCTTTGGGATCATTGAGTTCATTTAGAATCATTTTGAAAATAGAGTTCTGCTGAAGCCGGTGCTAGAGGGCGTGGCCGGTGTTGCACATTTCAGTACTGTTCATGAACAGACTCAATAAAACCGAGTCTGCTATTTTCGTTTATTTGGTTTATTCTTTGCTTCCAAAGGATCTAACTATTCAGAACTTCCAAAATCTCGGACATACTCTTCTCGGCATTTACTCCTTTTCTTCGTTCAGGTCGATAGGCATGGTGGGCGAAGCTTGCTTACCACGTAATGCTTCTTATCCGCGGACGCCTGATTACACTCTTATGGAGTCCATGTCTGTTGATCTAAACATTGATATTTGCCATTTGCCTATGGATTTATGATTTTGGATTAACGCGTTGGTACTACAACCTAAACTACTTATTTGGTGATAATTCGAAAACATAATTTTTCGAACCACACCTCCCACCAGAGACACCAAAGGAAAAGAAGCTGAAACATTGAAAAACTAGAAATCTTATTTTGGAATATAGCGTCCAAAGGCAGCAGAATTGACTTCAAAAGGATTTGAAAATGTACCAATTCACCACTATATCGATATACGATAATCAAATGACCTTATTGAGTAAATATGTTACCATTTTTGCGTAGATACGTTTGAATAAAAGAGAAGGCATTGATTAGGAATCGATACAATTAACCAACAGCTCCCAACACAGACACCAAAGGGAAAAAAGCACAAACATGAAACAACTTGACCCCAGCGGAAACATCAACAGCGGAAAGCCAAAACGAAAGCCCCCGCCCCCCTCCCCTCACAAACACAATGGCTAAGTGGCTATCCAAAACAAAATAATTTAAGCGATACACACACTCAAAGATAAACCTTAACAAAAATTAACATCGACAGAAGAACCGCCTTGGAACGGTTAGTGAAACGAATTGCACTGCGGGGCTTAAATCGATCTTACGTGGCCACAATCCTCGCCCTTCCGTCGCGATTGGTCAGTCCGCATGAAGGCCTCCAACATCTCCGTGAACGCAAAAATCAAACAACCACAGAGATAAAACAACGGTAAGGACTCGACAGCAAGAAACCACTGAAATACTGGAGCAAAAGAGGCCAACAGTTAGACTCCAATGGGCCAGATCAGAGACACAGCATGAGGTACCTACTTGTGATTCTTACAGATCATGACTCGGTTAAAGAAAATCAAATTGTTACTGATGACCTGATACGAGATTTAACCTATCAGTACTTGCGTTTTAGACGTCCGATGTAATCCTTCAGAAACGTATTTTCCAGACTCGTCTCTACTGTAACTAGATGACCTCCATGCTGCACACAGTAGTGCTGTAAAAGTGGCAATACTTTTGTGAATTATAACGATTAGATAAATCAAAGCGCCAAAAGGCACTGAAATGACAGATTCTGTGAAAAACCAGTGCTTCAGCTGAAGTGCACGACCCGCCGGATGATTTTAGCTTTATGAGTGTAACCATATATGGGTATGGCGGCCATTTTGGTCATGTGACCTGGACCTAAAACGGCTCCCCCAATAAATGCGCCTTATCGTAAGGAGCAAAAATATATCTTATACTTTAGTACTGTATTCTGAATGGTTTGCAGGATAAAATGCATTCTCACTTTTCCAATACAAAAGCATATGTGTCATAGTTTGACCTAGGCACAAATAAGGTCAAGGTCAACCCAGGGTCACCATTTTAGCAATTTATAATAGGCCTACGTCCCAGAGGCTATTTATCAAGTTTCGGGGAAATCTGCCCAGTGGTTCTGGAGAAAACTATTTTTGAAGTGTTTTTACCATATATGGCTTGGCGGCCATTTTGGTCATGTGACCTGGACCCCATGAGCAAATTTTGGTTTCCCCCATCCCATAGAGGCCCCATATGAAATTTGACTTCAATCGGCCCAACGGTTTCCGAGGAGTAGCAGTTCGAAAATTTTCACATTTTTCGCCTCGGCGAGGCTATACTAAATGGAATGTAATACTTCGCAAGTTCATTGGTTAGATCTCATTGATATCTATCAGTATGCCAAAAATTGTTTAAATATTCCAAGCGGTTAAGTCACTATCACCAATTTTCATAAACGGGTTACGGACGAACAGGCCATATATGGCTTGGCGGCCATTTTGGTCATGTGACCCGGACCCCATGAGCAAATTTTGGTTTCCCCCATCCCATAGAGGCTTCATATGAAATTTGACTTCAATCGGCCCAACGGTTTCCGAGGAGAAACAGTTCGAAAATTTTCACATTTTTCGCCTCGGCGAGGCTATACTAAATGGAATGTAATATTTTGCAAGTTCATTGGTTAGATATCATTGATATTTTTCAGTATGACAAAATTTTTTTAAATATTCCAAGCGGTTAAGTCACTATCACCAATTTCACAAACGGGTTACGGACGGACAGACAGACTGACAGAATGACAGAATGACACGGTGATTTTAGGGCACTCTTAGAAAATCAACCGACTTCAGTCGGTCGCTTTTCTGCGGGTCGTGCAATTCAGATTTACTTTCTTAAGTGATAAGGACAATGGCGCTGGAGTGCTGATTTTTAGTTTGGTTCACAAAACTGAGGTGAATCGGCTGTTAAACACTTTCATCTTCATTTTACTTGGACATTATAAATAAAACAACATGCAAATGACTACCCAGCAGGCACACGTCGCTAGTGTAACGTCAAATCAACGTCGATGCAACGTCATGACGTTGCACCGACGTTGATGTGACGTCACAATTACGTCATGTGCCTGCTGAGATAGTTGCCAGTTTTATGACAACACATAGCCGCAACTTTCTTGTAAAAGCTTACACTTGTTGACTGAGATGTGTTTCGCGGCTTAGTCAAGAACCTGCCTTATGTCGTGCGCTACAATAAAGGAAAACACTTTTTGTGCGATGTTTGAAGTTTTGCGGCATCTGACTAATTATTTATCACAACATTGTGCTTACATATTTAGTTATTTAGACCTATACAAAAGAATTGGACAGTGAAAACTGTTAGGAGTTTATTATTGCTGGCTTGCTACCGTACGGTGAAGTTTCTAGCGTCACGTACTTCGCATTTAATTAGGTCATGTAAGTGTTATGAGTCTGTACCCTTTCAGCCCTTTATAGCCAAGTACAGATACCTACAGATTCAAACAGTGTAGAACCTGGTGAGATGGCTCATAATGATACACCGCATTCGGTTCTACATGGTTTGACATGCTATTGACGACTATTGACTAGACACCCAATTTACATGTGTAGAATGGACGTGTACAAATTCAGTGACTGAAGAGTGAACTGGAGAAACTCTTGGGTTGAAGGGGTAAAATCTTAACCTGGCCTGTAACTGTTGTGTGCGGGTCAGGACCAGACAAAGCGGCTTGGCCGATAATCAAAAGTTAAATACAGCTTATTATACGGTTTATTTTCTTTATTTTTCAAAGTTTATCTATATACTTAAATGGTGTGCACTGATTGTAGCTCTATACATATTGTTTTGTTTTGTTTTTCTTTTCTAAAAATATACAAAGGTACTTTAATGGCGTATTGATACAAATATAATTAATCATAACCCATTTTGTACTGAATGTAATATTATCACTTATCTGACGAAGATTTCATTGCGAAATCCCGGTTCAAAATTAAGGGGCGTCAGCTAGAAATATAGGAATTAATTTAGGAAAAAAAATGGGCTAACTTTCGACAACAGTGAAGCCCGCAGTGAAGGCCGTGGTTAGACGCCGCCTCCAAGATTCGCCAATGACATATTATGCGGTCGTCTGTATAAAATGGGAACTTTCCTTATGCATATTCAATTAACTTTTCCAGTTTTGTTTGTAATTTAAGAAAGATCATTTTTGTATTTTGATTACAAATGAAACAAAACATGTAATCAAAATGAGGAAATAATGCAATGAGAAATTAGTTTTGAGACAGCGAGCATGAAAAGTCAACAAACAACGGACTATTTGCGCGGAATCATATTTCAAAAGTAGTGGAAGCCGGAAGTTCGGACGTTAAAATTGTAAACATGCAGCACGACGAAGAATGACAGAAAGAATCTGTCATTAAAAATTACTGACTGACATGTTTGCTTTACTCACAGAAACCGGATATTATTGCAGTATTTCCCAACTTAAAAAAAAGTCAAAAAAGTGGCCCACAAGATGACAAAATCAATTAATATAATCATCTCTATAAAAAAAAACGTTTCTTAGTTTAAAAAGAACACAGACGTCACAGGCCACCGAAAAAAGAGAAGGTACACGTGCACACAAACCACAACAACAACAAAGTCAGTCAGCTTCCCAGCTAGAACAGCGGGACAACGTCAGACAGACAATGATATGGCGTTGGAACGTCGTTTCGCTGTCGGCCGGACCCTGGTCCGGTATTCTTTGCTGACTTTGTAATTATAGGAAAGAGCAAAGGGACAGCCAGCAGAAGCCGCTGTTGGCATTTCAACTCTGTGTTTAATGAATATTCAACCCACTTAAAGAACAGAAAGGCTTTGTTACACACAGACAAGCACAGTTCATGTGCTCAACACAAGTAGAAAATCTTACACTCATGGCCATGGTATATAAAATTAATGAAATGAGCCTTCGGCAAGTTTCATCAATTTAATATCACATGATCACATGATCGTTACAATCTTGTAACGATTTAAATCGGACGGCATTGCTAAAGAACCCTGATAGAAATCATAGAGTTAAGCGCCAGTAAACATCTGCCGTTTTTTACATTTCCAATGTAAAGTCTAATGTAAACCTATAGAAAACAATATAGTTCATACTTCCATGAACGCATCCTGTCACATGATTTTCAGTGACGTCAGTCTAAACCATGGTTCTCTACGGGCGTTGGCGACGTCAAAGCTCTTCCGCTCTTTGTAGAAAAACAGCGTGTTTATGTTTTTCAGCATTAAAAGTGTTCTCTATAAGCATTTTTCGCCCAGTGATGAGGGGCAAAGAATGTGAATATAAAAATAAACTTAATTTTTCGGCTTTTCATGAAAGTATGAACCACATCGGGACACGAGCCCCTTCGGGGTTCATTTACTTTGCACGCGATCCACTGCGCTCATACTCTCACGAACCGCAGAAAAATAAAATTCATTTCTTAATTACATACATTGCAATGTGTGGGCATAAGATGTTTTATGACATGACGTTATCCACTAAATAACAACGACATTATATGAATAATAGAAGATCTAACACGACTGTTCATGTATTATTGAATTTATTAAACGAGTTGATGAAAAGGGATAAAATGCGAGGCTTTGTCGAACAATTTATCCCTTTTCTTCAACCAATAATACATGAGCACGAATGCAAGGTTCTATTTATCATATGACATTTAAAACTCATTTTATTCATGACTGTTTTACAAAAATGTCAATATTCCGCCATTAGTAAACTTCACGCCGTTAAGGACGTCGTACATGTAACGTTACGGGGCGTATCTAACTCATTTGCATATTTAATCCACTAGTGGATTATCGAATTTATTACATGGCGTTATTACATTCTCAGACGCGACGTCATATGATACATAGAGATAATCATATGGCACTTTTCAGGATATTGGTCGAGATCTGATATGGTATATGATATGCAAAATGCCACTTTATAATCTATTTATCATATATATCCCAACCTTTCTTCTTTAAACATGTTGAATTATGGTTTTATGTTTAAAGCTTTTCTAAAACCAAAGCAAAGTTTTAGGTGAAAAGCAAAGCAATAGTTGGCTTTGAATTTACTTTCTTTTGTGATAAGAAATTTCTGTTCGTATATGTATTTAACCAGAACTAAATACAAACACTGTTATTTATAAACTCCATGGCCCCCGCCCATTGGGGCTTGAAGAAATAGATTTGGCTGCATGATGCTTCCATTCTGAGCTGAAACCGACCGCACATGAGTACTGGTAAACCGATTAGAATGTCTAAGCCTTCCCAAGCAAAGTGGTGCGAGTCGGCCCGTCCATGCATATTAACCCTATTGCTTTCATTGGGCGGCAGGTGAGATGTCATTTCATGTCAGTGTCGGGTTAAAGTCCCACAGAATTGGAAGAAACTCTCCAAACTGACCTAAATAGTGTTGGAGGGGTTGTAAAACCGCAAATCAAACAAACAAAATTTATAAATTCCAAAAAAGAGAGAAATGTATTTACACATCGCATATGTGAGAGGCATGATACGGCCCCCGCCAATCGGGGCTTGAAGAAATATATGGGCTGCATGATGCTTCCACGCAGAGCTAAATCCGACCCGCTCACGAGTACTGGTAAACCGCTTAGAGAATCTAAGCCTGCCCAGGCAAAGCGGTGCGCATGAGTCGGACCGTCCATGTTTATAAACCCTATTGGTTTCATTGGGCGACTGGGCTTGAGATGTCATTTCATCTCAAGATCGGGTAAAAATCGCACAAAATTGGAAGCAACGTCTTCAAAATGACCTTTACAGTGTTGATGGGGACGTTAAACCTCAAATCAAACAAACAAAAGAGGCGTGATAAAGGGTATGCGATATAGTAAAAACATGGTTAGTGTCTTATATAATAAAATATAATCGGTGGGCCTTAGACAATTTTATAGGGGCGAGCTTTAGCGAGCCCCTATAAAATTGTCGGGGAGAACCGATTATATTTTATTATGAAATACACTACCCATGTATTTAGTTTATACCGCAATTCCAAACAATGAATGGATTTTGCAATAGTTTAGCCAATTTAAGCAAAAAGGACTGCAGACTGTGTGGCATGTTAAACGACATTCAGTGCCATGGCGCGCACACGTAATATAACGTGACGTCAACGAGTGCAAAGTTTCTGACGTCACCGCGCCACAAAGACGTAGTAAACAACACGGACGCTCGAATAAAAGTTTCTCTATATGAAAATTGGCAAATAAATAGTTTATTTTAGCTTTAAAAAATATTTTCGAGGTTGAGACGCAACTGCAGTTTCTGTGCGCACTTATTCCGACGAGGAAAGGCCGAGAACGTAAGAATTTAGCTGGAATTTCTGAAAATCTGTATAAATAAATATTGCTAAGATTTTAACTAGCAGTTGCGTTGTATTCCTATGTATAAAAGGTTGCATATTATTGATTACACTTGTAAAATCTGGACCTGAAAAGTAGGTCCGATCTATAAACGGTCACTAGACGTATTATAGGTCAGTAGAAGGTATTATAGGTCACTACCGATTATAGCGTGCAGTTATTCGACCCCCTTTATTAGGTTACTAGAATGTCTGATTGCGGTATAAATTGATTTTAGGGTGTAATATGGGTATGTGATAACGTGCTTACGCCTCAGAGAACTTGATACGCTCACGGATTCCACGTTCGTATCGCATATTCAAAAACAAAGTACTATGTAGTAAATATATGATAAAGCCAATTAACATATTTCATAAAATCTGGAAAGGAACGTCGTCGGCAATGGAAGTACAAAAAGTAATACATAGACGGTTAGGTTTACATCGTACTTTTTGGATGGCCATTTTGTGGGAAAGTAACTGTCCTTATGGCCTTCCTTTGTTTAGGTTTCCATTATGGTCTTGTCGCTTAATGCTTGTATTTCTTTCCCTTTGGTGTCTTTTATGGGTGGAGTAAGTTAATTATATCAATTCCTGATCTTTGTTTTACTTCTACTTTTTAGTAATACGTAATTGTTAGATAGGAGCAAAAAAGAAGTCCCTCAATTTGTCTCGACTGTAAAATTGTCGCAAATGGTATGTTAAAACGATTTATTCATACCTCAGCTTCGGTAAAATGTACCGGACGTCCATTAGCAAAAAGGTAGCAGGAACTGTAAAATGTTACCCAGCTGTCCGGACAGGCACCAGTTGCTTCACATCTGGTAACACCTAAAAACACAACGAAGCTGAGAATCTGCCATTTTTATGTATATATATTGTACTGAAACATTACATCTACTCACAAGGAAATGAGAACAAATGATGTACGGTGTATCATGTAAGTGTGACCTGCTAGGAGTACTGGCCCTTCCGGGTGTTCAAATACAGTAAAATTCCTACATTAAGACCACCTTTGGGACTAATCAAAAGTGGCCTTAGACACCACTTAAAGTCTTTTGAACAGTTCCAAAGGTGGTCCATGACCAGAGGACTCTTTGTGCAGAAAATACGAAGACTAAGTAACCGCCGCACCCTTCTTAATGTGAGGATTAACTTTGTTTAATCCATTATTAATTTTCTGCATACATGGTCTTTCTTATGGGGACTCATCCCCTACCTAGGTCATGCAGCTAGTACATGTCTGCCAGACCTTATTATAATTACGACCACCTGATGATGATGCCTTGCAAGACATTACACCTATCAGGTTACTGCTCCACATGGGCCTCACATGATAAGGTTCCTGCCCAATCAGATAAGCTCCTTATCACATACTGGCATTTGGATAGACCACTTGTGGTGGCTCCCCTTCATTCTCAAGCATGGCAGGCAGCAGGCAGCATCAAGCGACGCCATATTGAATTTCTAGTTTCAAACTTTTGTTTTTTTAAAAAAAAAAAAAAACTCAGAATAAAGGATGGAGTTGTGAAATATCAGTTGAAGTATTGGACTAAATAGGAAACCTGCAAGTCTTGTGTTCAAACTGAGGTCGGGCATTAAACGCTGGAGGTGGCAACTGATAGTTCTCACACATAAACAATACATTCCAGGAATGATGCTCATAAACTGTTGTGACCTCTGACACTAGTGAGCTTTTAGTTTACCTTTCATGAGTGTTCAACTTTCATCATGCCATTTGAAGAACATCTGACGGACGAAAACGTCGTCGAGATAGTGACATTAACACCACAGCAAATTGTGTTGGAAAGGGCGAATAGGAATAAAATAAGCGACGATGCGTTGCAAAAGTTGTTTGAGGACGGGTTTACGTGTAAAGCTGATCGACGCGGAGGATTTAACCAAAATTAAAATCCCTCGAGGTCAGAAAAAAAAAATTTGGCCTGTGTAAAAGCCCTAAAGGGAGAGGCCCAAGTGAACGAGGCGACCACACCGTCTACCGGAGGCGCCCAAACAAGCGCGGCTGGTGATATGCATGCGCAATAAGCCAACCAATCAACGACTGCGACGAGAATTCAAAATGGCGGCGCCGATGAATCGATTGACAACTTGTCTAACAGTGATGTGTATTTGAGCTCTTTGTTATCCCATTTAAGATCTTGACAGTCCCAGGCACGTAGTTGCTTGGCAGGTGATGTCTCTAATAGACAATCGGCGTTAAGTAATTAAGGGATAGGACTTAGCGCTGAAAATGACTTAAGAAACAGCGTTGGACCTATTCAGACACATTCGTGGAAAGACCCCCAGATTGACTTGGCTTCAGCTGCTAACGGTAAGTCAGTTCCTGCTTATTATGATATCACTGACTTTGTCTCGAGTAATGTGGAAGAGGAGATAGTCGTTGGGGGTACAGGTACTCACCAGATCATTCCTAAATCTGGCCATAAGAAACCAAACCTTGAAAGTGTCTTCCTTGCACAATGGATGGTGGCCACTTTGGCTATTTTGTATAAGCTTAAGGGGGAGTCACGGCTAGCCAGAGATGGTATTCTGGACTACCTTTCTTATACCACAAAGATTTGTCAGCTGGTACAGAGGTACAGTTTACAGTCAGTGCTTTTGTACGACAGGGAGTACAGGAATCTCCAGGCTAGCCATGACTTCAGATGGGACACAGACATACATCATTTGCATTCTGTATACCTACAGCCAAGATTTCCACGTCCCACGGTCAATTATTTTCAAAAAGGACAATCCTCACATACAGTGAAGAATGGACAACCTTCAAATCCAGTCACATCTGATGGAAAAGTTATCTGCAAACTTTTTAACATAAAAAATGGTTGCACGTTCCGGGAATGTAAATTTGCCCATCAATGCTCTAACCCAGGATGCCACCAGCTGCACTCAGCGGTGAGACACTTTCAATCAAAAAGCTAGTCCCCAATGTTAATCCACAGCATGGCCTACGCCTCTCTGTATTGGAAGAGGAATTGCAAGATGACAGGGAATTTATTTTAGACGGAATCAGAAATGGTTTCGACATTATTGACAAAGATGCCTCACCAACGGCAGTTGAAGTGATAATCATAGGTCGGCACAACCTAATGGCCCCCTTTATGACCAGGTTTCAGCAGAGATCCTTAACGAAACTGAGATGGGTAATTATGAAGTAGTCTCAGAACCCCAAACTATTTTCAGTCCAGTAGGGGTGATACCCAAGCCGGTGGGGGTGTGAGACTAATTCATGATTTTTCTTTGCCTAGAGGGCAGGCAGTTAATGATAGCTGCATCAGTGACTGGCAGCAAAAAATTTCTGGTGTGGATGATGCTGCAGCCTTGGTCTCGGAGGGGTGTTATATGGCCAAAATCGACCTAAAATTAGCTGATAGGTCTATCCCAATTTCAAAGCACAGCCAACAGATCACAGGGCTAAAATGGCAATTTGGACAAAAACCCGTCTATATCAGACACACTAGGCTCCCGTTTGGGCGCCAGGTATCTTTCATACTCAGGCAGTGAGGCGTATGCTCCAAAGAAGGGGATTAACAGCGGTGGTCGAGTACCGTGATGATTTTTCATTAAGGCAGATACTTTTTAGGACTGTTTGGTAGCTATGAATACTCTTATAGCTTTACTGAGGAAGCTTGGCTTTCAGATTAACTGGGATAAAGTTGTTGATCCCACCACAACTGTCACATTCCTAGGTATTGAAATAGATTCCATTGCCATGTGCCTCCGCTTACATGATGAAAAGTAGAAGTAAAACAAAGATCAGGAATTGATACAATTAACTTACTCCACCCATAAAAGACACCTAAGGGAAAGAAATACAAACATTAAGCGACCAGACCATAATGGAAACCTAAACAAAGGAAGGCCATAAGGACAGTTACTTTCCCACAAAATGGCCATATGGCCATCCAAAACCAAAAGACACAAGTGATACACACAGTAAGTAACAAACAACAACATAAATAAATCGCCACAGAAGAGCCGCCTTGGAACGGTCAGTGGAAGATTTCCACTGGGGGGCTTAAATCGATTTTACGTGGCCACAATCCTCGCCCTTACTTCCGTCGCGATTTAGACAAATAATTTGTTCAGTCCGCATGAAGGCCTCCTAACTCATCAGTGCAACGTCTCCGTGAACACAAAAATCAAAGAACCACAGAGGTGAGACAACGGTGAGGACTCGACAGCAAGAAACCACTGAAATGCTGGAGCAAAAGAAAACCAACAGTTAGACTCCGATGAGCCCGACCAGAGACAGAGCATCAGGCACCAACCGACATTATCTCTCTAATTTTCAATAAGCCTTTACGTTGGAGCCGTCATAGAATCTGAGGCCTGACCCACCGGCGTGCAATTAAAGAGGGAAGCAAAGTTGCCAACCGTGATTGGGTTAACTACCATGCATGCAGTCTGTCGTATAATATCCATGTTGTACCCAATCTTTTTATATCGAAGAATGATTTTACGAAATTGGGTGCTGAAGTCATTGCGGTTATATATTTTTCTGAATTTATATGCCAAGTCACCATAAAATTCGGGTTCCGATAGACCTTGTTGCAGAAGAGATTTGAGTCCAATATTGAATTTTGAAATTAAATCAGAATGGCGTCTATAAAATTTTGAAAAGGCTTTGCGTAGTTTATGGTACCGATAACCCTGATTAAGGAGTTTAGCCGTTAATAATTTATTACGAGTGTTGAAGTCAGTTACATGACTACACACTCTAGCAAATCGAATTAATTGCGAAATATAAACGCCATAGGATGGCGCACGAGGAACATCACCATCCAAAAAAGGAAAATTTACAATCTCAAAATCAAAGTCATCGCGTTTATCATAAATTTTGCACGAAACAAATCCATCTACAATAGACAGATGTAAATCCAAAAACGGGGCCAGGTATCAGAAGAATTTGCTTTATTTAACTGAAGTTCTAGGGGGCAAATCTGACTGATCAAACCATCAAAATAGGTATTATCAATATTTAATAAATCATCTAAATATCTAGAAGTAGAGCTAAAAGCTTCAATAATTTCAGATTGGTTATCAATGGAAAGCGACAAAATGAAGTCTCTTTCATAACAATACAAGAACAGATCAGCCACAAGAGGTGCGCAATTAGTACCCATCGGAATACCCACAATTTGTCTAAATAACTAAGTACCGAATCTAATATAAATATTGTCAAGTAGAAAGGTGAGGGCATCACACACTTTCTGACATGACCAAAGTGTATAATTCTTATGCTCTTTAGAAGTGAAAAATGCATTTCTGACATTACATGCAGGATAGAGAGAATCTTCTCTGTGAAAAGTCCATTCAATTATATCATTAAGCTTTTCTTTTATAAGATTATGAGGAAGTGTAGTGTAAAGAGTGGAAAAATCGTAGGTAGACAGACTAGAAGCACGAAAATGTCTAGATTTCAATTTATTTAAAAGCTCATATAGGTGCGTCATGAATTGTCTCTCTTTCTGAATCGCAAGCGTGCATCTAAAAAAGCAGTTGCAATCCCTGGCTTGGAAATTAAATTTTTGCGCAAGTGTAGTGTATGATAGCAGATTTATTTCACGCCGCATTATTGACAAAATGAATTTGCTAAAAGAGGACAACCCTAAGATCAAGCTCAGTGGCAGTATCCGTGCGGATATTGCCTGGTGGTACAGTTTCATATGTTCCTTGAATGGACAGACAGTTGCTATTTGGGTGCTGGTGGTATTTACAATGGTGATTGGTTCTATATCAATTGGAAACTTGATTGGCCAGCATTTAGTTCTTTCCATATAAACTCTAAAGAAATTTTAGTTGTTTTTTTTCTGGCAGTTTGTCGTTTGTCACATGCCTGGGTAAACAAACGTATTTACATCCAGTCAGATAACATGACAAATGTGGCCGCCATAAACCGGGGTACATTCCGCCATCCTTTCGAAATTTTTCATCTTAATTTTTTCATTTTTCGGCGGTAAAATTTGCATTGTATTTGAATAGGCGTGTTTTCGTAATGAGATGTCTTAATCACTGAATATAGATAATCATAATATTTAAAAATATTGTGTTTTATGTTCAGTGAAATTTACAATGCATTAAACACCAATTGTTGATTCAAACTCATTCTTGAGTCCCTTTCTCCTCACATGAACAATTCCGTGAAATGAACACCCCCGAAAACCCCTCTTCATACAGAGAAAACTGGGGTTTATGGGGAATTCATTTATTTCCTTATTGCTGTTCCAAGACAGAGGTTGTGGATTCTTGTTAGAACAAGCACCAACACCCATGTTTGTAGTATAAGAAAAATAAGAAAAAAAATCACAGTTTTTCAAGAGAAAAGTAGTCATTTTGGAGGTGTAAAATGCACTTTCTCGCACGGGTGTTATAGTAATGATATCGCCAGATATCAATATCAACATACGTATCAAAGATAGTATCCCTTGCAAAAGTAAGTTGCGTGTACTCATTAGATTCACTATAAAGCATGATATTCATTTTACGACGTTACTATAAGGCCTATATTGCTACTGACCACGTGACCTTCACTGACCAATTAAGTTAAATCGCGTGAACATTAACACAAATATAGAACGTAAAATCTCTTAATTGCTTTCGACAATTCCATTTCGAGTCTTATCGGTGTCAGATGTTTTTTTTTTTATTATTTCCTTTACTTTGTGTCGATCGTTAATCAGGGGTGGGAGAAGACAGGAGTACCCGGAGAAAAAAACAACTGACCTTCAGTAGCAGAACTTGACGTCTCACGGTTCTCATCTTGGCAGGACACACAACACAGCGGTGAGATACCTAATGCTTAAGAGTCAGCGCCCTTATCTACCCATTAGGCCACGGAGGCCGGTAGGGGTGTCAGCTAAAACGACAATGCCACTACACCCAGCAATCGGTGTAGAACCCGATACTATACTTACATGAAACAGTTTTAAGTCCAAGTCTTTGACGACTTTTTTCAGCTTATACCGCATCACGAAAGCACGCCTATATAATTTTGACCCTTTGAGCCCCACTTTTACATAGTAAAACTGGGGTTTACAGGGATAAACCTAATTTCTCTTATTTATGCTCTAAAATAGAGATTGTGGGCACTCGCTAGAACCACCTCAATGAGGCGGTTCTAACGTGTACCCACAGTCTATATTTTGAGCAGAAATAAGAAAATATCACAATTTTTCATGTGATTTTTTTTCTTCTTTTGGCAGTAAAATTTACAATATATTTGGATAGGCGTGTTTTCGTAATGGTTAGACAATCGGCCCACCAGTGTTGTCAGGGCTTGGTTTATTTGTCTAATCTGAACTAATATCGTGTAAGGCAGGCGAAAAAAGTAAGATATAAGAATAATAGCATACCCCAAATCAAAAGGGACAAAGAAACGACCCGAATCATTTCAAAATGCATGTTCCGTCGCATGTCCAAAGTGTACATCTGGTAATTCACATCAGTACATCAGATCTTATCATTGTTTTAATCTTATCGTTCGCCACGCAAATGTCATAATGTTTAGCCCTTTTTGTACCAAATGGAATCTTCCTCCTTATATATAGCAGGAGTCCATTTTGAAATTTATGGGTGTCAGGTTGTGTTTTCTTCAAAATTTATTTGGAAAATGACTGAACTTATAGCAAACAGTGGAGGCCCTGATCAGACCCGCGTTCTGCGGCGTCTGATCTGGGTCTGCACTGTTTGCCAAGTCCCCGTTTAAGGGTTTCCGGTACAAAAAGGGTTAAAGAAGTTTAAACTCGAAGAACTGACAGCAAAGGGGGATCAACTGTTTATAACTTAGGCTGGATAAACGGTCCTGAATGGAGGCTTGGCCTTGCAATTCCAGATTTATTTTTAGCAATCTGTTTAGGCCGTAATTGGATGCCTCATTCTGTGGCGTCTGATGTGGGTCTCAACTGTTTTCCAGTAGCCCGGTTTACAGATAACATCCTTAACACAGCTCTCTGACGTCACAACGACAAGAATGGCACGAGTTATAAATAAATAAAATGATACCCGATGAAAATATTAACAAAACACCACATCCTTTAGACACTCCGTAGAAGTGCCTTCACGATTATAGCGGGTTTGTCATGGGGTAATTGTCTGGAAGTTCATTTGTTTTGTTTGTTTGATTTGAGGTTTAACGTCCCCGTCAACACTGTAAAGGTCATTTTGGAGACGTTGCTTCCAATTTTTTGGGACTTTTACCCAACATTGAGATGAAATGACATCTCAAGCCCTGTCGCCCAATGAAACCAATAGGGTTCATTAGCATGGACGATCCGCCTCGCACCGCGTTTCCTGGACAGGCTTAGACCCTCTAAGCGGTTTACCAATACTAGTGTGCGGGCCGTATTCAGCTCTGCTTGGAAGCATCATGCAGCCAATATATTTCTTCAAGCCCCTATGGGCGGGCGGGGGCCATCTGGAAGTTCATAATAGAAGTAAAACAAAGATCAGGAATCGATACAATTAACTTACTCCACCCATCAAAGACACCAAAGGGAAAGAAACACAAACATGAAGTGACCAGACCATAATGGAAACCTAAACAAAGGAAGGCCATAAGGAAAGTTACTTTCCCACAAAATGGCCATATGGCCATCCAAAATAAAAAGACACACGTGATACACCCAGTAAGTAACAAACAACAACATAAATAAACCACCACAGAAGAAACGCCTTGGAACGGTCAGTGGAAAGATTTCCACTGGGGGGCTTAAATCGATTTTACGTGGCCACAATCCTCGCCCTTGCTTCCGTCGCGATTTAGACAAATAATTTGTTCAGTCCACATGAAGGCCTCCTAACTCATCAGTGCAACATCTCCGTGAACACAAATAATCAAACAACCACAGAGGTGATACAACGGTGAGGACTCGACAGCAAAAAAACACTGAAATGCTGGAGCAAAAGAAAACCAACAGTTAGACTCCGATGGGCCCGACCAGAGACAGATAAAGCTAAATATGGTTTTAAGCAAAAGTTCATAATGAATAATGTAGTCTTATCCATCATGAAAACAGGCCTATATAGTTTTGACCCTCAATGAGGCAGTTCTAACGTGTACCCACAATTTATATTTTGAGCAGAATTAAGAAAAATGTCTCAATTTTTCCTCTTGAAATTTTCATTTCTTCGGCGGTAAAATTTACAATGTATTTGTATAGGCGTGTTTTCTTAATAGTTACGTAAGTCAGACACGCCCCTTGTCCAAGTGTAGATACTGACGAAGTGGCTGAATAAAATGCATAAGCACCCCACTCTTGTTTCTCAGTTGTACGTATAACCAAAGAGCGTTGTGTGTGTATGCTTGTTCCGGCACTATTAGGTAGGCTGCGGTTTCCGATTTGTATTGCCAGAATAGAAGTTTTTGGACTCCTTATACTGCATAAATATTAGTATATTTAGTATTACCTTACGTCGGACGGCAACGGTTGTTTGTAATTTAAGTTGAAACAGTTGTTTGTTATTTTTATGAAAGACATAGTGAATGCCAGTTTTAATATTTTATTCTCGTGTTGTTTTAAGGGGAATGGGAACACCTTCAGGGGAGGCAACTCCTGCAAAAGTATTTTTGTGTCCCAGGTGGTTTTGGATTTGGTTTTACGGCCCTTTCAAGATTATTTCACTCCTACGAGCCGATCGTTAATCAGAGGTGGGCGAAAACCGGAGTACCGGAGAAAAACCACCTGACCTTCCGTGGCAGAACTTGGCGTCTCACATGTGACCCGAGCGAGGCTCGAACCACAGCGGTGAGAGACCTAATGATTAAGAGTCAGCGCTCTTAACCACTAGGCAACGGAGGCCCGTTTGTGGCCCAGGTGAATAGGGATCAACTCTTAAAGGAAAGAATTTGCTCCTTAGGAGCAAATTATTTCCTTTAATAGTAGACCCCTTTTTCAGTGGGACAGGGCTTACAGTAAAGCGAACAGGAAGTCCCAAAAGTTGTCTCCCTTTAATAAATGGCGGGGACAATGTGCCAGGTGTTTCCATTCCCGTGAAATAAAGGTAAAACACATTATATATGCAATAAAGTGTTGTTAAACAGACCCAGTCAGCACACAATAGTGGGCCAACGTCGGGTCAACGGCGAAACCACGTTACCACGTATCACCTATAGCTGTCATCCTTTGCTGGCTGGGGAAGGGAGCTGTGTCTGTATGATTGTTCCGGTACTTTCAAGTTAACAAAGAGATACATCGATCCCGAGCTAATTCTTTCCTAATACTATCCAGGATTTTGGATTGTAACCAGGGAACATGTTCATTTTATTTTCAGAGAACAACGGAAAGATCTATGGACATACTCTTCCATCCACTCATTCAAGAAATGTGGTTTTTCTGGCTTGGTAGGTCAGTCAAATTCGTTTACAAACTGGAAATCAGAGTGGGGTCGTAGGTTTTCTAATGTTATAGAACTTAATTTAACCGCACGTCGCTACAGTTGGTGTTACGGGAATTGGTTGCGACCGTAGAAAGCCTCCTTGCCCTTAATCAGAATGTACGAAGACCAGTTAGTACCAGGAATTAGTATGAGATCAAGCAGAGTCACTTCGGCCCTGGATTTTCATGTAAATTCCAACATGGGCTGGCAAGGAGTGAGCCGGTTAAATTGGAAGCCTCTGTCCCTCCAACCTTCCTGCTAATACAAGGGCATCCTTATATTCAATTCTTTATTGTCGACTAGGTAAACACCCGAATTTGCAGTTTATTTAAAAAAAAATATTCTTCGTTTTTGTTTTTAGCTCACCGTCACGTAGTGACGAGGTGAGCTTTTGGGATCACTTTTTGTCCGTCGTGCGTCCGTCCGTCCGTGCGTGCGTCCGTCCGTGCGTAAACAATTTCTTCAAACGACATCTCCGAAACCACTGATCAGATTTTGATCAAACTTCACAGGAATGATCCTAAGGTGGACCCTTCCAAAGTTGTTCAAATGGTTCCGGTCCGTTGCACATATAGGTCACAGGAGCCAAAAATAGATTTTTTTTTCATCGAAAACTTAAAAATCTTCTTCTCTGAAACCGCAAGGCCCAGGTCTTTGATATCTGGTATGAAGCTTCATCTAGTGGACCCAAACCAAGATTGTTCAAATTATAGTGCTGGGGCCAAAAATGCCCCCGCCCCGGGGCCCTTTGGTTTTAAATGGGCTTATATTGGGAAAGTCTTTAAAAATCTTCTACTCTGAAACCGCAAGGCCCAGGTCTTTGATATTTGGTATAAAGCTTCATCTAGTGGACCCCTACCAAGATTGTTCAAATTATAGTGCTGGGGCCAAAAATGCCCCCGCCCCGGGGCCCTTTGGTTTTACATAGACTTATATAGAGATAATCTTTAAAAATCTTCTTCTCTGGAACCGCAAGGCCCAGGTCTTTGATATTTGGTATGAAGCTTCATCTAGTGGACCCAAACCAAGATTGCTCAAATTATAGTGCTCGGGTCAAAAATGCCCCTACCCCGGGCCCTTTGGTTTTACATGGGCTTATATACGGAAAATCTTTAAAAATCTTCTTCTCTGAAACCGCAAGGCACAGGACTTTGATATTTGGTATGAAGCTTCATCTAGTGGACCCCTACCAAGATTGTTCAAATTATAGTGCTGGGGCCACAAATGCCCCCGCCCCGGGGCCCTTTTGTTTTACATGGGCTAATATAGGGAAAATCTTTTTAAAATCTTCTTCTCTGAAACCGCAAGGCCCAGGTCTTTGCTATTTGGTATGAAGCTTCATCTAGTGGACCCTACCAAGATTGTTCAAATTATAGTGCTGGGGCCAAAAATGCCCCCGCATCGGGGCCCTTTGGTTTTACATAGACTTATATAGAGATAATCTTTGAAAATCTTCTTCTCTGAAACAGCAAGGCCCAGGTCTTTGATATTTAGTGTGAAGCTTCATCTAATGGATCTTTATCAAGATTGTTTAAATTATAGCCATGCGGCAAAAAATGCCCCCGCCCCGGGGCCATTTGGTTTTAAATAGGCTTATGTAGGGAATATCTTTAGAAAAATCTTCTTCTCTGAAACCGCAAGGCTTAGGTCTTTGATATTTAGTGTGTAGCTTGATCTAGTGGACCTTTGCCAAGATTGTTCAAATTATTGCCTTTGTTGGTATTTGGTATGAAGCTTCACCTTTTTAGACCTCCCTCAATATTATGCACATTATAACCCTTTTGTCAATAATGGCCCTCCCCGGGGCCCACTTGTTACTCTATGGATCAGGTGAGCGATCCAGGGCCATCATGTCCCTCTTGTGTTTTATATTAGGATCATTTTTGTCTGTCATCCGTGCGTAAACAATTTCTTCAGACGACATCTCCTCCTAAACCACTGATCGGATTTTGACCATACTTCACAGGAATGATCCTTAAGTTGTCCCCTTTGAAAGTTGTTCAAATTGTTCCAGTCCATTGCACATCTAGGTCACAGGAACCAAAAATAGATGTTTTCACCAAAAACTTAAAAAATCTTCTTCTCTGAAACTACAAGGCCAAGGTCTTTGATATCTGGTATGAAGCTTCATCTAATGGACCCCTACCAAGATTGTTCAAATTATAGTGCAGGGGCAAAAAATGCCCCCACCCTGGGGCCCTTTTGTTTTACATTGGCTTATATACGAAAAATCTTTAAAAATCTTCTTCTCTGAAACCCCACGGCGCAAGGCTTTGATATTTGGTGTGTAGCTTTATCTAGTGATACCCTACCAAGATTGTTTAAATTATAATGCCGGGGCAAAAATGCCCCTGCCCCGGGGCCCTTTGGTTTTATATGGGCTTATATAGGGAAAATCTTTAAAAAACTTCTCATCTGAAACCACAAGGCCCAGGTCTTTGATATTTGGGTTGAAGCTTCATCTAGTGGACCCCTACCAAGATTGTTCAAATTATAGTGCTGGGGCCAAAAATGTCCCCGCCCTTGGGCCCTTTAGTTTTACATGGGCTTATATAGGGAAAATCTTTTTAAAATCTTTTTGTCTGAAACCGCAAGGCCCAGGTCTTTGATATTTGGTATGAAGCTTCATCTAGTGGACCCCTACCAAGATTGTTCAAATTATAGTGCTGGGGCCACAAATGCCCCGCCCCAGGGGCCCTTTGGTTTTACATGGGCTTATATAGGGAAAATCTTTAAAAATCTTCTTCTCTGAAACCGCAAGGCCCAGGTCTTTGATGTTTGATATGAAGCTTCATCTAGTGGACCCCTACCAAGATTGTTCATATTGCTGGAGTGCTGGAGCCAAAAATGCCCCTGCCAGGGGCCCTTTGGATTTACATGGGCTTATATGGGGAAATCTTTAAAATCTTCTTCTCTGAAACTACAATTGTGTGAAGCTTCATCTAGTGGACCTCTATCAATATTGTTTAAATTATAGCCCTGAGGCCAAAAATGCTCCCACCATGGGGCCAACCATGGGGCCATTTGGTTTTACATAGGCTTATGTAGGGAATATCTTTAAACAAGAGGCCCATGGGCCACAATGCTCACCAGAACTCAGGCGGACACTGCCCACTGGCAGCCATGTATGGTTTCAGGTTTTAATTTATTGATTATAAAGTCTCCCAAACAAACCCCCATTTCAAAATGAGCACCCATGTGGACTCTGTATCTGAAATATTAGGCCTTTTATGAGGAGGAAGGATGAGACATGGAGCCAACAGAGCCCTGAATGGTATCACTGAATCCATCTTATCATAAGGCACATGAATATGTATGGTTTAGGGGTTGGGATGTGTACTGTTCCTGAGATATAAGGCCTTTTAAGCTGCGAAGGGGTTGGAGCATAGCCCTGGCAGACCCCAGGAAAGCCAAGATTGTTGTCGCTGAATGTGTCTTATAATAAGGACCAAGAAAGTATATTGTTTAGGGGTGGGGATATGAACAGTTTCCAAGATATGAGGCCCTCTTATGAAATGATGAGGAGAGGAATGGCCCCTGTGGACCACCAAGTTTGTGTGACTGAATGTGTCTAATCATAAGAAACAAGAATATATATGATTATGAGGTGGGGATCTTAATGGTGTCTGAGATATATGGCCTTTTATGAAGTAGAGACGTGGGCCATGGCATCAGCATGTTGCCTAGCACATAGACGCATTGATGTGAGTGAATGAGTCTTATTATAGGGAACACAAATATACATATTTTAGGGGTGGGGATCTGAACAGTTTCTAAGATATATTGCATTTTATGAAGTGGAAGGGTGGGGCATAGCCCCAGCACACCCCCAGAGACCCCTAGGTTGGTATCACTGAATGTGTCTCATCAAAAGGAACAAGAATATATATGGTTTAGGGTTGGGGGTTCTGAATGGTTTCCGAGATATTGAGCCTTTTACGAAATGGAGGGGGTTGGGCATGGCCCGGGCACATCCCAGAGGACCCCCAGATTGGTTTCAATGAATGCGTCTTATCATATGAAACAAGAATATATATGGTTTTGGGATGGGGATCTGAATGGTTTCCGAGACGTATCACCTTTTATGAAGTGGAAGGGTGGGGCACAGCCCCCGTGCGGCCCGGGAGACCCTTAGATTGGTATCACTGAATGCGTCTTATCATAAAGAACAAGAATTTATATGCTTTAGGGGTGGGGATCTTAACGGTTTCTGAGATATTGGGCTTTTACTAAGTGCAGGGGGTGGGGCATATCCCTGGCACATCCTAGGGGACCCCCAGATTGGTGTCACTGAATGCGTCTTTTCATAAGAAACAAGAATATACATGGTTTTGGGGTGGGGATCTGAAAGGTTTCCGAGATATATCACCTTTTATGAAGTGGAAGGTTGGGGCATAGCCCTGGTGCGGCCAGGGAGATCCTTAGGTTGATATCACTGAATGCATCTTAACATGAGGAACAAGAATTTATATGGTTTAGGGGTGGGGATCTGAACGGTTTCTGAGATATTGGGCCTTTTATGAAGTGGAGAGGTCGGGCATAGCCCCCGTGCGGCAAGGGAGACCCTAAGGTTGGTATCACTGAATGAGTCTTATCATAAGGAACAAGAATTTAAATGGTTTAGGGGTGGGGATCTGAACGGTTTCTTAGATATTCAGCCTTTTACGAAGTGGAGGGGGTGGGGCATAAGCCTTGCCACATCCTAGGGGACCCTCAGATTGGTGTCACTGAATGCGTCTTATCATAAGAAACAAGAATATATATAGTTTAGTGGTGGGGATCTGAATGGTTTCTGAGATATATGGCATTTATGAATTTGAAGGGTGGGGCATGGCCCCAGCGCACCCCAGAGAGACCCCAATGTTGGTATCACTGAATGTGTCTTATCATAAGGAACAAGAATATATATGGTTTAGGGGTGGGGATCTCAATGGTTTCTGAGATAAATGGCATTTTATGAAGTGGAGGGGGTGGGGCATGTCCCCGGCACATCCCGGGGGGACCCCAAGGTTGGTGTCACTTAATGCATCTTAGCATAAGGAACAAGAATATATATAGTTTAGGGGTGGGGATCTGAATGGTTTCTGAGATAAATGGCATTTTATGAAATAGAGGGGGCAGGGCATGTCCCCGGCACATCCTGGGGGACCCCCAGGTTGCTGTCACTTAATGCATCTTATCATAAGGAACAAGAATATATATGGTTTAGGGGTTGGGATCTGTAAGGTTTCTGAGATATAAGGCATTTTATGAAGTGGAGGGGGCGGGGCATGGCCCCAGCACAACCTAGGGGACCCCCAGGTTGACATAAAAGCATATGGCTGAGAGAAGTTTACTCAAGGAACATGTTTATGTAAGTTTTGTAAAAATATCTGCAATTACTTGGCAGTAAATGCCATTTTTCAGTTTTCCCCATTATAAGTCAATGGAAACTCTAAGTTGCCATAGCAACAAAACTAAAAGGCCAAATTTCATAAAAAACACAAAACCTGTAAAGGCAAATATGGTGAATATTTTCATAAAGTCTCAGCCTCCTAGAGCATATGGTTTCTGAGGAGATGATTTTTTTAAGTATTTTTTTTTTGTCTATTTTTTTGCATTTTGGTTGCCATGGCAACCGATAAAAATGAGCAGAAGGCCTAAAATCATACGGCAGATAGTAGATTGCCTATGGAACATTTCTATGACAGTTTTGTCAAAATATCTGCAGAGGCTTGGCAGTAAATGCCATTTTCAATTTTCCCCATTATAAGTCTATGGAAACTACAAGTTGCCATAGCAACCAAACTAATGAGCCGATTCTGATAAAAAACACAAACTTTCAATCCCCCAGCCCAAGGATGCTACAGATAAAATTTGGGCCCAATCGGCCCAGTGGCTTCAGAGGAGATGTCGTTTGAAAGTGTTGACGACGCAGACGCAGACGACGACGACGACGACGACGCCGACGACGACGGACAACTGCCTATCCTAAAAGCACCCCCGGAGCCTTCGGCTCTGGTGAGCTAAAAAATCTTCTTCTCTGAAACCGCAAGGCCCAGGTATTTGATATTTGTTATGTAGGTTCATCTAGTGGACCTTTGCCAAGATTGTTCAAATTATAGCCTTTGTTGATATTTGGTTATGAATCTTCACCTATTTAGACCTCCCTCAACATTATGCACATTATAGCCCAGGGGTCAATAATGGCCCTCCTCGGGGCCCACTTGTTACTCTATGGATCACGTGAGCGATCCAGGGCCATCATGGCCCTCTTGTTTTTTTTTTTTTATTATTATTATTTATTTATTTTACCGACTTCGTGTCCGTATCTTTCCATTACAAAATAGGGAAATTATGCCAGTTCTTCAAATAATTGTTTAAATATTGCTGAAGTGAATTTGCATACTGCAAAAAAGTCCTAATAGAAGTGGAGGCAATGATCAGGAATCGATACAATTAACACACAATTCCCACCAGAGACACCAAAGGGAAAGGAACACAAACATGAAACAACAGACCCTAATAGAAACATCAATAGCGGAAAGCCAAGAGAACAGTTACTTTCCCACACAATGCCCAATAGCTATCCAAAATAAAATAATATAAGCGACCCAAACACCCAAAGACAAACCATCACAAAATTAACCGCGACAGAAGAAGCGCCTTGGAACGGTCAGCGGAAACGAATTCCACTGGCTAAATCCGCTTGACATTTTTGACCCACAAATTCTAAATTTATCGAGCTTTTTACTAAGGTGGAAATTGTTTGCGCTTGCGTGAACGGAGGCCAGTTTTACAGGGCAATTTTCAATAAACATCAAAGTCTCTAGACACGAAAAGGTAATTTCTGTTGATTTCTAATCCGGAAATATAGTTTTCAGCCTTTTTCGGCATATTCTAAACAAGAAAAAGTGATTACCTGTGTTTTCTAAACCGGAAATCATTTCTCGTCATTTTTCATTGTATTCTGTACATGAAGTATAGCTGGCTGTCTACATTTTTGGAGAAAAATAATTTTCTTGAGTTTTCTAAACCGAAAATAGTGGGTTTTTTTTCAATTTTCGTAGATTGAAAAAGCATTGGCAAACAGCCATTCATTGAAAAAGCTTTCTAACATTTTTAGGAGTATTCTATACCCAAAATTGTTAAAAAAAAAGAATTGCTTATTGCTAAAGAGTAGCCAGCTATCTATTGAAAAAATATTATTCTAACATTTTTAGGAGTATTCTATACCCAAAATTGTTGAAAAAGAACAGCTTATTAATTAAGATAGACTTTTCTAGAATTTTCGCAGTATTCTATACGCGAAAATTATTGAAAAGTGTCTTACCTGTCAAAAAGCGGAAATCACTTTAAAATATTTCAGGAAAGGAATCTTTGGAGTATTCTATACACAAGGATTAGTCCTGAAATATCAAAAGCACTTTGCACTTGTATTTGTCACCCCTTGCAAAGATGAAAATCAACATAAACACAGCTTCTGTGGAAGATCTCCAACTAATTCCTAGAATTGGAAGGAAAAAACCGAGGCCTTAATTGCCTTTAGGACCCAGCATGGAAGGATTACAAAAGAAGCATTGTCTTTAACAATGATGGGTGATTTAACGGAAGAGGTTTTGAGTGTGCTAGACTTTTCTCTGCCATCTACTCCCCCTGACAGAATTAGTGGGTTGGCTATGGATAGATTACCTACTCCATCGGCCGGATTTAGTGGGTTAACTATGGATAGGCTACCTACCCCACCTAGCAGGCCTCTAGCCAGAGGAGGGACAGTGGATACAGTGGAATTTTCAGAGCTGCAGGCAGAAATAGACGAAGCCCGCAGTACACTAGACCAGTTGCTTTCTTACACTTACCCAGGTGTGAAAGGTAAACCCCAGGAAACCTGGAGTGAACGACAGCAATTGAGAGCATCTCTTCCTATGCCCGAGACAGCAAAACCTAGTTATTTTAGAACTAAGCTGAGCTTTTCAGAAAGTGAAGATTCTGACGCTGAGTCCAAGGCTGTGCTTAAACCAAATAGACGGTTGAGTGGAATGCAAGGGCAGACAAACACCTTGAAGAGCAGAACCAGACGTGACCGGGCGGAAGTTGCTTTAAGACCACCACAAATTCAGACCACTCTTGAACAAGACCAGGCAAGAGCAGAAAAGCTGAGTCTTACAGTCTTAAAGCAGATGGAGGAACAAGTTAAACAAGAAATGATGAGCTGGAAGTCCTCAACAGGAAAGGCTAGAATTATTGACCAAACTGATGGCTCGACTGGGCGTTTGGAGTCTTCTAGACACGAACGCTCTGGTCGACACTATCAGTCAGGAAATGAAGACATAACTTCAGGTGAAAGGATGAGAAATTTAAAATTGACAGAACAATACAGTGATTCTGATCATACAGATGAGTCCCCTGGGTGTTTGGAGTCTTCTAGACACAAGCTCTCCGGTCGACATCATCAGACAAAACATGAAAAAGTTGTTTCACCTGAAAAAGGGCAAGATCTGCAATCACGGGGGAAACAGTTTGATACTTATCAGACTGGTGGTCCGGTTGGGCGTTTGCTGTCTTCTGGACACAAGGGCTCCGGCCGTCATCATCAGTCAACATATGAGAAAGAAATTTCACCTGAAAAATTAAAAGATCAAAGATCATGGTTGAAAGAATCTGATGTGATTCGGATTTGTGATCGGGCTGAGTATTTGGGGTCTTCTAAACACGAAGGCTCTGCCCGACATCAGTTGGAGTCTGGGAAATTTATTTCACATGCAAAAAAACAAAGTCTTCAGCCGTTCCTGAACTAAATAAAAATGTGCCTGATAAATACAGAAAAGATGGGCATTATACCAGTGAATATGATTCATGCGGCCGTGACAGAGGACATGCTGAGGCGAATTCGAGGACAAATTCAAGACATGGATTGTCAAGGTCCCCAAAAAGGAATGGAAGGTCAAGTACGCCTTCAAGAAGACATGAAATGTCAAGTTCGCCATCCAGAAGACATAAAATGTCAAGGTCTCCTTTAAGAAGACCTGGAATGTCAAGGTCTCCTTCAAGAAGGCATGGAAGGTCAAGTTCACCTTCAAGAAGACGTGAAATGTCACAGTCCCCTTCAAGAAGACATAAAATGTCAAGGTCACCTTCAAGAGGGTATCGGAGGTCAAGTCCACCTTCAAGACGACAGGAAATGTCAAGTTCACCTTCAAGAAGGTATGAAGGGTCAAGATCACCTTCAAGAAGACAGAAAGCATCAGGGACATTTACACAAAAGCATGAATCGACACCTACTCGTAGGCATGGAAGGTCATCTCCTTCAAGAAGACCTGACAGATCAAGGACACCTTCAAGAAGGCCAAAGTCCAGATCACCTTCAAGAAGGCACCAGTCAAGATCTCCTTCAAGAAGGCACCAGTTGAGATCTCCTTCAAGAAGGCACCAGTCAAGATCTCCTTCAAGAAGGCACCAGTCCAGATCTCCTTCAAGAAGGCACCAGTCCAGATCTCCTTCAAGAAGGAACAAGTCCAGATCTCCTTCAAGAAGGAACAAGTCCAGATCTCCTTCGAGAAGGCACATCGAGTCTAGATCTCCTTCGAGAAGGCACAAGTCAAGATCTCCTTCGAGAAGGCACAACAAGTCAACATCTCCTTCGAGAAGGCATGACAGATCCAAATCTCCTTCGAGAAGGCACGACAGGTCCAAATCTCCTTCGAGAAGGCGCGACAGGTCCAAAACTCCTTCAAGAAGGCGCGACAGATCAAGAACTCCTTCAAGAAGGCGCGACAGATCAAGAACTCCTTCAAGAAGGTGCGACAGATCCGGAACTCCTTCAAGAAGGCGCGACAGATCCGGAACTCCTTCAAAAAGACCCAACAGGTCAAGATCCCCATCAAGAAGGCATGACAAGTTGAAGGCACATACACGACACAAGAGGTCAAGGTCACGTTCTGATTCAAGGTCAGATTCACGGCTAAGAGGGTCAAGACACTATTATATTAGTGCATCAAGGTCAAGGTTACCAACATATCGCAGTTATCGTTCCAAATCATACCACAAGAGATATGAAGACAGTGATGACGACTACTTTTCACATCCTGAGGAGTCTTCTAGACACTACAGGAAGGAGAAGCGTGGTGATCATAAGAGGCTTCCAAAGAATCTTAGGTTTGACGGAAATATGAGCTGGATGTCTTTTAAACAGAAGTTTGAAAGTTACAGATCAGTGTTGGGTTGGTCTGATAGTGAATGTCGTGATTATTTAAATTGGTCTTTAGAGGGCAAGGCTTTAGATTTCTTTACAATCACTACAAGACTGGGAGAATATCTTCCCTACCACAAGACTATGAAGAAATTGGAAAATAGATTTGGCTCTAAAGAATTGACTGAGACGGCAAGAGCTAAATTCCAGCAGTCATTTCAACGGCATGATGACTCTTTGGAAGACTGGGTGGACCGAGTCATGACCCTTGCTACCGCCGCATTTAGGGACTTACCCGAAAGCCATTGAATGCGAGAAGCTATTTCTAAATTCTGCCAGGGATGTGCTGATAAAGAAGCAGCCAAGCATGCTTGTTTCGAACATCCAAGAAGTATGCAA
Source organism: Lucinisca nassula (assembly GCA_963580285.1). Classification (NCBI taxonomy): domain Eukaryota; kingdom Metazoa; phylum Mollusca; class Bivalvia; order Lucinida; family Lucinidae; genus Lucinisca; species Lucinisca nassula. Next base: position 78,657 of record CAUZLF010000765.1, read on the forward strand.
GCTGCTCTTGATGCTGTGAAACATCATCAATATATATCCCAAGCTGTGAAAGGAAGAAAGCAGTCCTCTAGAAAGAGAGATGATTTTTCTGTGAATACAGTTGGCTCACTTTCAGAAGCAAGAGTGGAACAAATGATTGCTAAGGCAATAGATGGTCTTGCTTCAAAAATTCAAAAGTTGGAAAGGCCATCTACTCAAAAGTCAGAAACACCATCAAGTCCTTCAAAAATTCCACTGAGTGAGATCGAGTGTTTCTTCTGTAAGAAAAAAGGTCATATGAAGAAAGACTGTAAAGTGTTTAAAATCTGGATGTCCAAAAAGAGAAAAGATACTACAGGAGGAGGTCAAAAGCCAGATGATTTAAACAGCTAAGGGCTAGGAGGATGGGCCACCCATCTCAGCCTCAAGATAAAGAAAACACTTGTGGCCTACAACATCATAGTAAAGCAAAAGAAGAAATGAGTGGCAAACAACAACAGCCTGATGAAAAAGTTATTTCAGTCTTACAAAACAAAGTAATTGCTGAGGCTTCTAGTCCGCAATTTACTAGGAAAACTAATACATATGAGCCTATTTCTAGAACATCAGTTCATCCAATAGAGCCAACAGATAACAGAAAAGTAAAGGCATCAGTAAAACCAACAGATGAGATGAAGAAAACTGCTCAAACTTCTAATCCTCCACCAGCGGCAGAAAAAATGACTTCAAGGTCCAGGACAGATTTTGTTAAACAGAATGAATCAAAGCAGAGTAGTCATAGGGTTTCTAATTCTGTGTCTACTGAAAGTGAAAAAGAAATTGAACAGGAGGAACTTAATAGAACTAGTGTACATCAGGTGTGTGCCGGTTCCTCATTTGTACAGTTGACAATAAGCGACAAAGTGATTCGAGCAAGAATTGGTTCAGGTGCAGAAGTATCAATATTATCTTCTGAAGTGTATAACAGCTTGAAAGAAAAGCCAGGAAAGATAAAGGATATCATTATGCAAACAGCAGACAAAGAAAACGTGTTGAGAGGTTTCCAGATACAACCGCTGAAGTTACAACTGGGATCGCAATCATTTGAAGAAAAGGTGTATGTTGCACCCATCAGTGATGAAATGTTATTAGGACATGATTTACTGCATCATCTCGGTGTGTTAATAGATATGCAGTCTAATACATTGATTCTGAATGGGGAAAGGATCCCAGTGGAGACCATTTTTAAAGATGGAAAACTTATTGTTGCAAAGATAGCATTGTTGAAGAGAACAGTGGTCCCGCCCAATTCAGCTATTCGTGTGCCATGCAAGATGGACGCTAACTTTGGTGATTTTTTGATAGAGCCAAGGGAAGAGCTGATGCAGAAAGATGTTCTGATGCCACACATAGTAAGATCACGTGGAGAAGAACCTGTTGTTTGTCTTGTAAATCCTACGCAGTCTTTCAAGACCTTCAAGAGAAGAGAGATTGTAGCTAATGCATACGAAATTGAATCTGTTCTGGATGAAAACACAATTTCTGAGGCGGCTTCTAGTCACTTGGGAAAAGTGTTGGAGGAAGGCATAATTTCTGAGCCGGCTTCTAGTCGCTCAGGAAATGCTTATCAAGTTGGATCGGTTAAGGGTGAAGATACAGCTTCAAAGGTGGCTTTTAGCCACTTTGAAAAAATATTGAAAACAGTCCAAAGTGATGAAAATGAGCAGAAGTGTAAAGAAGCTTTTCGGGAGCTTGAAAAAACAATAAACAGGGTTCCTACAAGAGGTGTTTAAATCGTCAGTAGATCGCTTAGATAGTCAACAGAGAGAGCAACTCGCTACACAATTATGTGAATATGCTGATGTTTTTGCCAAAGATGACTTTGATCTGGGTAATTTCACTGCGATAGAGCACAGTATTGACACCAAAGATGCTAAACCGGTGAAGTAACATATGCGAAGAACCCCAGAATGTTTTGTTGATGAAGAGGAGGCACATCTTAAGAAGATGCTTGATGCAGGAGTTATTCAGGAGTCAGTTTCTGAATAAAAGATTTGCCCCCCAGTGGAAATCTTCCACTGACCGTTCCAAGGCGGCTCTTCTGTGGCGATTTATTTATGTTGTTGTTTGTTACTTACTGTGTGTATCACTTGTGTCTTTTGGTTTTGGATGGCGATATGGCCATTTTGTGGGAAAGTAACTGTCCTTATGGCCTTCCTTTGTTTAGGTTTCCATTATGGTCTGGTCGCTTAATGTTTGTATTTCTTTCCCTCTGGTGTCTTTTATGGGTGGAGTAAGTTAATTGTATCAATTCCTGATCTTTGTTTTACTTCTACTTTTCATCTCCAGTGTTGATCCGGAAACGGGATGGATCAGTGAGATGGTGCGTAGACTACCGTGCACTTAATGATGTGACAGTGAAAGATACCTTTCCTTTACCGTTGATTGAAGATTGCCTGGATACACTCGCTGGAAACATCTGGTTTTCTAAATTAGATGCTAATTCTGCGTATTGGCAGGTTCGCGTAAAAGATGAGGATAAGAAGAAAGCAGCTTTTCTGACTAAGTTTGGCTTGTTTGAACATGTGAAAATGGGATTTGGTTTAACAAATGCTCCAGCCACGTTCTCTCGTGTGGTTAGCTTGATTCTCCGCGGCCTGACCTGGAAAACAATCCTGGCTTTCCTAGATGACATATTGGTGATGGGAAAGACATTTGAAGAACATCTAAACAACTTGGCAGAAGCTTTGGAGAGATTTAGAAGGCATGGTATGAAGCTTAAACCAAGAAAGTGCATCTTCTTTCAGAAAGAGGTGGAATTCCTAGGAAGAACGGTCAGTTGGAATAGTCTGTCTATGAATTTGAAAGACATAGCAGCTGTTGCTAATTGGCCAGTTCTTACATCATCAAAAGATGTGGAGAGGTTCCTGGGGTTAGCTAATTATCATCGAGCTTTCATCAAGGGCTTTGCCGAAATGGCACAACCGCTATATTGTTTGACAGGCAAGAACCAATTTAAATGGGGAAGTAAGGAGAGGGAGGCTTTTGAAGCACTGAAGAAAGCTCTGACAACGCCTCCAGTGTTATCCTTACCCAATAATACAGATTCCTTTATTCTGGATGTGGATGCTTCTGACACGGCTATTGGAGCAGAACTTTTGCAAGTTCAGGATGGAGAGGAAAGAGTTGTGGCTTATAGCAGTTTCTCTTTGACTCCGGAGCAAAAGAATTATTGCACAACCAGAAAAGAGCTTCTAGCTATAGTGCGGTTCACCAGACACTTCAGATATTATCTTCTAGGTAGGATCTTTACAGTGAGGACAGATCATTCAAGTCTGACTTGGCTGTTGAAGTTCAAGGAGCCTCAGGGTCAGCTAGCCCGTTGGATTGAGGAACTATCTCAATACAACATGATAGTGAAATATCGGGCAGGAGCTAAACACGGAAATGCAGATTCGCTCTCCAGGATTCCAGATCCTTTGTCACCGTGTACAGCATATCTAGCTGGAATGCGTTCCTGTAGATTTGCCATGTGGAGGTTGTCGTTACTGTACCAGGGCTGATATGCAATGGTCTAAATTCACAGAACAAGTTGATGATGCTATCAATTTGGCTGGTCAGGGAGGGAAGACAATCCGGAAGGTAGTGCACCCAAAGGAGGCGGTTACGGGGACGAAAAGAGGCAAGTCAACAGAAGAAGTGTCATGTGTGAGGATTGCAGATTGCTCCGATTCTCTGGGAAATAGCCCATCGTCAGAAGAAGTATCTACTATGTGTTTAAAGGATGGGCAGATTGGTCTTCTAGATCGAACTGAGCCAGAAGTTTGTCTTCTAGATACTGTTTTGTTAGTAGATACTGTGGGGCTACAAGGGAGTGAGGCAAATTGTCATATCTGGTCCAGACAGAGTGTGCGAAATAACTACCTGTACAACAAGCACATCAGATGAGACATGTTGGGGCTTTACTCTCGAAGACCTACAACAAGAGCAGGCTAAAGACAGGGACCTAGACTTCATTAGGGATTGGTTGAAGGACGGGAAGAAACCAGAAGAGGGTACTCTTTTCCTATCAAGTCCTCAGGCGAAGTACTATTGGTTAAACAAGGAGCTGTTTAAATTGCTAGACGGGGTATTATTCCGTAAAAGATTGGGTGCAGATCAAGATCTCCTTTTAGTGATGCCTGAGGGTCTTAAGTCGACTGCGTTGCTTCTACATCACGACATACCATCGTCTGGTCATCAGGGTGTAGCTAGGACAAAGTTAAAGTTAAAGGAAAAATTCTTCTGGGTCAACCTTTCTAAAGATGCGGAGTCATATGCCTTATCCTGTTCAGTTTGCAGTAAAAACAAGAAGAATAAGGTGTATGGTAGGGTTCCGCTTACAAAATACCAAGCGGGAGCACCTATGGAGCGTGTGCACATAGATTTTATGGGGCCATTGCCAAAGACAGCAAAGGGAAATGAGCACTGTCTGATGATGGTAGATCAATTCACTAAATGGATTTAATGTGTTCCTTTACCATCACAGAAGGCAGAAGAAACGGCTAAAGCCGCTGTGGATAACTTCTTTTCGCGCTTCGGCTTTTCTTTGCAGTTATTTTCAGACCAAGGCCGCAATTTTTACAGTAAGTTGTTCGAGACACTGTGTAAAGCTTTGCAAATCCACAAAGCAAGGACTACGTCATACAGGGCATCAGCCAATGGTCAAGTAGAGAGATTCAACAGGACTTTGATGGTTGCTGTCAGATGTTTCCTAGGAAAATCTCAAGATAAATGGGATGAAAACATCCAACAGATTGCCATGGCTATAAGGGCTTCAGTTAACAGGAGTACTGGTTTCACGCCTAACAAACTAATGCTTGGGAGAGAGGTGAATACACCAGCACAACTAATGTTCCCCAATGCTAGAGGTGAGAGGCCAGAGGAGTATGGCGAGTATGTGTCAAATTTCTGTTGAACTTGGAAAGAGCACACACCATAGCCAGGGATACTCTAGGAGAGTCATTAAAGCGTATGAAGCGCAGTTATGACCTTAAAGTTTTGTTGAGACCATATGCTGTAGGTGATATTGTGTATCTTCTAGATAGCGCCAGCACCAAAGGAAAATCTCGCAAATTAAGTTCCCCCTGGAAAGGACCTGCCATAATATTGAACAAGTTGTCAGCTTACATTTACAGGGTGAAGCTGAGGAAAGCAGTTTTTGTGGTCAACCATGACAAAATGATGCCTTGCAGGGATCGAAAATTGCCTAAATGGATCATTAAATTCAAGGAATCACCGGATCATTCAGAGGATTTTCGACAGTCAGATGATGACAGTGAGGAGTATTGTTTCTGTAAGAAACCCTGGAATGGAAGATTCATGATTCAGTGTGATTACTGTGATGAATGGTACCATGGTTCATGTGTCAACGTAACGGTGACTGATGCCTTAAGCATTGACAAATACAAGTGCAAAGCCTGCAAGAGTAGGGTTTAGGTTGGCTTACGTTGCTAATGGGGTATTCTTTTTGTTTATACAGCAACCATGGCTACTGCAACGGATTTCCAAGACGTGATCGACCAGTATCTACGTAACGGTGACGTATACAAGCCAGCGCAGGAGTTTATTTTCAAGATGAGCCTGTGTCAGCGCTACATCGGTGTTGGGAAGTCCAAGCATCTTCTTCCTGCAATCCTGAGGATGGTCAACTTGGTCAAGCAGAAGGAAGCTACCGCCCGCAACAAGAAATCCTGGCAACAGTGGTTGAAAGAAGCAGCGAGAGCTCTGGAAGCTTACCAGGTTGCTGACAGGGGATGGATCAACGAGCATGTAAAGACCCTTCCGGAACGTCAGATCAAGGAATCTGCATACTACGACCCCATGGCTGGCAGACGAGACATCCGTTTCTATCCTTCTGCCACCGTGGTGGATCCAGCACGACAGGAAGATGTTCTGGAAGTGGAATTGACCAATGAAGAGGAGGACGCCCTACTAATGAGTCCTCGAAGGAGTGCCAGTCCAGCCCCATCTCCTGTTCCATCTCCAAGACGGTCCCCCAGAATTGCCAGTAGACAACGTCGAGAACCAGTGAAGGCCCAGGTATCGGAGACTTCTAGTCACGATACTGGTGCCTCTCGACAAGTGAGAATGGACCCATCACCGAGAACGTCTAGACAGTCATCCTCCAGCACTCCCAAACCTGTGGCTTCTTCCCGCTCGGGTTGGGAGTTGGAACAACGTCATCGTTACAGATCACCCCAATAGTCCTCTTCCAGCACTCCCAAACCTGTGGCTTCTTATCGCTCGGGTAGGGAGTCCGGACAACGACAAGGATCACGTCAGGAAAAGAGGAAACAACAGAAACCTCAAGACACAAGAATCACCAGCCAGGAATTCGTCTCACGGAGTCACAAGAAGTCAGTCGCAGCTTCTAGTTCCGGACTTGTGCTCCAGAGACCAGTGGAAACAATAGTAACTCTGGGAAGAGGAATGACGATAGAGTATCCTTCATCACCAAAACCAGTTGGAAAGCGCGTTGCTGAACCATTGGTGTCTACTTCCAAGAAGCAACGGGTGGATGATATTCTGTCGCCTATGGAGGAATCGGAAGAGGAGCTAGAGCAAACCGAGAGTTCAAAGAAGATGCCAAGGAGAGTGAGATACCATTCTTGTTGGGTGTCCGGATGTGAAGAGTTTCAACATAAATATGTCAAGGCCCACGCCTTCCGGCTGCACATCCCTGGGATCTTCAGCGAGACACTCCCCTCTAGTGACCTTCAAGTTCTCAGAGGCAGGAAGAAAGCACTGATGCAGGCTGCAAGATGGTTGCTGAATCGACCAGGCACACTGGATGAGTTATTGCGCTTTGTTAATATTCAACGTTTGTTGGTTCCAGCCGATAACTCCTGCATTTCTCCACTACAGAAGACGGCTATGGTGGATATGTGTAGATACCTTCAGTGTCCTGTTCCAAATGATTTCACCTTGGTGCCTGCAACTTCACCTAGTGTTTTGATCCACTGGAAGGCCATTTTTCTCATTGCCGCTAGTTTGGATGATGAAGAGAGGAGGTACTGGCGTGACAGTTACCCAGAACCGGAAACGACTGAGGAAGTGGAACGTCAGGAACCAGAGAGGACTATTCCCTTGGCCTTCGACAGTCACTTTCACCTGGACAGATCACTCCAGAGGTGTGGACTATCTCCCCATGGATCCTTGGATGATGTTTTGGCTGCTGTTCACGTGAACGAGGAAGAACGTGTGCAGCTAACTGGTACCGTCGCCGTTTTCTGCGATCCGTTTACATATCCTTCGGGTCAGTGTCTTGTCGACCTACGAATGATATGCATGTTGCAGCTGGCATCCATCCAAGACATGCTCACAGAGGGTATCGCTTCATTGAAGACTCCGTTAGGGATCTGTCCAGGCTCCTCAAGAACCAGAAAGTGAAGGCCTTAGGGGAAATTGGATTGGACCATACAGAGCCAATGAGACACTGGCATCTCCAGGTGGATCTGCTGAACAAGGTGCTTCCACTGCTCCAAGACCATCATGTGTTGGTAATTCACTGCAGAGGAATGATGAATGATTGTGGAACAGAGGTTTATCTCCTCCTACTACATGTACATGTTTTACAGCAGCATGTGAGGCCGAACCATCCTATTCATCTTCATTGCTTTGCAGGGAACCCCTATGTGCTCCAGAGGTGGTTAGAAGTCTATCCGAGGACCTACTTTGGCTTTACGAACCTGGTGCAGACCTTCAGACCAGACCAGATAGAGGCCCTGAAGTCTATAGAAGAAACTCGCCTTCTACTGGAATCAGACGCGCCCTACTTCCCAAGTATGGGGACCCAGATGTCATCACCAGGTCAGTTGTTCACAGAAGCCAAGGCTGTAGCTGAATACAGAGGATTCTCTACCGACCATCTCTTGGACATCACAGTACAGAATGCCAAGCACTTATACCAGGAACAGTAAGTGGACATGCAGTTGATTTCTAATCCTCATGGCCAAGAAGAGTAGAGGACATGGAGTTGAATTCTAATCCCCATGGCCAAGTACAGTTGTGAATATGGAGTGGGTTTCTAATCCCCATGGATGGGAAGAATAGAGGGCATAGAGTTGATTTCTAATCCTCGTGACCTATCTATTACTTGAACTTATTTCTGGTGCAATTATTTCGTATTATGATCTTGGAGAAGATTTCAAATAGTTCCTGGAAAATGGCTGGTGATACCACATTTCTTGTTCTTGTCCTGAGGTTTCCAGAAGATAAACAGATTCGTGGGCTTCTAGTTCACATATCAACAAGGGCTTCTAGTCCTTTGAAGACTACAGATCATATTAACGTGGACTTCTAGTCCTGTTAAGACGACAGATCCCATATTAACGTGGACTTCTAGTCCTGTTAATACGACAGATCCCATATTAACGTGGACTTCTAGTCCTGTTAAGACGACACCTGGGCTTCTAGTTCAGGAAAATCCAGATAAACAGAGGGTCATCAAGATTACCGTGAGGCTTCTGGGCTCGCTCACAAATTGACAACAGGCGGCTCGTCGGTCCTCCAAAAATAAAGTGGGGAGGAGTGTGGTGAATTTGGGTGTCCTGGGGTGCGAAAAGTCTATCTAAAAGGCGAACCCGGAAGTGACGTATCAGGCTATGATTTCTGGGACAAACAGCGCTATGATTTCTGGGACAAAAAGCTCGTGCAGGCGCCATTTTAAACTGAAGCTACAGGCGAGGACAATCAGTTCAGACTGTGGATAAGAGCCTAGCAGCAACGGAACTGACGACCGCCAGACCCGGTAAGTCTCAAGTTAGTTGCGGGGTGGGGTAAATGCACTTTAGAATGTACCAGGACCGTTAAGTACCGGGAATTAGCACCAGAAGGAGGGTACCAATCAATCAGAGCCGCTTCTCCTGGCCCTCATATAGGGGCAGCTATGCGGTAGAAAACACTTTATTGGCAATTAGGCTGGGAGGATAGCTACTACAGATGTTGAGAAATATTCTTTTCATGGGATAATAAAAAAATAGAAACTAGATTTGGTGTCAGAGAGTTGGCTGAAACACCTCAAGCAAAATTTCATCAAGTTCAACAGAGGTCAGATGGCAGTTTAAAGATATGGCGGACTGTGTGATGACATTGACAACAGCAGCTTTTGTAGATTGGCCAGAAGTTCTTATGAAACAGGAAGCAAGTGCCAGATTTTGCCAAGGTTGCAGTGATAAGGATGCGGTTAAACAAGCTTTGTTTTTAAAACCCAGATAACATAAAAGAGGATTAAATTTTATCATGCATCATCAGTATAATTCAGAGGCTATTGATGGTAAGAAGCAAAGAAGAGGAAATGATGTTTCATTAAATGCTGTAGAAGCTCAATCTGAAGCTAGAATAGAACAGCTGATACAGGTAGTCTTGAAAGACTTTGCAAGCAAATTGCAAGTAAGTTCGCAGTCTTCATCAGACGAAGAAATAACAAGGTTCAAGTGCAGAAAGAAAAACGAGTTCAATAAAGTGCTCCTTCTGCAAAAAGTTCGACCACAGAAAGAAAGACCGCGTGAGTTATCAGGCATAGCTTTACGAACAGAAGGCAAAATCAGGCAGTGCGCTAAGGACAACCGAAGACAACTGAAGTCATCTGAACACCAAACTGTTCATCAGGAAGTAACTACTTGGACTTGGATTTTTTCACCCTTTAAACTACACTGCCTCATAATCTTATAAAACAAAAACTTAATGATTTTATTTAATGGACATTTCATAGGGAAGACTCCCTCTATCTTGCATGTAATGTAGGAAATGCTTTTTTCACTTCTAAAAATTATACTTTATGGTCATGTCTGAAAGTGTGTGAGGCTCTCACCTTTCTACTTGACAATATTTACATAAAGATTTGGTACTAAGTTATTTGGTCAAGTTGTGGGTATTACCTTGGGTACTAATTGCGCACCCCTTGTGGCTGATCTGTTTTTATTTTGTTATAAGAGAGACTTCATGATGTCCCTTTCTGCTGAAAATCAATCTGAAATCATTGAAGCTTTTAGCTCGACTTCTAGATATTTGGACGATTTATTAAATATTGACAATACCTTTTTCGATGGTATGAACAGTCAAATTTATTCACCAGAACTTCAGTTAAATAAAGCAAATTCTTCTGATACTGATGCCCCATTTTTTTATTTACATCTATCTATTGTAGATGGGTTTGTTTTTATGATGAACGCAATGCTATTGATTTTGAGATTGAAAATTGGTGATGTTCCTCGTGCGCCATCCTATGGCGTTTATATTTCGCAATTAATTCGATTTGCCAGAGTGTACAGTCATGTAACTGACTTCAACGTTCGTAACAAATTGTTAACTGCTAAACTTCTTGGTCAGGGTTATCGGTATCATAAACTACGCAAAGCCTTTTTAAAATTATATAGACGTCATTCTGGTTCAATTTTAAAATTCAATAGTGGACTTAAATCTCTTCTGCAACAAGGTCTATCGGAACCCGAATTTTATGGTGACTTAGTATATAAATTCAGAAAATATATAACCGCAATGACTTCAGCACCCAATTTCGTAAAATCTTTTTTTGATATAAAAAAGATGGGTACAACATAAATGTTATACGAGAGACTGCATGCATTGTTGTTAACCCAATCACGGTTGACAACATTGCTTCTCCTTTTAATTGCATGCCGGTGAGTCAGGCCTCAAATTATATGATGGTTCCAGCATAAAGGCTTACTGAGAATTAGAGTGAATCCTATTCTATGTAATGTTGGTTGGCGCCTGATACTCTGTCTCTGGTCGGGCCCATCGGAGTCTAACTGTTGGTTTACTTTTGCTCCAGCATTTCAGTGTTTTTTGCTGTCGAGTCCCCAACGTTGTTTCATCTCTGTGGTTGTTTGATTTTTGTGTGTTCGCGGAGATGTTGCACTGATGAGTTAGGAGGCCTTCATGCGGACTGAACAAAATTATTTGACTAAATCGCGACGGAAGTAAGGGCGAGGATTGTGGCCACGTAAAATCGATTTAAGCCCCCAGTGGAATTCGTTTCACCGACCGTTCCAAGGCGGTTTTTCTGTCGCGGTTTATTTTCGTTATGGTTTGTCTTTGAGTGTTTGTATCGCTTACATTATTTTGTTTTGGATAGCCAATTGGCCATTTTATGGGAAACTAACTCCTTTTGGCTTTCCGCTATTTATGTTTACATTAGGGTCTGTTGTTTCACGTTTGTGTTTCTTTCCCTTTGGTGTCTCTGATGGAAGCTGTGGGTTATTTGTATCGATTCCTAATCATTGCCTTCACTTCTGTTTTGTAGTTCAAGACAGCAGGATGCCCCCATTGTTCTTAATGATGAAACCACTTGGACAGTTCAAGACAGCCAGGTCGTCATATTTTTAATCAGGATTAAATTACTTGGACTTGTAGTCCAGGACAGAATGGTGATCATATTGTTCATCAAGATGATATTACTTGCACTAGTAGTTCAAGGCAGAAGATGATCCTAGTGTTGGTTATCAAAGCGGTAATGTGTTTTGTGGTGGCCTGTGGCTGTTGCAAATCTTTTCAGATATCCAACCGAGGATGAAGTTTTTCATCATAAAAGTGGAGAGTGTGTGGTAAAATCTATCCGGTACCGTACATCAGAATGAATGGGGGCCGGTAGGTACAGGGAATTAGTATTAGAAGAAGGGTACCAATCAAGCAGAGTCATTTCGGCCCAGGATTTTATTGTGAATTCTGACAAGAGCTGGTGAGAAGTGAACAGCTTAAATTGTAAATCTATGTCCTTCTAACGTTCATCCTAATACAAGGGCTTCTTTAATCTTTATATTCTATTCGGTGGTAAAAACGCTTTAATATTTATGTCAATATATCTGGTGTTACGGGAATATGTGGCGGCCGTAGAAAGTCTCCCTGCCCTTCATCATAGTGTATATATCTTCTTGTCTTTTGAGATCATTGATTCCATTGTGGAGTTTTGAAAATATTTTATAGACTTAATGTAGACTTAATATAAATATGCATAAACAAGTTAAATATTGAGCCAGATAGGAATATTCGCACACCAGTTAATTTTGATTTAGGCTCTATTTGATTTTAAACTAGATTGGACATGTCGGTTACCTACCCTGAAGCATATAAAGTTTTTAAGCTATACTGTCTGTCTGTACGTTTTGAAGCAATGTGTAAAAGCTTAGATGAGCGCGTCCCAACAAATCCAACTGGTTTCATCTGTCCGAGACACACATTATGAATAAACTTGAACCTAAAGGCATTGTGCTAGTTCCTAGACTTTTTTCACCTGCCCGTTTAAGAAAATTAAACGCAAATATTTATGTAGAAGTCTAGAAACTGACCCGCGCAAGCGCGAGATAGTTGGTGGTGCAATTCTAGGTTTGGTTGAAATGGTCTTGGACACCAGATAAGGAAATCCATAGTTTTACCTTGGGATAGAAATTCTGTTCTAACCCTGGTGTTCTTACCCCAAATCGAATATTCTCGAGTGTTTGATAAATGCAGTGGTTGAATACGATCTCATATGCACCGCCGTTAAGGTTGGCGTCACTGCACGTTACGTGACGTCACTAAACATTCCTGTAGTGTCATCACAATATGGCGGACGTCTGCAACCGAAGTGACTACGGCATTAAATCCGCGCTAAGAAATGGAATGTATGCAGGAAAAAGAATCCTGTATCGGGTGTGAGGCGTGGATAGAAAAATCAGTCCCTCGGGATCACTGTCCTGCATCACTCAGCAAGCCTCGTGATGCCGGACAGTGACCCTCGGAACGGATTTTTTTATCCACCCCTCACACACATATAAGAGTCTCACATAATTGATATAATATCAATACTACTATAACCATGACCAAAAAGATTCAGCAATATGTTCTTTGTCTTTATCACTGGAACACTTATTCTAAGTTAATGTCTTCAGTTCAGAGAATGGAATTTTTGGAATAGTTCAAAGACAGGCAAAATCGCTTCTTATCCTTAAGTTATGTAGTTCCCCTAAACAATAAAGACAAAATGCGACTGATTTTTCAATAATTGATATTTTCTAATTTCAGAGAGAAACGTGTTTAGGGGCATTAAATTGCTAGACATTTGAGCCTTCCGTTTTCCCTGAGCTAAGTCATGTTCAATAACAGTTCACTTCAATATCTACCACGTTTCAGCTTTATACCAAAGTGGTGCCTAGGATTCTTTACACAGTAGATAATCCTAATTCTACGTCATTATCTGCATTTCAAGCGTTTTGATTGGATAAAATAAAAGTTTTACACTGCGATAAATTCCATGAGAAAGAATCATAGATTTGTTTCACATAGCGACAGGTAGATCTAGTAATATAATGTGACGTCAAAGAACACGTTTATAACCAGCGCGTTTCGTCATTGTTTATGAAGCGATGTCAACAGCGTTCGATTAAAAGATGTAAAACTATTGAAAACGTGAATGTTAGACGAAAAATAAACTGACTTTTAAGAATTGATTGTTTTTCGCATTTTTTTTTTTTTTTTTTTTTTTGGGGGGGGGGGGGGGGGTTCTTTCAAAGATGGCAGCTTCTAGTTGAATAATCATTCCGCCGTGGCCGTATGTAAGTGTATTCTTATGCTTTCGAAAGAATTCCTCAAAAAAACATGCCATTTCGGTGAAGTTTGTAACGTTTCGATGAGGAAGTTGTAATTATAAGGAATGAATTATCCTTTTGTGGCTTTTATCGATGTGTCAACTCCAGCGAATCACTCACAAACTTAAGGGGAATGGGAACACCTGGCAGATTTTCCGCCATTTTTCAAAGGATGATAACTTTTGGGACTTCCTGTCCGCTTTTCTATAAGCCCTGTCCCGCTGAAAAAGGGGTCTACTCTTAAAGGAAAGAATTTGCTCCTTAGGAGCAAATTCTTTCCTTTAAGAGTTGACCCCTATTGACATTGGAGACACAATACTTTTGCAGGAGTTGCCTTCCCTGTAGGTGTTCCCACTCCCCTTAACATGTTTATGCAGTTTGTGAGTGATTCGCCGGAGTTTACACATCGATCAAATCCGTAACAATGACATTCATTCCTATAGTAAACTCTTACCGTAAAAAGACATGCCTTGCCCCACGACGTAATCCTACTTCCCACCAACTTTGAGCTTGACCTGATGAAAACTGTGGAAGAAATTCGCAAGGAATTAAGCCATTTCTAAGAATCTTTACAGAGGAATAACGTTTAAATTTCACGAACTGTAACCTTTAAATAATATGCACAGTCTTACTCTCCACCAATATTTAGTCTGGTCAGGTGTAGAGTTACGTCCCCTTTACTGCTGAAAAGGCCTATTTTTGACCTTGTCATCACAATAGCCCCTTCAGTTTTCATCAGATCTTTTTGTATCTTACATGTTAGTAAGTAAGGGAGAAAACCTTGGCTGAGTTCAAAATTGGTGAGGTCGGTCAATATTTTGGAAAGTTATGTCCCCCTTGATAATAGAAATTGTCTATTTTTGACCTTGTCATCACCGTAGCCCCTTCGGTTTTGATCGGATACGTTGGGGTTATAAGATTGGATAAGTTCGAAAATTAGCGATGTAGGTCGATTACTCATGGAGTTATGCCCCCATAGTTTGCTGAAAATGTTTAGTTTTGACCTTGTCATTAACATAGCCCCTTCAGTTTTGATTGGATCTTCTTGAAACTTACAAACAAGTAAGTCAGGGATAAACGCTCGGATGTGTTCGAAAACTGACGAGGTTGGCCTATCTATCGTAGAATTGCGTCCACTTTACTGCCGAAAATGCCTATTTTGACCTTGCCATCACCACAGCCCCCGGATCGGATCGTCTTGAAACTTACATGCTAGTAAGTAAGGGATAAAACAAAAAAATGGTGAGGTCAGCATATATTTTTGACCTTGTCATCACCGTAGCTCCTTCAGTTTTATTGGATCTTCTTGAAACTTACATGTTACTAAGTCAGGGATAAAATGAATGAGTTCGTGAAATGATGAGGTCAGCCTATTAACCATAGAGTTACATCCCTTGGATTGCAGAAAAGGCCTCTTTTTCACCGTAACTCCTTCAGTTTTCATCCGATATTCTTGAAATTTATATGGTAGTAAATTAGGGATAACATCTCAGACAAGTTTGAAAACTAGCAATGCCAGTCAATTAATCATAGAGTCATGTCCCCTGCTTGGCTGAAAAAGCTTATTTTCGACCTTGTCATCAGTGTCATCCCTTTAGTTTTGATTGGATCTTCATGAAACTTACAAACAAGTAAGTAAGGCAGAAAAGCTCGGAGGAGTATGAAAACTGGTGAGGTTTGTCATAGAGTTACATCCCTTTGATTGCAACAGTTAATTGCTTATTTTTGATCTTGTCATCACCATAGCCCCTTCAATTTATATAGCATCTTCTTAAAAGTTACATATAAGCAAGTCAGGGATAAAAGCTTTAATGAGTTTGAAAACCGGTGAAGTCAGCCGATTTATCATGGAGTCACATGCTACTTGATTGCAGAAAATTATGGGGCGCCGTTTTACTATTTAATCCGTATTTATAGATATCCATAATTATTTATGGATATCCATAATTCGAATTATGGATATCCATAATTCGATTTATGGATATCCATTATTATTTATGGATATCCATAATTATTTATAGATATCCATAATTCGGATTATGGATTTCCATATTTCGAATTATGGACATCCATAAATCGATCTGGATTAATGATATCCATAAATCGAATAATGGATATCCATTATTCGATTTATTGATATCCATAAATCGAATTATGGATATCAATTATTCGGCTGTTTTATGGATGTCCATAAATCAAATTATGGATATCCATAAATCGATTTATGGATATCATTAATTTAGATCGAAATATGGATATCCATAAATCGAATTATGGATATCCTTGATTAGAATTATGGATATCCATTATTCGCCGGCTGATTTATGGATATCCATAAATCGAATTATGGATATCCATAAATCGATCTGAATTATGGATATCCATAAATCGATCTGAATTATGGATATCCATAAATCGAATTATGGATATCAATAATTCGAATTATGGATATCCATAAATCAGAAGAATAATGGATATCCATAAATTGAATTATGGATATCCATAATTCGAATTATAGATATCTGTAAATCGAATTATGGATATCCATCAATCGATCTGAATTAATGATATCCATAAATCGAATTATGGATATTCATAATTCGATTTATGGATATCTATAAATACGGATTAAATAGTAAAACGGCGCCCCATAGAAAACGCTTAATGTGTATCACCTTGTCCACGCATAAATCCTTCAGTAAAGGTTGGCACTTCCTGAAACTTTGAATCTGTTAGCTCAGGTGAGCGATATAGGACCATCTTGTTCTATATGCATGGGAAAGGTAAAAAAAATACGAAAACAGGTATTTACAAAGTTGTTCACCCCGAGGACGGCCACATATCGCTTTTTCGAAGGTTGAGTATAGTCCGAACAAATTGACCTGAGACTGGTGAACTCTATTAACATAATTTCACACCCGACTGAATGCATATATTCATCTTCGCTGTCTCTTGAAATTGTGATATTGTTATTCAATACATAGTGGTCGGTACATGTAAATGGGTCGCACTTCACAAGATGCCGAAAATTCACTAGAAGTTTACGAAAGCCGACGTATAAGGCGATAATATTGACTAATTTATTCCTTGCATAAAGGTCAGTCTCGGGTCAAATTGTTCGAACTATAACGTTACATCAAATTAAATATTATAATAGAATGGTGTAATCAATTATCTTTACTTTTGTTTTAAGACCCTTTCAAGGTTATATTACTTATATCAAGCCAATCGTTAATTAGAGGTGGGCGAAACCCGGAGTACCCGGAGAAAAACCACATTACCATCCGTTGCAGAACTTCGAGTTTCACATGTGTTATAAAACTTTGGTAATATCAACACCCCCTGTATCCACCAGACAACCAAACAGCCGACTACAGAGATCAGATGCAACTTAACACGTCACGTGCAGTGATGGAGACAGGTAAGAGGACTTTTTTTCTCATTTTGTTCCTATTTAGAAAAATATCTATGAGCTGAAAGTTTTGGAAGACGAAAAGCGTACTTTACTGCTATTTTGGCCTTTCTCGTTCTATTATAAGACAGTTCCTACTGTATATACAATGAAAATTCCTGGTTTCGTAATAACAAAGGTTATTATTAAAATCAAACATGTTTTCCCACAATACTGCCTCCAACACATATGGGTCGGATTTTATGCACCCATTTCGTAAAATCATTCTTCGATATAAAAAGATTTGGTACAACATAAACGTTATACGACAGACTGCTTTGCTTCCCTCTTTAATTGCACGCCGGTGGGTCAGGCCTCAGATTCTATGACGGTTCCAGCGTAAAGGCTTATTGAGAATTAGAGAGATCTTATTCAAGGTAATGTTGGTTGGTGCCTGATGCTCTATCTCTGGTCGGGTCCATCGGAGTCTAACTGTTGGTTTTCTTTTGCTCCAGCATTTCAGCTATCGAGTCCTCACCGTTGTTTCATCTCTGTGGTTGTTTGATTATTTGTGTTCACGGAGTTGTTGCACTGATGAGTTAGGAGGCCTTCATGCGGACTGAACAAATTAATTGTCTACATCACGACGGAAGTAATGGCGAGGAATGTGGCCACGTAAAATCGATTTAAGCCCCCCAGTGGAATTCGTTTCCGCTGACCGTTCAAAGGCGGTTCTTCTGTCGCGGTTTATTTTTGTTATGGTTTGTCTTTTGGTGTTTGTGTCGCTTATATTGTTTTGTTTGGATAGCCTTTTGGCCATTTTGTGGGAAAGAAACTGTCCTTTTGGCTTTCCGCTATTGATGTTTCCATTAGGTTTGTTGTTTTATGTTTGTGTTTCTTTCCCTTTTGTGTCTCTGATGGGAGCTGTTGGTTGATTGTATCGATTCCTGATCATTGCCTTCACTTCTATTTATGGATGCAACCGACTTCGGTGTGTATTTTCAGAAGTAGCAACCGACTTCGGAAATCTTTCGTCGAAAATGTTGCAAGCGACTTCGGAATATGCGATAGAAAATGATGCAACCGACTTGTGTGAAATAAGAGGACGGGCAATATGGAATAAAGAAACCTTAAGCCAAAGCAATGTTGTTGCAGTGTTGTATGCCCGGCCATGCTTACAGTTGGACAAGGTCTGTTTTACTTGCAGCTGGTAAGGGTAGACGGTGAATGTTGTTTTTTCTCCTATTTCTACACTTCCATTCACTTTCCTCTTTTCTCTCTGTCCCTCACTTCCATCTCCTATACTTCTATAATATATCTTCTATTCTCTGGGAGATGACACAAAACGAACGGCCCACAAGGGTTGACGTTTCGTTAAGCAAAAACAATCAAAAACCTCGGCATGCTGATACGTAAAACAAAAAGCTCAAAGGTTGCCTTTGGAAACAAAGAACACATAAAAGAACGATAATCGGAGACTCGATTTTATTGAGTCTTTTCATACACAGCAATATAGTTTCCAGGTTTGCATGCGCGTCCTAGCACCGGCTTAGGCGATATTCGATTTTCAAAGTAACCAGAATGGGCTCAATGATCACAAAGAAAAGAAAATATAATCTGCACTGCCGTTAACTATTATACTCTTCCACCCAAAAATGACGACTGCCCTTCTTGAATCTGCGGAAGGAAGATAATGGCCAAAGATTTTTTACCATTCACCACAATGGAATGTTGAGGGCTGACCAACTGCATTTGTTTTAAAATTGTAGCTCTTTCTACCATTTTGTTCTGAGTCAACTTGGAATCATTCCAAAAATAGAAATTGGACTCCAATGGATGGAGATTAGTTCTGTCCCTGGCGATCTTAGCGCAGAATGATTTAGCTGTATAGCTATTCCACAGCTGTTTCGGTAAATACTCACGTATAGAACCTATTCCATGAAGTTTGAATGAAATCGGCACAAACATTTAAGAAAATTTATCATTCAAAGCAAATTGTTGATGTGACACGACACACACACATTGACCGATCAAAATAGCTTGCCTGATGATTAGCACTTTGTGCTAAGGTGAGCTTAAAAGGTGAACTACATCTTGAGTTAGGCAAACACTGGCGCCACGTTCTACCCTGTTTGCTTTAAGAACTGGACTGAAAACAGACACAGAGTCAAAATAGAATTGTCGATGAACAGTATCCAAATAAGTCGGCAAAATGTCTTGCTTTCTGTTTCTTCAAAAACTGTGGATACACAAACAATGACGATATCCAACTGAAAGTGTGTGATTAGCAACTGATATATTGCTTAGTAGGATCCTCTGTAATCTACTAGCCGCCTTCAATCACTGTCATTATTCAAGTTACATGTACATTGGAAATTAGTGACGCAACGTCTAGATTGGTATAAAGACGTAAATTCGATGTTTCTTCAACATTCTACAGCAATATTGTTTGTTTTCTTATGTCACAAAAGTCGGTTGCATCATTTTCTATTTTATATTCCGAAGTCGGTTGCATCATTTTCGACGAAAGATCTCCGAAGTTGGTTGCATCGTTTAAAAAATACACACCGAAGTCGGTTGCATCCATAAAATCCGACCCCAGATGTGTTTGAGGCAATATTGTGGGGAAAACGTGTTTGATTTGAATATCTTTAGTTATTACGTATCTACAGACACATCCACCACGGGGGTAATACCATTTTCTATACCTGTGTTGTCGACCGAGCCGGTACTGTGTAAAGCTGCTGTCGACCGAGAAATACGGCTTTCGACCGAGCAGTACGGATGTCGACAGAGGAGGGTTTTCGATTTTGATGCACTTGGAGAGGCGAAAACGTTAGTTTAAACATTTACAAACGATGTCGGTGTTTTAAAGAGACAAGCTGTTAATTGTCTGTTCTCTTATAGAGAGTCGTGAGTCCGAAAAACACTATAAAATACCGGTTCTTTCGAAAAAAAATCAGTTTTCACAGAATTTCATTAATCTAATGTTTTATGAAAGTAGGCAAGCAATAAAACACCATATATATTTTATCTACCATTTACGCTTCGACAACAACGTGGGTTTGACATAATTCATGCACTCTGGGAGTTTTTATAGACCTTTGAAAAATGTCGGGATACGGATGTCGATTATTAGAAATACGACCGTCGATGGTATCCTAGTCTGATTGATACGACCGTCGACGAAATATAAAAACTACATTTCATGTACTGCTGTTTAAATACATGATTTATTCTATGATTATTACTGAAATCTGCACTAAAAGGCAGATTTCACTGGGAGCCATGAAGAAAAATGTATGTTTTGTGCGAACTGGTGCCTTAAAGTCGCAACAATCACCAAGAATAACTCCATCCTTAACTCTCCCATATTTAGTTTACACAACAGGCTACAAGGCTGGTCACTGATGTAAACACTTGAACATGTACATGCCGAATCAGATTGAAATTAAACTGCAAAAGAAAATGTTGTAAACCTGTGCAAATGGTCTGAAAGATCACAGGCGCTTGAAGTTTAAATGCTTAAACATTTCAAATTTGTTTGAAAGGACCATAACGAAATTGAATATTGACTACGTCAATATTAACATTCATGTTTATTTTTTTATTTTTTTTACGGCCCTTTCAAGATTATTTCACTCATATCAAGCCGATCGTTAATCAGAGATGGGCGAAAACCGGAGTATCCAGAGAAAAACCACCTGACCTTCCGTTGCAGAACTTGGCGTCTCACATGTGACCCGAGCGAGGCTCGAACCACAGCGGTGAGAGACCTAATGATCAAGAGTCAGCGCTCTTAACCACTAGGCCACGGAGGCCCGTTGCTTAGGTTTTGAGCTCAGAAATTCAAGCGCATGTGCAGAGACGAATATTTCTCAACAAATGTCATGACAAACAGTAGGGTTGATCAGCAGACTTTACGAAAACATGCCTATTAAAATAAATTGAAAATTTTACCCTAAAACAATCAAAGCACTGAGAGAACGGGTGGGTCGATTGCCTCTGGGTGTAAATAGGAAAAATTGGCCTGAGCGTGGACTGTTTCGTTTAACCCTTAAACTCCTTTACTGAAAGCAAACCGTGTAAACCATGATCAGACGCTGCGTTTTTCGGCGCCTGACCCTTAAATTCCTATACTCTAAGCAAACAGTGAAGACCCTGATCAGACGCCGCGTTCTGCGGCGTCTGATCTGGGTCTACACTGTTTGCCTAGCCCAACCTATGATTCCAGCCCAGATTTTACAGTTAACCTTTTCACGTAAATACGCTGACCTCACTGCGATAAAATTCTATAAATAATCTGCGTGGATTCCTACAAATCAGTGATAGTCACGTGGACTCCAGCACTAATAGAGGTTTTGTACTTTATACCTTTATACAGGTAAAAATGAAAATTTTCAGAAAAAAAAAAATATCTGATACTTTTTATATTTCTGCTCAAAAATAGATTGTGTGAACGCGCGGTTCTAACAAGTACCCGGAATCTATGTATATGGGCAGAAATATGAAAAATAAGATTTACCCCTTTAAACCCCAGTTTCACTATATAAAAATGGGGTTCAAGGGGGTCAAATTATATAGACGTGTTTTCGTGATGAGCTCCTTTTCCGACTACCCAAAACTCCTAAGCAGAAAAGCTCTTCAGTCCACGTGACTATCACAGACTTGTCCGAATTACTTTTTTTTATAGAAAACAGCCGCAGTGACTGAGGTCAGAGTGTTGTGTAAGAGGGTTATCTTGGAATCATAGGTTGGGCTTGGCAAACAGTGAAGACCCAGACCAGACGCCACAGAATGCGGCGTCTGATCAAGATCTACACTATATACTTAAAAATCGGATTTCAATGGTAAATTAAGCAGTTTAAATCACAGTCCAGGGCTTTTTCCGACCTATAGTCAGCGACAATCGACCCACCAGTACTCTTAGTGCTTTGATTTTGCGTTTGTTATGTGTTTAAGTAAAGGAGGTATAAATGGTTAACGCTGAGCAGAAATCAACCGTACATGAGTAGTGGTAAACCGCTTAGTGGGTCTTAGCCTGCCAAGGCAAAGTGGTGCGAGTTGGACCGTACGTGCATATAATTACATTTTATCTCAATGTCGGGTAAAAGTCCCACAATATTGAAAGCATCGTCTCCAAAATGACCCAAATAGTGTTGACGGGGACGTTAAACCTCCATCAAACAAACAAACATAACCACATAACTGTACCGACATGTTAAGATAGTTTATCAGTTGTCTCTGTGTGTGTGTGTGTGTGTGTGTGTGTGTGTGTGTGTGTGTGTGTGTGTGTGTGTGTGTGTGTGTGTGTGTGTGTGTGTGAATTCGGGTTTAACGTCGCTTTCAACAATTTTTCAGTCATATCACGACGGTGTCTGGTTGCGACAGGGAGCTCAATGCTCACTTGTATAGTGCTGCCTCACTGAAGTATCATGTCCCAGACACATTACATGATAACACACCCAGTCACATTATCCTGACACTGGGTCGACCAGTCCTAGCTCTACCCCGTAAATCTGAGTACCAAGCGAGGAGCAGCTAGTACCATTTTTAACGACTTTGGTATGTCGCGGCCCGGGATCGAACCCGTGACCTCCCGTTTCCCGGAGCGGACACTCTACCAACTGAGCTATCGGGGCCGGTTTATCAGTTGTCTATGTTGATATTAGAACAGACTTTTTGTCATTCCTAACGGGGATTCACTGGGCAATGTTGCGACATGTCCCATGCTTAGCTGTATTTGAAACAAAAGTCACCTATCAGCGGTAATATGGTTTCTAATAAGTTGTAGAAGCCTCCGTGGTGTAGTGGTTACGCTACTCGCCTTGTAAACCAGGGGTCGTAGGATCGATCCCGGGCTTCTCCAGACTTCGGATGAGTCTTTAAATCGAGGTCCCGTCTCCGTATGACCTTAGCTTTTGGTGGGACGTAAAACTCAAACACTCACTCACTCTAATAAGTTGTTTGGAATTGTGGGTATACAAATGCTGACGGGTTGTCAATGTCAGTATGGTCGTCGTGATTTCCTCACCAGATGCAGTTTTGCAGCCAGTGTCGGACCTTGGATTACACAACGCAGAACTGTTCAAGACCGCTGTATCCTATAACTTGTCTACGGAAAGCTTTCTAAGATTTTTTAAAAACCTACACGTGTATATTTAAACGAAATTTAGTAATCGACATAATATGATTTAATAGAGAAGAAGAAGAAGAAGAAGAAGAAGAAGAAGAAGACGACGAAGAAGACAGTATACCTTGCCACACACCTGCGTCACTGTCACCACCAACACTTCCAATATGTCTAGGGATGGCTTTGTTGAAACCGGCCCCGATAGCTCAGTTGGTAGAGTGCCCGCTCCGGGGAACGGGAGGTCTCGGGTTCGATCCCGGGCCGCGACATACCAAAGTCGTTAAAAATGGTACTAGCTGCTCCTCGTTTGGCACTCAGATTTACGGGGTAGAGCTAGGACTGGTCGATCCAGTGTCAGGATAATGTGAATGGGTGTGGTATCATGTAATGTGTCTGGGACATGATACTTCAGTGAGGCAGCACTATAAACGTGAGCATTGAGCTCCCTGTCGCAACCAGACACCGTCGTGATATGACTGAAAAATTGTTGAAAGCGACGTTAAACCCGAATTCACACACACACACACACACACACACACACACACACACACACACACACACACACACACACACACACACACACACACACACACACACTGGCTTTGTTGAACCGTAAATTTATCATTTCGTAAATTTCACACCCAAATTTACATATGGTCAATTTCGAAAAATTTTGATGTCTGAATTTTCTGACGTATAAAGAATTGGAACGTATTCGTCACACCTGTGAAAAACTAGTGCGACTTTTTATAGGGTGTGAAGAATTGGTATCAATTCCTCACACGTGAAGATTTCGTTGACAATGTCTGACGTGTAAAGAAATGGTAAGTATTCGTCACACCTGTGACCTGTGTTTATGGGGTGTGGAGAATTTGTACCAATTACTATTACACCTGCCTTACATGAAAAGAACTGGTACCGATTCCTCACACATGAGAAGAATTGGTACCAATTTCTCACACAAGAGTGTATTTGATACAAATACTTCACACATGTGAGAAATCGGTACCAAATCCACACAGAAGCCTTCGTGGTGTAGTGGTTACGTTTCTCGCCTTGTAAACTAGGGGTGGCAGGATCGATCCCTGGCTTCTCCAGACATTCGGATGAGTCTTTAAACCGAGGTGCCGTCTCCATTATGACCTTAGTTGTTGGTGGGACGAAAAACTCAAACACTCACTCACTCACCAAATCCACACACATGTGAAGAATCTCAATTAGTTGCCTACTAACTTTCACTGGCTGTAATAGTTTCTGAAAAATTAATTATTTTAATTTTTCCTATAGAAAAGGACAGGTTGTAAAATTTGACCGTGTCTGGAGATAAGTTCGGGGTAATCCTAAGATTATCATTTTAACAAATTATGATGTGCTTGAGTCCTATCTGTTACATACAAAGTTTCTTGACTGGTCCTAGAGAAGCTTTTCAATGGTTTAACCATATATGGGTGTGGTAGCCATCTTGGTCATGTGACCCAGATGTCGCGAACAAACTAGCGTTTCCCCTACCCCAGTTTTACTAAATAATAGTGGGGTTTAAGGGGGTTCAAAATTATATTGGCATGGGTTCGTGATGGTCTCAGTGTTTATGCTGGAAAAATATTCTTGTGCGCATTGCGAAAACACGCCTATTAAAATATATTGAAACTTTTACCACCAAAAAATGAAAATTTTCAGATCTTATTTTTTTTTTTTCATATTTCTGCTCAGAACATAGACAGGGTGGGGAACCCACGTCACCATTTGATATAGTAAACGGAATTTTATGAGGAAAATCGCTCGCTTCAGGTACGGTTTTTCCCCGATATTTTGGTTATTACAGCACACATTTTTACGAGTCATATACCAAAGTACTCTGCTCAACTTCCGATTTTTTATGACGTTTGCTTTGAAGGCAGAAACTATCTGGTTTTCGAGAAATGCTCGCCCAAATTTTTTCCCGAGCCCGACAGATCGTGATAAAGACCACGGCAAACAGCAGAAATCTTAAATTTTATTGCAAATAGAGTGTTTTAGATGATCCTACCGCATCCGAAATTGCAAATATTACCTCTTACATGTTTCCATGTAACAGTTAACACCGATACACCGTTTGTTTGCCTGTTATGCAAAGTGTTATAAAATGATCCAGTTCACGTTACAAAATCGGGAAGGTAAAGTTCACGGTAATTTCCACAATGGTGATAACTGATAATGCTTTTCAACATATCGCAACAACAAAATGGCAATTCACGTAATGTTGGTCATGGGAAATACATTTTCGATGACACATTATGTGTTCCTTTTATCCAAATGACTTCCGCATGCCAGACATGTAGTAAAGAGTTGAGATTGAAAACATCTTAACGAACATACGCGAAAACACATGGGCACGACAGCCTACGTTTGTTGTGGAAACAGCTTTTTCTCTCGGACTTATTGGAAGATACTGCATTTACAGTGTTGACGGGGACGTTAAACCTCAAATCAAACAAACAAACATCAATGCAGTACACATGGAGCGGCAAAAGAGTGTTTGTGTTCAAAAGGTCAGAAAGCGTTTCCCATAAAGTAGAAGTAAAACAAAGATCATGAATCGATACAATTAACTTACTCCACCCATCAAAGACACCAAAGGAAAAGGAACGCAAACATTAAGCGACCAGACCATATTGGAAACCTAAACAAAGGAAGGCCATAAGGACAGTTACTTTCCCACAAAATGGCCATATGGCCATCCAAAATAAAAAGACAAAGTCCCACAAAATTGGTAGCAACGTCTCCAAAATGACATTTACAGTGTTGACGGGGACGTTAAATCTCAAATCAAACAAACAAAACAGATATGTGTTTAGGTTAATTTATTGAGTTTTGATACCAGGTATATACAATGTACTCACTAGAAACGCCTCAGTAAGGCAAAGCTAATAAGAACACAAAACATACGTTTAAACATACGCTTAAAAGCGAACTCAGACCCTGAGGGTGAAGGTTTGGATCTTACAAAGTATATTTAGAATAGTAGTGGAGGCAATGATCAGGAATCGATAAATCAACCCACAGCTCCCATCAGAGACACCAAAGGGAAAGAAACACAAACATATAACAACGGACTCTAATGGAAACATCAATAGCGGAAAGCCAAAAGGGCAGTTACCTTCCCACAAAATAGCCAATAGGCTATCCGAAGTAAGATAATATAAGCGACACAAACACCCAAAGACAGAAGAACCGCCTTGGAACGGCCAGCGGAAACGAATTCCACGGGGCGGGGGATGGGGGGAAGGGGGGGGGGGTTAAGTTGGTTTTTACGTTGCCACAATCCTCGCCCTTACTTCCATCGCGAATTAGTCAAATGATTTGTTCAGACCGCATGAAGGCAACAAAGTAGAAGTAAAACAAAGATCAGGAATTGATACAATTAACTTACTCCACCAATCAAAGACACCAAAGGGAAAGAAATACAAACATTAAGCGACCAGACCATAATGGAAACCTAAACAAAGGAAGGCCATTAGGACAGTTACTTTCCCACAAAATGGCATTATGGCCATCCAAAACCAAAAGACACAAGTGATACACACAGTAAGTAACAAACAACAACATAAATAAATCGCCACAGAAGAGCCGCCTTGGAACGGTCAGTGGAAGATTTCCACCGGGGGGCTTAAATCGATTTTACGTGGCCACAATCCTCGCCCTTACTTCCGTCGCGATTTAGACAAATAATTTGTTCAGTCCGCATGAAGGCCTCCTAACTCAACAGTGCAACATCTCCGTGAACACAAAAATCAAAGAACCACAGAGGTGAGACAACGGTGAGGACTCGACAGCAAGAAACCACTGAAATGCTGGAGCAAAAGAAAACCAACAGTTAGACTCCGATGAGCCCGACCAGAGACAGAGCATCAGGCACCAACCAACATTATCTCACTAATTTTCAATAAGCCTTTACGTTGGAGCCGTCATAGAATCTGAGGCCTGACCCACCGGCGTGCAATTAAAGAGGGAAGCAAAGTTGCCAACCGTGATTGGGTTAACTACCATGCATGCAGTCTTTCGTAAAATATCCATGTTGTACCCAATCTTTTTATATCGAAGAATGATTTTACGAAATTGGGTGCTAAAGTCATTGCGGTTATACATTTTTCTGAATTTATATACTAAGTCACCATAAAATTCGGGTTCCGATAGACCTTGTTGCAGAAGAGATTTAAGTCCAATATTGAATTTTGAAATTAAATCAGAATGGCGTCTACCTTTAACGAATTGCTTACTTGATGTTCTAGCTGAAAGATTAAACTGAATACCCTGCAGAACAGACTTACACAAATATACCGCGATTTGTTTGTTTCAAGAGCATCATCTATATTGCAAAAGGAAAGGCCTCCTAACTCATCAAAGCCCGCCAGTAATTATTACTGGCCGTTTCGAGTCGGTGCTTTTGCTATGGTGTTGTTGAGTCTGATAATTTCCTCAGTAATGAATATTAATTATTTTTAATGACAGATTCATCCTGTGATTGTTCGCTGTGTTGCAAGTTTTAAAGACCCCTCCCCCGGCATAGAAATATGAGTCAGCACAAAATGTAGTCCGGCTTTTATCAGTTTTATGCTCAGATTCATTCATTCCGGTGATTGTTGTGAAATTTTCTCGCATATATAATTGTATACATGCACTGTCTTAAGTTGAAAAATTCCAGGAATGATCAGACGGCATATGCCTTTTGAAAAACCAACAATGAATATCTACACAAACGTACTATCCCAAACTGCCAACGCAACACGATTTTTTGTTATAACTTTTGAACCAAAAGGGATACGGACACAAAACTTCACAATTTTTTATTCTACCCAATATTCTTTATGTCTGTATAGGCAATTGTCATGGTTGATTACGATTCACTGAGCATGGAGTCCAGGGTACAAAACCCAATTTTCGTGCTCCACGTGCGCCACTGGGTGATTTGTTTTAAACCGTGTCTACCGACATAAAGCTAAACGATAGGCCAGTAAGATAGGGTAAAAGAAACTGCTTTCATGGCCAGACTGACAACAGAAGAGAGGGGCCAAGCCATCGGGATGTTGCAAGCTGGTCGAAGCCAGGCGATGGTTTCCCGTATACTGCGTTGTGCGAGGTCTTCGATATCCCGACTCTGGTTGAAATTTCAGCAGACAGGTAAACAACATTTATTCATTTCATTTAAGCTTTCTGTGCAATCGATAAGTTGCTTTTTGTCGTTTCTGAAATTTTGGTACATTGTTCCCCATCTCCATCCATACCACGTGACTCAACGTTTTAAAATTCCAGGCCACGTCCAAGATCTGCCCAGGGCCTCTAGAAGTCGTGTAACCACACAGGCACAAGACAACCGATTGAGGACCCAGCACCTCAGAGACAGATATCGACCAGCAACGAGGACAGCTGCCATCACGATAGGAAATCATGGTCGACCGATCAGCGCCCAGACCGTCATCAACCGGTTGAGGCGTCACGGAATTCGTCCGCGCCGCCCTTATGTTGGCCCTCAGTTGTTGCAAAGGCACAGACGTGCCAGGTTACAGTGGTGTAGAGCACACGTGAGATGGCAAGCTGGACAATGGCATCAAGTTTTGTTTTCAGATGAGTCGAGATTCACCCTGGAGAGATCCGATGGACGTGCCCATGTCTACCGACGTACCGGTGAGCGTTATACCGACGCTTGCGTCAAAGAAGCTGACAGGTTCCGCGGAGGGTCGGTTATGGTGTGGGCGGGCATTAGCCATGCCAGGAAGACGAATCTTGTGGTTATCAATGGGAATCTCAACGCCCAACGCTACAGAGACGAAATCCTGGCTCCGGTTGTTGTCCCGTATACCAACGCTAATCCTAACGCGGGTTTTCAACAGGACAATGCTCGACCACACACGGCGCGACTTACGACGCATTATCTACAGGCTAACAACGTGAATGTGATGGAATGGCCATCCAAATCCCCGGACTTGTCGCCGATAGAGCATGTATGGGACTTGCTTGACAGGCGTGTGCGTCAACGTCCTGTCCAACCACAGACGTTGCGTCAGCTTCAGATGGCGTTGGTGCAAGAATGGAACAACATCCCGATGAACGTGATTCGGCGGTATTTACGCTCGATGAGACGACGCTGTCGCGCTGTCATTCAATCTGCAGGAGGACACACTAGGTACTGAAATGTAACTTTCAAAAAACCAACCCCAGTCACGTGATTGTGCACATTCTGGTGTAACCTTAAATGTTGACGGCACAATTTTCTTACTGAGTGTTACCGGATAATTGATGATGAATTGTATGAAATTTCATGAAATTCTATCGGACATTAGATGAAATATTTGAAATTGAATTCGTTGTTGCGTTGGCAGTTTGGGCTAGTATATTATGTAGCCCTCAGTGCTGACAAAAAAAGTCCTCTGTCTGCAACAGGCAAGGGGCCTTCTTGGGGAAAATCAATAATTACTAAAGTGTACCTTATTGATTTTCCGTTTTAGTGCCTCAGTCAGGGGATGCAACAGGAGCTCCTTATCACCCTATTAAAGGCCGCCTTTGATCTGCTATAGACAGTATATCACAGGGGGGCAATAAAACAATTATGAACACACGGTGTGTCCTACCGTCTGAGGATAAATGCCTTTAAGACAGACGACTTTAAAATTTTATCTTATTTTTCAGAGATTGGATTCAGCATTTCATATGAACCAGCTGCCTGCAGCTTAGTCATAAGAAATGTGAAATTGCGGCGAAATATAAGAATAAAAGACGACATATCATCTGCAACGTTTAAAAATGGTCAGGTTAAGATTTTACCGCTTCCACACCAGTTTCTCAATATCAGTCTCCAATTACTGTATTTGTAAACGTCCGTTCTACACATGTAAGGTGGGTGTATAGTCAATAATAGTCAACAGCAGTGCAAACCATGTCGAACAGAATGAGATGTCTCATTATGAGCCACTTCACCAGGACCTACACTGTTTGCAAAGATATCTGTACTTAGTTATAAAGGGCTGAAAGAGTACAAAATCATAACGCTTATATGCTAAGTACGTGACGCAGGACATTTCAACAGTATGGTAGCATGCCATCGAACAATTGTCACTGTCCAACAATATGTAAGCACAGTTGTGACAAATAATTAGTTACATGCCCCAAACATCGCACAAAAAGCGCTTTCATTGATTGTAGTGCACGACGATAAGATAGGTTGTTGCCTGAGCCGCGCATTTGGCCATATATATTTGAGTCTGCACTTATCACCTTATTTATTTGTGTTGTCATAAAACTGGCAATTTGTTTGTTTGTTTGATTAAGGCTAACTATACCAAATTTAGTGACACAGAGGCCTTTCTGATATTTCATCTTCATCAGTGTGTCTCAACCCCAAAATTTTGAAACCCAAACGGATGACGGACAAGACCCGGCAAACACAGCACATCCCCCTCCGAGCACACACCGACCGACGTACTTCATGAGACAGGTCAACTGGAGGCATCTGGCAAGAGACGCCTACCCGCGGACTTATAGGCGTCCCCATCGAGCCAACATCAGCAAACATGGCCCACGCTCCACGGAAGTCCCGGGCATCAGGAAGAAGATGTCAAAAGTAGCGAGACTTGCAAAATTTAAAATATTACAAACAGTGGGAACCAAATCCGCTAAGACACTTGTCCAGCCTGACAAGTCAGTCTTAGTTTTAGAAAAAATAGAAATTTATACTGCAAAATTTAAGATATAAAATAGTTATTTAAATCAGTACTTGAGTACTGACGTCAACATCGCAGTATCAACACCAGCACTAAGGAACTGATCTGAAGTTTAACGTCCCCGTCAACACTGTATAGGCCATTTTGGAGACGTTGCTGCCAATTTTGCAAGCCTTTTACCCGACATTGAGATGATTTTGTTTGTTTGATTTGAGGTTTAACGTCACCGTCAACACTGTATAGGTCCTTTTGGAGACGTTGCTCCCAATTTTGTGGGACTTTTACCCGACATTGAGATTAAATGACGTCCCAAGCCCTGTCGCCCAATGAAACCAATAGGGTTTATAAGCATGGACGGCCCGACTCGCACCGCTTTACCTGGGCAGGCTTAGGGTTATCGGTACCATAAACTACGCAACGCCTTTTCAAAATTTTATAGACGCCATTCTGATTTAATTTCAAAATTCAATATTGGACTTAAATTTCCTCTGCAACAAGGTCTATCGGAACCCGAATTTTATGGTGACTTAGTATATAAATTCAGAAAAATATATAACCGCAATGACTTCAGCACCCAATTTCGTAAAATCATTCTTCGATATAAAAAGATTGGGTACAACATTGATATTATACGATAGACTCAGGCATGGTAGTTAACCCAATCACGGTTGGCAACTTTGCTTCCCTCTTTAATTGCACGCCGGTGGGTCAGGCCTCAGATTCTATGACGGCTCCAACGTAAAGGCTTATTGAAAATTAAAGAGATAATGTTGGTTGGTGCCTGATGCTCTGTCTCTGGTCGGGCTCATCGGAGTCTAACTGTTGGTTTTCTTTTGCTCCAGCATTTCAGTGGTTTCTTGCTGTCGAGTCCTCACCGTTGTCTCACCTCTGTAGTTCTTTGATTTCTGTGTTCACGGAGATGTTGCACTGATGAGTTAGGAGGCCTTCATGCGGACTGAACAAATTATTTGTCTAAATCGCGACGGAAGTAAGGGCGAGGATTGTGGCCACGTTAAATCGATTTAAGCCCCCCAGTGGAAATCTTCCACTGACCGTTCCAAGGCGGCTCTTCTGTGGCGATTTATTTATGTTGTTGTTTGTTACTTACTGTGTGTATCACTTGTGTCTTTTTATTTGTGGATGGCCATATGACCATTTTGTGGGAAAGTAACTGTCCATATGGCCTTCCTTTGTTTGGGTTTCCATTATGGTCTGCTCGCTTAATGTTTGTATTTCTTTCCCTTTGGTGTCTTTTATGGATGGAGTAAGTTAATTGTATCAATTCCTGATCTTTGTTTCACTTCTACTTTAGATCCTCTAAGCGGTTTACCAATACTCATTTGCGTTGGGTTTCAGCTCTGCGTGGAAGCATCATGCAGCCCATTTATTTCTTCAAGCCCCAATGGGCGGGGGCCGAACATTGAGATGAAATGACATCTCAAAATCTGTTGCCCATTGAAACCAATAGGGTTTATGAGCATGGACGGTCCGACACGCACGCTTTGCCTGGGCAGGCTTAGCTCCTCTAAGCGGTTTACCAGTACTCGTGTGCGGTCGGTTTTAGCTCTGAGTGGAAGCATCATGCAGCCTATCTATTTCTTCAAGTCCCGATGAGCGGGGGCGGACTGGTAAATTGTATGTTGTATTAATGTGCAAGTACAATTAAAGTGTATGACAGCCGAAGATTCGTAATGTTCATCCGAGTATTGAGAACCAAACTACAAAAAGCACTCCAGCTGTTGTGACGTAAAATATGTTCTATAAAAGGGTTATCTATTGGAAGCAAAAAACACACCAAAGAACTGGAAAATATGAAATGTACATGTTTTCTGGTCCTGTTAGATCTTTCATTTTTAATTTCAATAAACGTGTTTCAGATCTTGATATTGATACGAAGACTCCCGATACCTGAGATTGTAAAAACCTAGTGTATTGCTATCCTGCTGCTGGCCAGATAATTATTTGCCAATTAAAATAATTCCTGATTTTAGGATAAGAAATATAATTAATGAATGACTGTAATATTGGTTTCCTTCTAAAATTTATTTTAAATAATGTAGGGATGAAATCGCTGCTGCCTTAAATGAATTCGGTGATCGATGTTGTAAACGGGCCCATCGGAGTCTAACTGTTGGTTTTCTTTTGCTCCAGCATTTCAGTGGTTTCTTGCTGTCGAGTCCTCACCGTTGTCTCACCTTTGTGGTTCTTTGATTTTTTTTGTGTTCACGGAGATGTTGCACTGATGAGTTGGGAGGCCTTCATGCGGACTGAACAAATAATTTGTCTAAATCGCAACGGAAGTAAGGGCGAGGATTGTGGCCACGTAAAATCGATTTAAGCCCCCCAGTGGAAATCATTCCACTGACCGTTCCAAGGCGGTTCTTCTGTGGCGGTTTATTTATGGTGTTGTTTGTTACTTACTGTGTGTATCACTTGTGTCTTTTTATTTTGGATGGCCATATGGCCATTTTGTGGGAATGTAACTGTCCTTATGGCCTTCCTTTGTTTAACTTTCCATTATGGTCCGGTCGCTTAATGTTTGTGTTTCTTTCCCTTTGTGTCTTTGACGGGTGGAGTAAGTTAATTGTATCGATTCCAGATCTTTGTTTTACCTTTACTTTCGATATAAAAAGATTGGGTACAACATGGATGTTATACGACAGACTGCATGCATGGTAGTTAACCCAATCACGGTTAGCAACTTTGCTTCCCTCTTTAATTGCACGCCGGTGGGTCAGGCCTCAGATTCTATGACGGCTCCAACGTAAAGGCTTATTGAGAATTAGAGAGATCTAATTCAAGGTAATGTTGGTTGGTGCCTGATGCTCTGTCTCTGGTCGGGCCCATCGGAGTCTAACTGTTGGTTTTCTTTTGCTCCAGCACTTCAGTGGTTTCTTGCTGTCGAGTCCTCACCGTTGTCACACCTCTGTGGATCTTTGATTTTTGTGTTCACGGAGATGTTGCACTGATGAGTTAGGAGGCCTTCATGCGGACTGAACAAATTATTTGTCTAAATCGCGACGGAAGTAAGGGCGAGGATTGTGGCCACGTAAAATCGATTTAAGCCCCCCAGTGGAAATCTTTCCACTGACCGTTCCAAGGCGGTTCTTCTGTGTCGATTTATTTATGTTGTTGTTTGTTACTTACTGTGTGTATCACTTGTGTCTTTTAATTTTGGACGACCATAGGGCAATTTTGTGGGAAAGTAACTGTCCTTATGGCCTTCCTTTGTTTAGGTTTCCATTATGGTCTGATCGCTTAACGTTTGTATTTCTTTCCCTTTCGTGTCTTTGATGGGTGGAGTAAGTTGATTTTATCGATTCCTGATCTTTGTTTTACTTCTACTTTTCATGATGTCACTTTCTGCTGATAACCAATCAGAAATAATAGAAGCTTTTAGCCTTACTTCTAGATATTTGTAAGATTTATTAAATATTGACATTTCATGGCCACTTTGTGGGAAAGTAACTGTCCTTATGGCCTTCCTTTGTTTAGGCTTCCATTATGGTCTGGTCGCTTAATGTTTGTGTTTCTTTCCATTTGGTGTCTTTGGTGGGTGGTGTAAGTTAAGTGTATCGATTCCTGATCTTTGTATTACTTCTACAGTAAAACCTGTCTAAGTGGCCAC
The DNA here is from genome assembly GCA_963580285.1 of Lucinisca nassula. Classification (NCBI taxonomy): domain Eukaryota; kingdom Metazoa; phylum Mollusca; class Bivalvia; order Lucinida; family Lucinidae; genus Lucinisca; species Lucinisca nassula. The sequence goes on from CAUZLF010000765.1 coordinate 113,086, forward strand.
CTCTATTTAGCAAGCAACCTGTCTTAAGCATGTAAGCATTTTGTTCCCCAAAAATGTAAATGTGTTAAATTTCACCTGTATTAAGCAAGCACCTGTCTTAAGCAAGCACATTTTGGTTATACCTTAGGTGCTTGCTTAATACAGGTTGGATTGTACTTTGGTGTTTTGATCAGTCATATTTAACCCCCAGAACTTCAGTTAAATAAAGCAAATTCCTCTGATACCAAGGCCCCGGTTTTGGATTTACATTTATCTTATGTAGATGGATTTGTTCCTGCGATGCTTTAGAATTTATGATTGTATATTTTCCTTTCTTGGATGGTGATGTTCCTCATGCGACATCCTACAGTGTTTATATTTCTCAATTCAATTTGCCAGAGTGTTTAGTCATGTGTCTGACTTCAACACTCGTAAAAAATTGTTAACTGCTTAAGTTCTAAATCAGGGGTATCAGTATCATAAACTACGTAAAGTAGAAGTAAAACAAAGATCAGTAATTGATACAATTAACTTACTCCACCCATAAAAGACACCAAAGGGAAAGAAATACAAACATTAAGCGACCAGACCATAATGGAAACCATAACAAAGGAAGGCCATAAGGACAGTTACTTTCCCACAAAATGGCTTTACTTCTAGATATTTGTAAGATTTATTAAATATAAAGATTTATTAAATATAAAGTCTTTTCAAAGTTAAATAGTCCCCGTCAACACTGTATAGGTCAGTGTATTGATTTGATTTCAAAATTCAATGTTGGACTTAAAACTCTTCTGCAACAAGGTCTATCGGAACCTGAATTTTATGGTGGCATGTATATAAAGTTAGAACAAATATATACTTGCGATGACTAAAGTACCCGATTTCGTGAAATCGTTTTACGATACAAAAAGATTTGGGTACAACATAAATGTTATAAGACAGACTGCATGCTTCGAAGTTAACCTAAAAACGGTTTGTATCTTTTCTACCCTTTTTGGTTGCACGCCGGTGGGTCGGGCCTCAAATTCTATGACGGTTCCATTGTAAATGCGTACATAAATTTCATTTTATGTAATGTTGGTTGGTACCTGATGCTTCGTCTTTGGGCTGGCCCCTCGGAGTTAAACTGGTGGTTTTCTTTTGCTCCAGCGTTTCATTTGTTTCGCGCTATCGAGTCCTCAACGTTGTTTCATCTCTGTGGCTGTTTAATTTGCATGTCCTCGGAGATGTCACACTGATGAGTTAGGAAGCCTTCACGAGGACTGAACAAATTAATAGTCTAAACCACGACAGAAGAAGTAAGGGCGAGGATTGCAGCTGCGTGAAATCGATTTAAGCCCCACCCCACCCCCAAGAAAAAAAGTGGAATACTTTTCACTGACCGTACGAAGACGGTTCTTCTGTGGCGATTTATTTGTTTAATTGTTTGTTACTATTTTATGTCTCGCTTGTGTATTTTTATTCTGGATAGCCAGTTGGCCATTTTGTTGGAAAGCAAGTGTCCTATTGGCTTTCCTCTGCTGCTGATTCCATCACGGACTATTTACTTCTTGTTTGTGCTTCTTTCCCTTTGGTGTCTCTGGTAGAAGGTGTAAATTAATTGTATCGATTCTTAATCATTGCTTTATTTCTCAGCAAACATTTAAGTATACTTTACAGGATATCAACCCTTACTTTCACTTCTAGTGTGGTACAAACAAGCATTTATGACAGTACAGGAGTCAAACACAGTATGAGGTAAAGAAACTGATTCACATAACTAAAAATAATTAATATACACTACTGAGGAAATTATCAGACTCACCAACACCACAGCAAAACACCGACTCGAAACGTCCAGTAACAATTACTGGCGGGCTTAAGTATATTTTACTGGATCCCAAATTGCACCCTCAGGGCCTGAGTTCGCTTTAATGGGAAACTTGTTCTGACCTTTTGAAAACAAAAACTCCTTTGCCGTTCCATGTGTACTGCATTGATGTATCTTCCAATAAGTCTGAGGGAAAAAGCTGTTTCCACAACAAACGTAAGCGGTCGTGCCCATGTGTTTTCGCGTATGTTCGTTTAGATGTTTTCAATCTTAAGTCTTTACTACATGTCTGGCATGCGGAAGTCATTTGGACATAAAGGAATACATTATGTAGCAACGAAAATATATTTCCTATGACCAATACCACGTGAATTGCCATCTTGTTGTTGCGATATGTTGTAAAGCATTATCAGTTTGGCGTTTACGTTATCAAAATTGTGGAAATTACCGTGAACTTTACCTTCCCGATTTTCTACCGTGAACGGGATCATTTTATAACACTATACATAACAGGCAAACAAACGGTGTATCGGTGTTAACTGTTACATGGAAACATGCTACCGGTAATATTTGCAATTTCGGATGCGGTAGGATCATCTAAAACACTCTACTTGCAATAAATTTAAGATTTCAACTGTTTGCCGTGGTCTTTATCACGATCTGTCGGGCTCGGGGAAAAAATTTGGGCGAGCATTTCTCGAAAACCAGGCAGTTTCTGCCTTCAAAGGAAACCTCATAAAAAATCGGAAGTTGAGCAGAGTACTTTGGTATATGATTCGTAAAAATGGGCGCTGTAATAACCAAAATATCGGGGAAAAACCGTACCTGAAGCGAGCGATTTTCCGAATAAAATTCCGTTTACTATATCAAATGGTCACGTGGGTTCCCCACCCTGATAGACTGTGAGTACATGTTAAAAGCGCCTCACCGTACACCCCTGAAAACCCCAGTTTTACTGGGGTTTGTTTGTTTGTTTTATTTATACAATATTTTAAGAGAGGTGCGCACTTAGCTACAGTAGCTAGTCTACCTTGCGGCCCTCTGTTAACATATATACATATGTACAACATATAAAGTTTGCAACATATACACTGGTCTTTGCATACTAGGTATCATATGACTATAATGGAATCTTCTTCCTATATGAATCTAAAAACCCAATCTGCTTAGTAGTAAAAAAGAATCATTAATAAATCTATGAGCGCAATAAAATCTTGTCGTCAATAAAATATTTGTAAAAACGGTTTAAAAACAATGCAATAAGACTAAGTGCTTGACGGCCCTTTTGTTGTTTGAAATAAGACTTGTAAATAGTGGTTATAAAAGAGTACACTGTTGTACATATCTATGACCATAAGATATACAACAAATGAAGTGTCTAGGACGGTGTAAATTAATGACTTAAATTAATGATATATTTTACTTTTGGTCCTTTGAGATCAGCGTGAATATTCGGAAATAAATTATTGGTTTAGACTCATATTCTAGACAGGTTTTTAATTATTTGGACCCCATTTTGATTTATATTAGTCTTTGAATCGACTGCCTATTCGAAATTCGCAAAATTGCAGTATGTTTCCTCTGGCTTTCATTGCCGGATCATTACAGAGTCACTGATGAGGCTTTATTAGCCGAAACTATGTAGTATGACCCATCTTCTTTCTTATGAATGTTTTCATTGCTCTTAAAGGAACTCATTTTTGATTTTTATTTGCCTTCACTGCATCTGGTGTTGTGCCGTGTGGCGGCCGTAAAACGTCTCCCCGTACATCAACCATAGTGCAGTTTATATTTTACTTTTGGTCCTTTGAGATCAGCGTGAATATTCTGAGAAATCGGAAATAAATTATTGGTTTAGACTCATATTCTAGACAGGTTTTTAATTATTTGGACCCCATTTTGATTTATATTAGTCTTTGAATCGACTGCCTATTCGAAATTCGCAAAATTGCAGTATGTTTCCTCTGGCTTTCTTTGCCGGATCATTACAGAGTCACTGATGAGGCTTTATTAGCAGAAACTACGTAGTATGACCCATCTTCTTTCTTATAAATGTTTTCATTGCTCTTAAAGGAACTCATTTTTGATTTTTATTGGACTTGGAAGATGATAATAATTAGCATGTTATAATACCTATATTTTCCATCACATGGCCGACAAAAGGCCTCGGAGTATAAACCATTGCCTCACCACCTGTCTTCTTCAACTCGTCAAGAGCAAAATTGTGCCCCGGGCAGCTGGGGAGCTGCGAAATGCGAGATTGTAGGGTCAAGCTTTTCAACGGGAGTCCCAGTAATTTTCAGTAACAGCGTCTCTGAGGCGTAAATTTATGCTTTATGTAAAATTACTTATACTATTATTATAGGAAATTACCTTTTACCGACCGTTTGAAGCTATCAAATGATGAAGATGTTCTTATGTCTTTGGGAAGTGAGTTCCATAATTTAGGCGCAGAGCTTGAAAAGGATCGATCAAAAAGAGATATTCGAGATCTCCGAACTGACAGGGAGCCATCTGTTGCCGATCGTAAATTTCGATTATGTGTTTCAGACACTGGTTTTAGTAAATCAGAGATATATTCCGGTGCAAGACCGTTTAAACCTTTGTATGTGAGCACTGCCTTATTATAGCTGTGGCGGTTTGGAATAGATGACCAGCCCAACTCTTTGAACATCTCTAAAGATGGTGTATTGTAATCCGCGTTTAGGATGATGCGTGCAGCACGTTTTTGTAGTTTAGTAAGACGTTCAATATTTTGTTTTGAAGCTGTTCCCCATGTGTTTGAGCCATAATCAATCAAGGGAAGAATGTAGCCTTGATAAAAAAGTTTTTGGATTTCTATAGGAACGTGGGTAGACAACTGCCTCAGCAAAGAGACTTTTGAAGAGATAGTTGCACAGAGATAATCAATATGTGCCGTCCACAGTAGATTTTCATCAATGAAGACACCCAAAAGTTTTTGCTTATCAACTTGCTTTATTTTATTATCATCAATATAAATTGTTAATTCAGATGCTTCGTTCGTTTTATGTCTTGTTCGTACAGCCATACAAGAAGTTTTATCATAATGAATTTTCATCTTATGTTGTATTGCCCATGTTTTAGAATTTTCACCATCATGCTGCAATTTGGGTTCGATTTCTCGTTTTGTAGGTCCATTGATATGAAAGGTAGTATCATCAGCGAATATGTCGGTAAAGCAAAAGTCCATATGTAGTGGAAGATCATTGATGAATATCAAGATGAGGCACGGTCCTAAAATTGAGCCTTGAGGCACACCTGATTTAAATATTGCAGGTTTTGAATGTCCAAGGCCACTGTCCACAACTTGCTGACGGCAATGTAGGTATGACGACATTAATTTAAGAGATGTTTTGTTGAATTTGTTTATAGCTAGTTTATCAATTAGAATTGAATGGTCGACTAAGTCAAAAGCTTTTTTAAAATCGAGGAACACTGTACCCACCACATCTCCTTTATCTATGCACGCCATCCACTGGTCTATTAATTTTACAAGGGCAGTTTGGCAGCTATGTTTTTGTCGAAATCCGGACTGATCCATGTTTATGAGTTTGTACTTATTCAAATAGGCCATTAAATGTTTATTTATGTGTTTTTCAAATATTTTAGAGATTGTTGGGAGGATTGAAATTGGCCTGTAATTAGCTGGATCTGATTAAGGCCCACCTTTGTGAATTGGATAAATCTTAGCCATCTTAAACTGGTCAGGAAAAATTCCGTTCTTCATGCTTTTATTGATTATGGCAGTTATTGAAGGTGCAAAGATAGAATTCGCTAGTTTTAATATTTTTGGCCCGATGCCATCCAAACCAGTAGCCTTTGCAGAATTTAGTGCTTTTATAGACTCAGACACACTATCAACAGTTATGTAAGGGATATTGAAGAATATATGAAGAATATATTATTTGGAATTCTGGAACTGATAAACGTGTTTAATTTAGTAAGATCGAGTGGGAGTGAAGGTACATCTTTATCAATTATCAATTCGCTAATTGATGCAAAATAATTATTGAGCTTAAGAGCGATGTCCTGAGAATTAATATATAGTTGCCCATCAACTATGAGCTCGTCCGGTAAGTTTTTTTGTGACAAACACGATTGAGTGGTTACATTTCTTAGTTGCTTCCATATAGTTCTCGTGTCTTTTAAGTCCGAAACTGATCTCGAGAAATATTGCTTTTTGGCACGACGTATAAGGTCCTTGGTTTTGTTTCGGTATTTTTTATAAATAGACCAATTTTTAAGCCGCTTATTCATGTCCCTTAATTTTCGGGCTTCAATTATATCATCACTAAACCATTCAGGGAGGCGAATTGATTTGATTCATCGTTTTTGTACCGGTGCATGACGATCTAATTGATATTGTATAGCTGAGATCCAACCGGCACAGTCTTCGTTTATATCAGAGTCAGTCGGCAAATTACAGAATGGGTCCAAATCAGCAGCAAGATCTCGCAAAAACTGATGTTCGTTAAAAGTTTTAAATGACCTATAGGTTTTTGTTATGTGTTCATTTTTTGGTATTTTACAGTTAATTTTTCTCGAGAAACAGATTGGAAAATGATCACTTATCGAATATGCTGGAACAAAACATTCTACAACATTGTCAGGATTAGTAGTATATAAGTGATCGATAAGAGTTGATGAAGTCTGAGTTATTCTTGTCGGTTCGGTTATCAGCTGAGTGAGATCGAACAGCTGCACTAGATTTAGCCACTTGTTATTAGAACAAGATTGGTAGTCTATATTTATATCTCCCATTATTATAATCTCAGTACATGCTGACTGAGCTACTGACAATTCGTCCTCGAACATATCAATCCATTCAGATGTAGCACTTGGGGGACGATACACTGTGCATATTAGAAACGGTTTAGAGTTAGGTAATGTGACTTCCGACCAAATTGTTTCAATGTTGGAAATTTCAATCTCAAATCGACGTCTACAATTTAAGGTTTTTCGATAATAAAGCATAATTCCACCACCAGATTTGTGCTGTGTCTTGCATCTGTCTTTGCGAAAGAATCCAAAGCCTTAGCGCTAAGATTTAACTGGGTATCACTTACGGTTTGATCCAAAAATATTTCACATATACCAAGAATATCAGAGCAGTTTCCAGTACTCATTTTAATTTGGAGCTCATCAACGTTTGGTAGAATATGTCTTATGTTCAAATTTGTGACATGGAGACCTTTGGCGGAAAATGATAAATCGGTTTTATTTATTTCAGTTTGCAAATTTTGCATATATGTTGAGCTGACTTTGTTGTTAGAAGACGAGTTGTCAGTAGTCTGAGTAATTGAGCTATGATTTACGGGCTGGACTGATGGTTGGTCAGTATGGTTCGTGGCCCCGTTAGTGTTAACATCAGCATCAATTGCTAGAGGCGAAAAAGGCATTATACGTATTGACCTTTGTGTCAGAATTGAAGCTACCTAAAGATTTTTTACGCTCAGTGCATTCCTACCGCAAATGCCTGCCTGACCATCCATCATTCCTGCCGTTAAACCAACAATCTTCGGTTCCGTGTCCTTTTCTCTTACATATATGGCAGAAGTTTGAGGTGGGTCGGAAACCGTTATTAGGTCCTTGCTTACTCCTCATTGGGAATGATGAGGGACGATACATGCCCAGAGGCTTGTTTGAAGCGGGAGATTTACCCTGTCGTGTAACTCGATGCACTTTGTCTATATTTGAGAGGAGTTTCTTTGTGCCATAATTATTAATATGAACCCTGTCTTTAGCATAATACGACTCCGGTAAATCTCCCGAGGCTAGGAGGAAGCTGTCATAGTTATCGATAAACTTGGTTTCATATGTTTCACAAAGCTGAAGTAGTTTGTTATTATACGAACTTAGATCTACTGTTGTCTTGGTAATAACCCTATTACAATTACGTTATGATCATTTTCGAGAAGGCATGTCAAGAGGTCCTCATATTTTTCAGCGAATGCTTCTAGATCCATTCCATTATCGGCATCGTTACCTCCAATCATAAGTATAATAGTCTTACAATCATCTAGGTTGAATTTGGCGAGTTAAGTTTTGATTGTATCTATTGTAGCACCGGGAAATGTTCGGACTGCTGTAGATTTGTTGAGATCACTGACTTTAACATTTTTGAGTAACGGACTTCCAATTATTAGGGTTGATTGATTGATTTTCTTAGTCCGATTGGCCGTAGAGATTGCTGGTGTCGGTTCATCTTCTGTTAAGTCGGTTCTCTCTTCTTCTCGTACTTGATGTTGGGTGTTGGTGGTTGTTTTTTGTGTCAACGATTTAACTTTTTGATCGCTATTGGATTTAAATCTCTGTTTTGCTGGAGACCGTTGTTTGTGGTTTTGAGCATATGTAGGTTTATTTGAATCTGAGGTTTAACGTCCCCGTTAACAATGTAAAGGTCATTTTGGTGACGTTGCTTCCAATTTTGTGGGACTTTTACCCGACCTTGAAATGAAATGACATCTCAAGCCCTGCCATCCAATGAAACCAATAGGGTTTATTAGCATTGACGGGCCGACTCGCAACGCTTTGCCTGGGCAGGCTTAGATCCTCTTAGCGGTTTACGAGTACTCGTGTGCGGGTCGGTTTAAGCTCTGCGTGGAAGCATCATGTAGCCCATCTATTTCTTCAAGCCCCGATGGGCGGGGGGATCAGAATTATATAGGCATGTTTTCGTGATAAGAGGCCCAATTAACCATCCAATTCCAGTAGTTTAAGGACACGGTATAGAGCCTGAACAAACTATACGTTCTTCGATTTCTGATCTGGGTCTACACGGTTTGATTATGTCCCAGAACATCAGCCCAGCCCATGTTGAACAGCTAGCCTTCTTTACAAATCACACTGACGTCACAGCGATAAGAATAGTGATGTTATTAATAGCCGTTTCGTAGCAATGTGCGCGCGAATAAACATTACATTAATGGTCACCTGGACAACAGCAACAAAGCTTTGGGGCTATCCCGTGTTTGTGGGGGTGCAAAAGGGAACATGTCCATTCTATCATGTTAACTTGTCTGTGTAATGGACACCCCTCGTAACCTCAGTTTATATAGAGAAAGCTGGGATTTACAAGGGTATATTTTTTTTTCTATTGTCTGTTCCAAGACATGGTTGGGGTACTCGTTAGGACCGCCTGAGTGGTTCGGTTCTAAACAGCATCCGATACCTATACATAGGTTGTGGTTACTCGATGGAATTGCACGACCCGCAGAAAAGGCGACCGACTGAAGTCGGTTGATTTTCTAAGAGTGCCCTAAAATCACCGTGTCATTCTGTCATTCTGTCAGTTTGTCTGTCCGTCCGTAACCCGTTTGTGAAAATTGGTGATAGTGACTTAACCGCTTGGAATATTTAAATAATTTTTGGCATACTGATAGATATCAATGAGATCTAACCAATGAACTTGAGAAATATCACATTCCATTTTGTATAGCCTCGCCGAGGCGAAAAATGTGAAAATTTTCGAACTGCTTCTCCTCGGAAACCGTTGGGCCGATTGAAGTCAAATTTCATATGGAGCTTCTATGGGATGGGGGAAACCAAAATTTGCTATGGGGTCCAGGTCACATGACCAAAATGGCCGCCAAGCCATATATGGTAAAAACCCTTCAAAAATAGTCTTCTCCAGAACCACTGGGCAGATTTCTACGAAACTTGATAAATAGCATCTGGGACGTAGGCCCATCATAAATGCTCAAATGGTGATCCTGGGTTGACCTTCACCTCCTTTGTGCCTAGGTCAAACTTTGACACATATGCTTTTGTATTGGAAAAGTGAGAATGCATTTTATCCTTCAAACGATTCAGAATACAGTACTAAAGTATAAGATATATTTGTGCTCCTTACGATAAGGCGTATTTATTGGGGGAACCGTTTAAGGTCCAGGTCATATGACCAAAATGGCCGCCATACCCATATATGGTAACACTCATAAAGCTAAAAGCATCCGGCGGGTCGTGCACTTCAGCTGAAGCACTGGTTTTATTTTATTTTAGTATTCTTTATGTTGGTTGGCGCCTGATGCTCCGTCTTTGGTCGGGCCCCTCGGAGTCTAACTGTTGGTTTTCTTTTGCTCCAGCAATTCTGTTATTGTATGCTGTTGAGTCCTCAACCTTGTTTCATCCCTGTAGTTTTTTGATTTGTATCTTCTCGGAGATGTTACACTGATGAGTTAGGAAGCCTTCATGCGGACTAAATAAAATTAGTGTATACCGCGACAGAGGTAAGGACGAGGGTTATGGCCATGTAAAATCGATTTAAGCCCCCCAGTGGAATTCTTTCCACTGACCGTTCCAAGGCGGTTCTTCTGCGGCGGTTTATTTATGTTGTTGTTTGTTACTTACTGTGTGTATCACCTGTGTCTTCTTATTTTGGATGGCCGTTTGGCCATTTTGTGGGAAAGTAACTGCCCTTAAGGCCTTCCTTTGTTTAGGTTTCCATTATGGTCTCGTCGCTTCATGTTTGTGTTTCTTTCCCTTTGGTGTCTTTGATTGGTGGAGTAAGTTAATTGTATCGATTCCTGATCTTTGTTTTACTTCTACTTTGGAGAAATGAAGGAATGCAGTATGCCACACGGATAAGTTACCGTAATGTACGTGTATTCTCAGAGAACAACGGAACGTGTCGAAGAGAAGAAGGGAACAAAATTAACTTTGAGAAACAGGGAACAATTTTTTTCTTTTGCTCCGAAACTTTGATTGTTAATTCATCAGAAGAAACCGCCTTGTTGAGACAGTTCTGATGAACATCCATATTCTGTGTTTTATATCGGAAATAAGAAATATGTCATAAATTTGCATCGGAAAGTTCTCAAATTAGGAGCTATATATGAGAGCATTACCTAAAATGGGTGTGAAAAACTAACATAGATTAACCCTTTTAACTCTTATCCTGTTGAATAAAATAATTCTGTCACACACGGTCTGACTATCAGCAAATCAAATAGTTTGTTTTAATGTATTCGTTCAATTCACAAACTGAATGACAAACTGTTAATAATGATCAGATGGTTTATTCAGAGGCCATCTGATATGGATCTACACTGTTTGTAGTGTTTAGCAGGATGAGTTAACTCTGAAGACTGATGCATATACCTGTAAATAAAGTATCCCAACAGGCAGACGTCGCAAGAGCAACGTCAAATAAACGTCGGTGCAACGTCATGACGTTGCACCGACGTAGATGTGACTTTGCATAAATGTCATGACGTTGCACCGACGTAGATGTGACTTTGCATAAATGTCATGACGTTGCACCGACGTAGATGTGACTTTGCATAAATGTCATGACGTTGTACCGACGTTGATATGACGTCACAATTACGTCATGTGCATGCTGGGATAGATCCAAATGAGACGGCTCATCCAGGTTTCACACTATTTGCCATTCTGATAATGAATGTGATTAAAACGCCTATTGGCAAAAATGGGCGTGTCCAAATGGTGTGATTGAAGAGTCCCTTTCATAAACTAAGGGGCGTAGAGCATTGCATAATAAAAGCTGGCAACAACAAACAATATTTACATGTGCAGTGTAATTCTAATGTAAACCTATAGAAAACAATTGCGTTCATACGCCCATGAACGCATCGAATCAAATGATTTTCAGTGACGTTAAGTGACGTCATTCTTAACCACTGTTCTCTACGGGCGTTGATGACATCAACGCTGCTCCGCTCTTTGTAGAAAAACAGCGTGTAAATGTTTTTCAGCTTTAAAATGTTGCCCTACAAGCATTTTTTCGCCCATTGATGAGGGGCAAATAATGTCAATATAAAAAATAAACTTATTTTTTCTGCTTTTCATGAAAGTATGAACGACAGTGGGTCGCGAGCAAAGTTTACATGAACCCCTCCGGGGTTCATTTACTTTGCACGCGACCCAATGCGTTCATACCACCATGAACTGCAGAAAAGTAAATTTCATTTATCTTCGAGACGCCAGCAAATCCACCGCCACAAAGCCGATGCCAAGGTCAAATTTCTTCAGGGGCAGCAAATCATTCAAAAATATTTCGTCTCCCATGTCCATGCTTGTCTGCCCTAGGCTGGTAAACAAAATAGAATCAGAGTACTGAGAGTACTGGCAAGTCAATTTTCTTTAACCCTTATCTTGCTGAATATTCATCTAAGCCACACCCATTTCTGTCTATCAACCAATCAAATTACTTGATGTAATTTATTGCTACAAATTCATAAACTGAATGCCAAACAGTGTAGATCCTGATCAGATGGCTTCTTCAGAAGCCATCTGATCTGGATCTACACTGTTTGCAAAGATAGGGGTTATCGTGAACAGCATGATAAGGGTTAATTGTTTCGTTTCAACTCTTAAAGCAAAAAGTGTAGACCCTGATTAGACGCCGCATAACACGGCGTCTGATCTGGATTTACATTGTTTTCCCATGATCTGGTTTACGAGCCAAGTCCAGATTTTACTTTTTTCACAGCGCTCTGGTGCCACAGGTAGAAGACTAGCGCTGTTATAAATAGTCGGTACAATGTCAGCGATAGTCACGTGGAAAATAACAAGCGGTAGGATTCTGTAGTACCTTTGAGTCAAGTGGTAGTTTCAAATCGACCCAAAAAATAAACCGAAACGGACTGTTATTCAGGTATATACAATATCTAAATTAAGCCGATCCAGTAATTGAGTCAATTGAAGTTATCATTCAGGTTTACGTATGACAATTTGACTAGTCTTAAAGAATAGAATTTTCTCCCTTTTTTGGTGGTACTGAGCTTATGGGAAATCGATCAAGTGATATCCTTTGTAAACAAAATATGTAAATACTGGAGTATATTTACATATACAATATAAACAAAAGGTTACCAATTTAGTAAACAAATAAAAAGCTGCACCATAAATATAGGATCTTACACGTCTGGTCATCTCGTATGATATTTATGAAACGAGCATCCGGCGAGTATAAGATTCTGCTTATCATATGGCCACTTTAAATTGGATTTTATCGCCTTCAAACAAGACAATTTCCACGCCCCCCCCCCTCCCCCCCCCCAAAAAAAAAAAAATAAATAAAATAACACATGGTTGACATGGATGTCGTCATGACGTTCCTTAATCTTCCCAAAGTGTTCTTACACGTGTGATCATACGATTTTTATTACTGCTTAACAACGACGTCTTACGATAAAATAAAAAGTTTAATTTCATGACAAAAGTCAATTTTGAGAAGCCTCTTTAAATGTGTTTGATTGCTTGAATTCAGGTTTAACGCCCCCCCGTCAACCCTATATAGCATTGTGGAGACACTGCTTCCAAATGTGTGGGACATTTACCCGACATTGAGACGAAATAACATCTCAAGCCCTGCTGCCCAATGAAACCAATACAGTCCTGGGGCAAAGTGTCAGAATATCGGTTCTGCGAACCTGTAATTAAAATTAGGAGCCATTGCAAAATAATTAGCTATAACTACCTGTCAAACAGCATGCTACAGAATCTGGCATGAGGGCAGTGTATTTAATAACCTTGTGACCTGGTGCAAGCCACCCTAACATTACACATTATCAGACTCATTTTATGTGCGTTCTACTGCTACAAAGAATGGTTAACCATAATGTTTAACTGTATGTAATTTAATCAGTGTTACAATACACTTTTCAAAATGTGTAACTTGAGAAGCTCTGAACTGTGTCTCCAAAGAAGGCATGTTATATCGTATGACCGTCGATGCTTATAAACCCTATTGGTTTCATTAGGCGGCAGGGCTTGAGATGTCATTTCCTCTCAATGTCGGATAAAAGTCCCACAAAATTGGAAGCAATGTCTCCAAAATGCCTTATACAGTGTTGACGGGGACGTTAAACCTCAAATCAAACTAAACAAAATCCACCTTATATATAGCAGGAGTCCATTTAGAAATTTAGGGGTGTCAGATTGTGTTTTCTTCAAAAACTATTCGGAAAATAGCTGAACTTTTTGCAAACAGTGTAGGCCCTGATCACACGCTGCATTCTGCGGCGTCTGATCTTGGCCTGCACTGTTTACAATGGATACCCGTTATCAAATACTTACATTGTTTTAGTTTGGAAGAGAATATAAGAATCCTATATGAGCGTGAGAGGTGGATTGAAAAATCCGTCCCAAGGGTCATTGTCCGGCATCACGAGGCTTGCCGAGTGATGCCGGACAGTGATCCCGAGGGACGGATTTTTCTATCGACCCCTCACACCCATATAGGATTCGCTTTCTTGCACACCTTCCATTTCTTAGCGCGGATTGTAATGCTGCAGTCACTTCGGTTACCGACGTCCGCCATATTGTGATCTGAATTATGGATATCCATCAATCGAGTTCAGGATATCCATTATTCGCTTTATGGATATCTTTAATTAGAATTATGGATATCCAAAAATCAGTCAAAGTGGGGAAATCCATAACTCGAATTATAGATATACCCATAAATCGAATAATGGATATGGATCAATAATTCGATTTATGGATGTCCATAACTGAGATCGATTTATGGATATCCATAATTCGAATTATAGATACCTTTAATTCCAATAATGCATATACATAATTTGGTTCATTTATGGATATCCATATATGGATTTATGGATGTCCATAATTCGTCTTGGCAAATAAATACAATCATAATGACTGAAACCAAAAGCTTTTGCGGTGAATTATGGATATCCCGGCATAATTCGAATTATGGCTATCAGTAATTCAGCCTGATTTATAGATATCCATAATTCAATTTATAGATATCCACAATTCTAATTATGAATATCCATAAATCAGCGGAATAATAGATATCCATATTGATATGCATTATTGGAATTAGTGATATCCACAATTCGAATTATGGATATCCATAAATCGAATCATGGATATCTATAAATATGGATTAAATAGTAAGTCGTTAAGGTTGACGTCACAGCATGTTACGTGACGTCACTAAACATATACCTGTCTGATCAGGGCTACTGTGTTTGCTTAGAATACTGGAATTTGAGGGTTAACCGAACAGTTCGATTCTCAGTTCTTGACTATTTTTCCACTCCACATGGCCCCCGCCCATAGGGGCTTGAAGAAGTATATGGGCTGCATGATGCTTCCACGCAGAGCTGAATCCGGCCCGCACACTAGTACTGGTTAACCACTAGTTAACCGCTTAGAGGATCTAAGCCTGTCCAGGAACCGCGGTGCTAGGCGGACCGTCCATGCTAATAAACCCTAATGGTTTCATTGGGTGAAAGGCCTTGAGATGTCATTTCATCTCAATGTCCGGTAAACGTCCCACTAAATTGGAAGCAACGTCTCTATAGTGACCTTTACAGTGTTAACGGGGACGTTAATCATCAAATCAAACAGACAAACAAATATCAGCTTTACTACACAAAAGTGGGGCTCAACGGGTCAAAATTATATTGGCATACTTGCTGATGACCTTTAAAACCTCATGATCAATATCGATATTTTTCTTTGACTGTTCTGCACCCCGACCCCCACCCCCAACACACTAATTAAACCCATTTTGTACCAAATGGAATCTTCTTCTCTATATATAGCAGGAGTCCATTTCAAAATTTGGGGATGACACTTTATTGTCACGCCTGCTATTAGCATGGCGCGATATAGGCGCCCGGTTTTCCATCCGTCCGTTCGTTCGTTCGTCAAGGCGTCAACATTTGCGACCACCCTAGCGTTCACCCTAATGGTCAAGTTTATTTTTTAAGAACTATAAAAGCTTCATTAATGATACCTGGTACAAACTTGTGTCTGGGAATGACAACTTACATGCAAGCATCCATATTCGACCTTGACCTACATTTCATGGTTCACTGACTTTGTAAAATATTGCGACCACCCTAGCGTTCACCCTAATGGCCAAGTTTATTTCTCAAGAACTATTAAGAAAATGGCTTTGTTTTTTGGCAAGCATCCATATTTCACCTTGACCTACATTTCATGGTTCACTGACTTTAAGTTTATTTCTCAAGAACTATTAGAGCTTCATAAATGATACTTCATACAAACTTGTGTCTGGGGATGGCAACTTACATGCAAGCTTCCATATTTCATCTTGACCTACATTTCATGGTTCACTGACTTTGTAAAATATTGCGACTACCCTAGCGTTCACCCTAATGGTCAAGTTTATTTCTCAAGAACTATAAGAGCTTCTTTAATGATATTTGGTACAAACTTGAATCTGTGGATGGCAACTTCAATGTAAGCATCCATATTTGACCTTGGCCTAAATTTCATGGTTCACTGACTTTGTAAAATATTGCGACCACCCTAGCGTTCACCCTACTGGTCAAGTTAAATTCTCAAGAACCATTAGAGCTTCATTAATGATACTTGATACAAACCTATATCTTGAAATGGCAACTTAAATGCAAGCATCCATATTTGACCTTGACCTACATTTCATGGTTCACTGACTTTGTAAAATATTGCCACCACCCTAGCGTTCACCCTAATGGTTAAGTTCATTTCTCAAGAATTATTTAAACTTCATTAATGATAGTTAGTACAAGCCTTTTATGCAAGCATCTATGTTTGATCTTGGCCTAGATGTCATGGTTCGGTGACTTTGCGCCCCAACAGGCGCGACATAGCCTTCGGCGGAATTCTTGTTATCTTTAAATTTTATTTGGAACGGAAATGGCTGAACTTTTTGCAAACAGTGACGGTCCTGTTCTGTGGCATATGAATTGGACCTGCACTGTTTGTCAGTATCCCGTTGGGGACCGGTACAAAAGGGGTTAAACGGGACAGCAATATTCAATCATTCTGTTGAATATACAAAATATAATGTCAGGACGACAAACAAAAGACCCATGCAGATTTGTTTGTTTGATTTGAGGTTTTAACGTCCCCGTCAACACTGTAAAGGTCATTTTGGAGACGTTGCTTCCAATTTTGTGGGACTTTTACCCGACGTTGAGATGAAATGACATCTCAAGCCCTGTCGCCCAATGAAACCAATAGGGTTTATTAGACCCACGCAGAGTTAGCTCAAAGTCTGACTAATGATTACCTGTCTGCAGAAAAGTACTTGGGATGAAAAGTACACAGGAAATACTAACCAGACTGTGAGGATGCTCATTGCTCTGCTTCATGCTCTTAATTGAGCGATCAAAGTTTAACCATTATCCTGAGGAATAAATTAATTTAGCCACATCATTGACTGACTACCAGCCAATCAAATTACTTGATATAATGAATTTGTTCAATTCACAAATTGCATGACAGTGTGGATCCTGATCAAATGGCATCCAAGCCATCCAATCTGGAGCTACAATGTTTGCAAAGATTAAGGCTGTCATGTTCAGCAAGATCAGAGTTGAGGCTGATTTTGTGAGAATAAGGGTAGCCCATCTTAACCAAAAATTGGAACAAGTTATACATTCATTCATGACCCACTGAAATACTCAACTGCTGTGTGATGAACATGCTACCTGCTGTTGGTGATTACACAGAACCTGGTTTCTTCTGTAAAATAACAACCGTTAAATCAATCATTAATCTGATAAGGGCTGCATTTATTAAGTGCCCTTGAAACTCATTATCACTAATCATCACACCATGGGGCCAAACTTGATTTCAGAGGCTAGCCAGACACTTCGTCCCAGGACTGAATAGGACTTCTGGTTTTATACGATCTGATTGGGCGTTGGTGACGTTATCGCTGTTCCGCGCTTCTATAAATGTTTTTTTTTTCAGTTTTAAAAGTTTGTCCTATAAGCATTTTTTTTTCGCCCAGCGATGAGGAGCAAAGAATGTAAATATAAAAAATAAAATTATTTTTTCTGCAGCTCATGAAAGTATGAACGACAGCGGGTCGCCGGCAGAGTAAATGAACCCCAAATGGGTAAATGGATTGTTCTGCTTTTCATGAAAGTATGAACGCAATGGGTCTCATGCAAAGTAAATGAAACCGGAAGGAGTTCATGTAAATTTGGCTAGCGACCCGCTGTCGTTCATATTTTGATGAACGCAGCAGAAAAAAATAGTTCATTTCTTATATATTTACGTTCTTTGCTCGTTATCAATGGGCGAAAAAAGGTTAAACTTTTAAAACTGAAAAACATTAACACGCTGTTTTTATACAAAGACCCGAGAAGCGTTGACGTCGCCAACGCCCAGTCAGTCCGTGGAGAACCATGGTTTAGACTGACGTCATTTGACGTCACTGAAAATCATGTGTCTCGATGCGTTAATGGCAGTATAAATTACATTTTTATAGGCATACATTAGGCTACACTGGAAATGTAAATATATGATCATATTTACAGCTATTTCATGTTAACTTGGAGTTTGGTCAGAACTGTTCCCCCGAGGTGCTGTGGACGACCTTATACACTAATACCCAAGTCTGTTAATGGGACGTAAAACTCAGACACACACACTACCATTGTTTTATTTTAAAGATGCATGCATGGGGGGGGGGGGCAACCATTTAAAAAATGGGCCCCGTCAAGCGATTTAGGTACTTATCGCCTATGCGAGCAGCGAAGGTTCAGGCGAGCCTGCGCATCCGCGCAGTCTCGCCAGAACCTTCGCTGCTCGCTCATACAAGCAGTGGATCAAGGGGAACCTTCAGGCAGAAAGCCATATCCCTGGACCCTCTGAATGGCTGGGCATGCGCAGTTAAAATTTGTCATGACGGAATGCTCGAAGACACAAATTCGCTTGGCGGGGCTCAATTATTTGTTGTCTCCCTAATCATAAGTCGGGGTCTACTCTTAAAGGAAAGACTACTCCCCAGAAGAGCAATCGGACCCCTGCCCCTTAATCCCTGACTCCCTCCAAAGTTAGCTTCCTCGTATTAATTTGGGAAGTATGCCAGATGTAAACTATGTCAGGGGTATCTCGAGCCCCGCCCATCGGATGCTTCCACGCAGAGTTAGCGCTGAAGCTGACCGCACCCGAGTATACTGGTAAACTGTCACTGTGGTGCGAGTCAGTGCATATAACCTATGGGTTTCATTAGGCGGCAAGGCTTTAGATGTTATTTCATCTCAGTGGTGGGTAAAAGTCCCACAAAATTGGAAGCAACGTCTCCAAAATGATCTTAATAGTGTTGACTGGGACGTTAATCTTATGCTTGTTGTTGTCGTTGTTTGTTTGCTTGTTTGTTCGCTTGTTTGTTTGTGTTGAGATTTTACGTCCCAGTTGACACTATTTAGGTCATGATGGAGACGTTGCTTCCAATTTTGTGGTAAATCTCAAGCCCTTTCGTCGATATATATGCATGGTCGGTACGACTCGCACCACTTGCCTGGGCAGGCTTAGACCCTACCCTCTAGGCAGTTTACTTGTACTCGTGTACAAGCACTATACAGCCCAATCCCGACGGGCGGGGCGCATGTTGTTGTTGTTGAAACTTAGTGCTGTGATCAAAAAGGAAGCGTTTTTCAGGCTAGATTTTGTATAATATTTTCAATACCCCAACAATGTTTTAAGCCTTATCATGGTAAAATTCAAAAGTGAATAGGCCCTGAACGCTTGCCAAACGTATTTGCCCATATATGCCTATATAGTGTCTCAAAAATGGGACAATGGGAAACAGTGAAGGCCCAGATCAGACGCCGCAGACCGCGGCATCTGATCTGGGTTTTTACTGTTTCCTTTAAGAACAGTGATTTTTAACATCTTACAATAAATAGGATGAAAAAACCACCTCTTAGTCTGGAAATGGCTTTTATGTATAAGATTGTAACCGCCACAAATGAGTTACTATGCCAAAAGTCCTGTTCAGGGTCTTTTTTTAGGTAAGGAAGCTTTATTTTAATACAAAACTGTTTTCATTTGGTATTGTCTGATTCAATAGAATTTTTAAAATTTATTTGATCAAGAAATATTTAATATTGAGCTACTCTTTTATTTACTGACCTTGGCTTTGCTATTCATTTTTAATGACAGATTCTATCTGTCGTTTCTAGCTATCCTGCGTGTTGTCAAGTAGTTCCGGCTTTCTTACGACTTTCTTCCGGCTTTGACCGCCAAAGAAATATGAGTCCGCCAAACTGTAGTCCGGTTTGGCACAGTTATCAAAATTGTACATCCTATAATCGCAATACAAACTTTTGAAGCAGACGACTTGACGATTTTATCTTACCTTTCAGAGAAAAGATTCAGCATTTCATATGAATCCGCTGCATCATGCGAGATCAATGCGGCGTCTGCTCAGACGTCTGTTCAGGTTTTACACTGTTTTCTAACAGTGCTATCAATATTTAATCCTTAAAGACCAGCCGGTCAGCTGCAGTCCAGAATATTAATGGGTTTTCCGACATTCGAGGTCAAGTCTAGGTCAGTTACAACTAGGTGTATATCAGTCTTTGCGAGAGGCTGTCCCTTTCAACCCTGGAATATGGTACAGATACCTATGCAAACAGTGTAGGTCCTGTGATATATTTCTAGGTGCCATATTTAGCATAATGGACGAGCCCAACTTCAGTGATGGAAGAGTACACTCCAGAAATTCAAGGCAGTGAATAAATCAAAGCACTGACAACACTCATGCCGATTGTCTCTAAATGCAGGTTGGTCATGAACGAGGACTTGGACTGATCCGTTTAAACTTAAGATGTTAGTAACTCATACAAAAAATGTAGAACAAGATCAGCACCGTGTTCTGTGGCGTTTGATCTTACTCTACATTGTTTGCCTGATCGAACAGTTTATTCAAGTGCAGATTTTACATATAACACTTACATGCACCCAAGACTGACAAACGACCCGGCTATGTTTGGGTTGATTGTTGGGCATTCGACCCGAAGTTACTAATAAAAAAGCGGTTCAACGTCTACGTGACTATCACTGACTTCTCAGAATAACCTTTTTCTTGCAGAAAATAGCCGCAGTGAGATAAGGGTATTCCATAAGACTGAAGAGGGTAACCTGGAATCATAGGGTGAGCTTGGCAAACAGTGTAGACCTAGTTCGGACGCTGCAGGACGCGCTTCTTATCAAAATCTTCACTATTTGTTTGGAATTTCAGAGTTAAATTAAACAAGGGCTTTCACCCCAACCTACATCCCCCAACACTTTCTGTGCTTTGATTCTGAAACCAAAAGATTGCATGATTACAACACGCTTAGGCACTATGCCCTTAAGCTAAAAAGGTTAAATCAATCAACCGTGACGTATGGTTACCAGTCCGGCCACGATCCTGTGTTTTGTTTTGTTTGATTTGAGGTTTAACGTCCCCGTCATTTTAGAGACGTTGCTTCCAATTTTGTGGGACTTTTACCCGACACTGAGATGAAATGACATTTCAAGCCCTGCTGCCCAATGAAACCAATAGGGTTTATATGCATGGACGGTCCGACTCGCACCGCTTTGCCTGAGCGGGCTTAGATCCTCTAAGCAGATTACCAGTACTCGTGTGCGGGTCGGTTTCAGCGCTGCGTGGAAGCATCATGCAGCCCAACTATTTCTTTAAGCCCCGATGGGCGGGGGCTAACGATGCTGTGTACCACCTTTCCACTAGCACTGATAGAAACCACATGTTCAGGATCAATCTTTTGATGTGTGATGTAAGGTCGTGCCTAGAAAAGAAGAAACTGTATTTTGTTCTCAAAAAGCATCAAGTGAGAACGTATTGCAACATTTTCATTAAACTCTGGACAGTTAGAGTGAGTGATTGTTTGAGTTTACGTCCCATCAACAGCTAAGGTCAAACAGAGACGATACCTCGGTTTAAAGACACATCCGAAAGTCTGGAGAAGTCCGGGATCGATCCTGCGATCCCTGGTTTACAAGGCGAGTAGCATAAACACTACATCACGGAGGCTTCTAATGGACAGTAAAAAGCTGGTCGGAAAGCGGATGGCGTTGACTCTGATTTTGGGTGCCACATGTGTGTGATCTATTTGTCTGTTGGAGCGACATCTTACTATCAACAGAAGACGCTAGTGGACGTCGACGTAGCGGAAGACCGACGTCAGTACGTTAAGATCGATTCATCCGACAGACGCATATGCGAAGCAGATTTCCGCCGGCATCTGCTACACTGTACCTGTAGATAAACAAAGGGTTTCGACTACCGACTACCGGCCGCGATAGCTCAGTTGGTAGAGTGTCCGCTCCGGGGAACGGGAGGTCACGGGTTCAATCCCGGGCCGCGACATACCAAAGTCGTTAAAAATGGTACTAGCTGCTCCTCGCTTGGCACTCAGATTTACGGGGAAGAGCTAGGACTGGTCGACCCAGTGTCAGGATAATGTGACTGGGTGTTGTATCATGTGTGTCAGGGACATGATACTTCAGTGAGGCAGCACTATAAAACTGAGCATTGAGCTCCCTGTCGCAACCAGACAGCGTCGAGATTTGACTGAAAAATTGTTGAAAGCGACGTGAAACCCGAATTCACACACACACACTCAACTACCGACTAATAAGCACTGCTTCTGTCGTCGCCCTTGTGCGATGCACTTTTGATAGCTAGACGTTTGTTGCATCCCTAAACGTCCGACATCCCTAAGTGTCCGACAAAATTTTAATTTCTCGCAAAATTGTTGGAAACGGTGGGGAATGTTCAATTATGACATTTTAAGTGAAAATTTCGAAAAAAAAATTTTTGGAAATATTCGAAATTTAACTTCAATTTTTTCTTGTCGGACATTTCGGGGTGGCCCATGCATCCCTAAGTGTCCGCCATCCCTAAATGTCCGACAACATGAAAATTGACTAAGAAAGCATTTTTATTGTTAATAATCAATCAATGATAAATAAAAAGACAAATTTAACGTTAAACCTATGTTAAAAATGTTCGTCTTTGGAAATATGCATTGCAATATATGGATCCGAATATACCGGCATCCTTAGATGTCCACCAGCATGACAAAATCTTAGTTTCTCGGGAAGATGTCCGAAACGGTGGGGAATGATCAATTGTGACATTTTAAGTGAAAACTTCGCTTTTTTTCTCGAAAATATTCGAAATTTAACTTCATTTTTTTTTCTTGTCGGACACTTAGGGATGACCCATGCATCCCTAAGTGTCCGCCATCCCTAAATGTCCGACAACATGAAAATTGATTAAGAAAGCATTTTTATTGTTAATAATCAATCAATGATAAATAAAAAGACAAATTCAACGTTAAACCTATGTTAAAAATGTTCACCTTTGGAAATAAGCATTGCAATATATGGATCCGAATATGTCCGCAATCTCTAGATGTCCACCAGCATGACAAGTAACTTGGAAAATAGTTCTTACCGCTAATAATGAATAATGATTTATAAAGAAAAAGATGAAGTAATTAAACCTATGCTAAAAAAGAATACCTTCGGAAATAAGCATCTTGATAAGGGATCCCAATATGGTCATCCCTAAGTGTCCGCCATCCCTAAATGTCCAACAACGTAAAAATTGGACGAGAACGCATGTTTTTTTTTTTTTTGTTGTTGTTTATTAATTTTCAAATAATATTAAATAAAAAGACGTTAAATCCATGTTAAAAATTTTCACCTTCCGAAATAAGCATTAGAATATATGGATTCGAGTATGTCCGCAATCTCTAGAAGTCCGCCAGCATGACAAGTAACTAAGATCTTTTTTTTTTCTTCTTCTTTTTATTCGCTAATTATCAATTATGATTATAAAAAAAAAAATAGACATCAGAGTGGTTGGCAAATCCCCAAGCCAAAAGGCAATATTGCCTTCAGAAATTTTTTTCACAAATAGAAAGCGCATTACACACATTCTCAACCATGTGAACAATTATGCCAAGTATTGTCAATAGATCTTGAAGGGTTTTGGAGTTATGGTGATCACGAGATAGTCATAGTATTTTATTGGAAGGGGATATAACTCTAAAACCATGGCACCAAGAGTTGTGGTTCTAGCGCATGACACGCCATCTCAACCTTGTCTACAATTATGCCAACCATCATAAATATACCTTGCAAGGTATAGGAGTTATGGCGATCACAAGATAGTCATTCTACATTCTACTTTATTGAAAGGGAAGATAACTCAAAAAACATTCTTACGCATGACACGCCGTCTCAACCTTGTGTACAAGTATGCCAAGTATCACCAGTATATCTCAAAGGGTATGGCCATCACAAGATTGCGTATACGGACGGACGCCAGGCTGATCGCTTTATCCCCCGAACCTTTTCGGTCGAGGGATAAAGACAAAAATATGTTATACCTGTGCTAAAAACTTTACCTTAAATTACACAAACGCCTACTTAAACATATTAAAAAATTTACCTGAAACAAAAAAAAAATGAAAAATTTCTGTTGAAAAAAAAAAGGATTTGTTTTTATTTCTGCTCTAAACAGATGTCGCAGGCACTTGTTCGAAACGCCTCGCCGAGACTGTACTAACTAGTACCAACGATCTATGTCGTAGAGCAGGAGTTAAGAAAATAATGTATAACCCAGCGAACCCCACTTTTACTTTTTTAAATGTGGGGTTTAAGGGTAAAAATTTTAGGCGTGTTTTATGTGATGAAAAATAAGCATCTTAATAGCGGGTCCCAATTAATATGGTCACCCAAAATGTCTGCCAACCCAAAATGTCTGACAACATTAAAAAAAAAGAGAAACATTTGTGAGATGCCAAGTTCTGCAACGGAAAACCATGTGGTTTTTCTCCAGGTACTCCGGTTTTCACCAATCTCTGATTAACGATCGGCTCGATATGAGTTAAATAACCTTGAATGGGCCGAAAAACCCAAAACCAAAGAAAAAAAATCTTTTTATCGTTAACAATCATAACACATACGATATAAGAGCCGGCGCATGACAAACTCTACAATTAGACCGGTGCGACCAAATCAACCTGTGCAATCATCCTCTATTACAATAGGGGGTAACAATGGGATGCGCATGCTGATCTGAATCTTCGCTGGTCGTTTAAGACTTCCTATTAGGTTTCGTCATGCGCTGGCTCATATGTAATAGACGAAATAACGTTACATTTTATTATATGAGCCCGCGCATGAAAAAGTCTACAAGAAGGTTTGAGCGACCAGCGAAGACTCAGAACAGACCCTTTTTAGGGTTTACTGCATCTTCCACGTTCAAGAGACACAACTGACAAAGTTTAAATTATACGTTGTCATGGATGAGAGACGGTCTCCGGACGTTAGCCCCCCAGGACGTTTGCCCCCAAATGACTTAATCTAAAAATGGACATTTGCCCCCCAGTTGAAAATGCGACCCGGACTTTTGCTCCCCCCCCCCCCCCCGGAGCTTATTTTGGGTATGGACATCTGCCCCCCAGTGCTTATTTTACAGGTGGACAATTGCCGCCCCACCCCCCCCCCCCCACTGCTTATTTCAGAAAGGGACATTTGCCCCCCAATCTGACTAGACAAGGATATTCATTACACAGACTTGTATATACCTACATAATGTACATGATAACGTTATGGTTAAAGTTTTACAGCCCATTCAAGATCATTTCAATTTCTTCAAGAATTAACCATCAGTGTATCCAGTGTAAAAAAACCACTTGAGTATAGGCATCTGACACTGGACCCTCAGTGAGGCACAAACTCAATATAAGGCTCTGTAGCTGACTTGCTTAACCCTTATCCTGCTGAATAAATTAAGCATCTCCAATTGTTGACTATTAAGCATCACATTCTTGGTATATTTTTGTTAACTTAACAAATTGCATGATAAAGACTATAGATCCCCATCAGATATGGCATCTGATCGGGATCCATACTGCTTTATAACATAGGGGTTGTCCCTAACAGCAGGTTATTATGGGATTCATATTTATATAGATGGAGTAATTTATTGCTTAATATTTTGTATTTCTGATGATAATAAACCAATAAATACATTGTTTTCCTCCTTTGTGTTAGCCCTGGTCTATCTGGGGGGCAAATGTCCCATTCTGAAATAAGCAGTGGGGGGCAAATGTCCACCTGTAAAATAAGCACTGGGGGGGGGGGGGCAGATGTCCATACCAAAAATAAGCTCGGGGGGGGGGGGGCAAATGTCCGGGTCGCATTTTCAACTGGGGGGCAAATATCCATTTTTAGATTAATTCATTGGGGGGGGGGGGGGGCAAATGTCCTGGGGGCAAATGTCCTGGAATCATGAGAGACATCTCGCAATTCCTATGTAAGATCCTCGTATTGGTTTGTTGTGTGTAATATCAGTAGCTTATTTGCTAATAGACATCATCTTACCCCCATCGACTGAATGATATACCTTAATATACATGAAATTCAGACTGAAATGTGTCACCTGGACCCGAATAAACAGCAAAAAAAAAAAAATCTCGCAGATGGCGTCAATGCGCTTTACCGTTTGTTCAGGTCTGGTGTAACTATAACATTTCTGTTTCAAAGAAATAGTGTATATCTTGATAAGACGCTACGTTCAGCATCGTCTGATCTGGGTCTACACTGTTTGCTCATCCTGTCATTCCATGATAACCCTTTTAAGTCTTACGAAACACTCTGACATCACCGGCTATTTTCTATAAAAAGAGTTACTCTGTGATATTCACGTTGACTTTAAAAAGCAACGCTTTTCGTACTAATGGACAATCGACCCAAACAGAGCCATGTTATTGTCACTACCCTGATGTCCGAAGAGAGTCATAAGTAAACAACTGTTGGGCTTGGCAGACAGTGTAGACCCAGATCAGACGCCGAAGAACGCGTAGTCTTATCAGGGTGTATACTGTTTGCATAAGATGGAAGATTTTAATGATTATATAAAATAGTCCGACCCATTTCCCATCCTGCACTCAAAGACAATCGGACAAACACTCTTGTTTTGCAGACACCAACTTTTGCAGTGTTATATCATATTGGAGTAAAGTTAAAATTTTACAACCAAACTGGTCTGTGATCCTACATGTAGATCGCACAAAATTAAGGGTGTATGTTATTTGTAGGTAGCATGAAAACTTATATTGTGAAAGACAATGTTCACTTGCATGCTATTCTTCACCTATTTGTATGCACGCTGAACTGTATATGCCTTTCGGTAGCTTTGCACTAAATACTGGGGGTACTGGCTTTTATCACTTTGGGACAGAGCTTTTAGTTGCAGTCTAAATACCAGACAGGCTTCCATTGGATAAATATCCCATGTTTCATTTCAATGTGAGAAAAGGATAATTATAAGGAAATAAAATGATGTGTGTTTTATATCTGCAAGCTCAAAGAAATTGTTGCTGATTTTATATTGTCACCTCTCCGTTAAAAAGCCGGCTTGTATTCACTGCGAATCTGCATGTAAACAAACATGGCGGACCATAGCTTGAAAAGGAGACGGGCAACACGGGATTTTTTCTCATCAACTTGTTGAGCTAGGATGGCTCTATAAATAAGTAAGGTTTGAAAAGTTTTGCATGTGCAGTTTTTGTGGTGGCATGTAAAAGGTTACTATTGTCGCCTATGGAAAATATTTAGTGGTAAGCTCCCTTTCATGCTGTTCTTCATCTATTTGTATGCACGCTGAACTGTATATGCCTTTCATGCTGAAACTGACCGCGCACTAGTACAGGTAAACCTGATGAGTTTGTGTTTAACGACGCGGCAACCCTATATGTGGGTCATAAGCGTCAAACTAAACCGCTGGGAGGGTTTCCGCCTGCAAAGACAAAGCGGCTCGAGTCGTACCGTCTATGCTGATTTACCCTATTGGTATAATTGGACTACAGGGCTTGAGAAGTCATTTCATTTCATCTTCGGTGGGAAGCCCTACAAAATCGCAAGTAACGTTTCCAAAAATGACCGCCTTTTCAACATATGCTTAAGATCCCCCACCCCTAAAAATCGAAAAAAAGAAAAGAAAAAAGATTATAACCCAAAGCATGGATTGTGGGTGTCCGTTAGAACCCGCGTCAGGGGTACGGCTATAACGGATATCCACGAGCTTCTTTTTTGTGAAGAGGTAAGAAAACTAATTTATCACATATTCAGTACTATATTTAACACGATAACCCATGTTTTGCATGTGTGATAATGCTTGTTTCCATTTCCGGTTATCAGCCCGCCCGGTCTGATAACCGGAAACAGTGTATTTTGAACGGACAGCGGTTATCAGCCCACTCATGACGTTATTGTTACGTTGCCAGTTACATGACGTAACGCGAATAGTTAGGCGTGACGTTACGCGCTTTTTTGCTTGAATCACGCTTTTTATCACATTTTTTTTCAATTTATGAACGTCAAATACAGTAAGAATAAGATCTGAATATGTGATAAACAAATTATAACATGGGGTTTTGGTTACCGCCCTCTGTATCAACCCTCGACCATTATCTGCCCTCAGGCTAAAGCCTTCGGGCAGATAATGGGGTCTCGGGTTGATAATAGAAGCCCCTGTGGCGCAGTGGTTAAGCTACTCGCCTTCTAAACCAGGGATCGCAGGATCGATCCCGGGCTTCTCCAGACTTTCGGATGAGTCTTTAAACCGAGGTCCCGTCTCCGTATGACCTTAGCTGTTGGTGGGACGTAAAACTAAACTCACTCACTCACTCACTCGGGTTGATACATCGGGCGATAACCAAAGTCCCATGTGATAATCTCTAATTATCATATGGCGTCGCGTCTGAGAGTGTAATAACGTCATGCAATACATTCCGTAATCCACTAATGGATTAAATATGCAAATTAGTTAGATACGCCCATAACGATACACGTACAACGTCCTTAACGACGTCGCGTTTACTTACTGCGGAAATATTGACATTTTTGCATACAGATTTTGAATAAAGTACGTTTTATAAGTCATATGATATATAGACTCTTGAGACGGGCCTCCGTGGCCGAGTGGATAAGAGAGCTGACTCTTAGTCATTAGGTCTCTCACCGCCCTAGGTTCGAGCCTCGTTCGGGTCACGAGTGACGGAAGGTCAGGTGGTGTTTCCCGGGTACTCCGGTTTTTCGCCCACCTCTGATTAACGATCGGCTCGATATGAGTGAAATAATCTTGAAAAGGCCGTAAAATCCAAAACCGAAAATAAATTTAATCTTGCATTCGTGATCGTGTATTGTTGAATTTATTAGGCTCGTTGCGGGGAAAGGCATAAAATGCTCGGCAAAGCCTCGCATGTTTTACTTGTTCCTAAACTCGTTTGATAAATTCAGTAATACATGAGCACTCGTTAGATTCTCTATGTATGCCACATGGAACTCCAGTTATAAATTATAGGTTTCACGTTTTAATTTGACTTTTCAAATTAATAATATTTGATTATTAATGATAAAATTACTTTATCAGCCGTTTTTAATGTTAACGGCCACTTAGGTGTATATCAAACAAGATGCATATGTCCGAAGGTATTCTTTTTAGCATAGGTTTAATTACTTCACCTTTTTCTTTATAAATCATTATTCATTATTAGCGGTAAGAACTATTTTCCAAGTTACTTGTCATGCTGTTGGACATCTAGAGATTGCGGACATATTCGGATCCATATATTGCAATGCTTATTTCCAAAGGTGAACATTTTTAACACAGGTTTAACGTTGAATTTGTCTTTTTATTTATCATTGATTGATTATTAACAATAAAAATGTTTTCTTAGTCTATTTTCATGTTGTCGGACATTTAGGGATGGCGGACACTTAGGGATGCATGGGTCATCCCTAAGTGTCCGACAAGAAAAAAATGAAGTTAAATTTCGAATATTTTCGAGAAAAAAAAGCGAAGTTTTCACTTAAAATGTCACAATTGATCATTCTCCACCGTTTCGGACATTTTCCCGAGAAACTAAGATTGTGTCATGCTGGCGGACATCTAAGGATGCCGGTATATTCGGATCCATATATTGCAATGCTTATTTCCAAAGGTGAACATTTTTAACATAGGTTTAACGTTGAATTTGACTTTTTATTTATCATTGATTGATTATTAACAATAAACACGCTTTCTTAGTCAATTTTCATGTTGTCGGACATTTAGGGATGGCGGACACTTAGGGATGCATGGGTCATCTCTAAGTGTCCGACAAGAAAAAAAAATGAAGTTAAATTTCGAATATTTTCGAGAAAAAAAGCGAAGTTTTCACTTAAAATGTCACACTTGATCATTCGCCACCGTTTCGGACATCTTCCCGAGAAAATAAGATCTTGTCATGCTGGCGAACATCTAAGGATGACGGTATATTCGGATCCATATATTGCAATGCTTATTTCCAAAGGTGAACATTTTTAACATAGGTTTAACGTTAAATTTGTCTTTTTATTTATCATTGATTGATTATTAACAATAAAAATGCTTTCTTAGTCAATTTTCATGTTGTCGGACATTTAGGGATGATGGACACTTAGGGATGCATGGGGCACCCCGAAATGTCCGACAAGAAAAAAATTGAAGTTAAATTTCGAATATTTCCAAAAAAAATTTTTTCGAAATTTTCCCTTAAAATGTCATAATTGAACATTTTCCACCGTTTCCAACAATTTTGAGAGAAATTAAAATTTTGTCGGACACTTAGGGATGTCGGACGTTTAGGGATGCAACAGACGTTCCTGTCGTGACCAAAATTAAGATGTCGACACAGTACGGAACACTTACGCTGGTGCATGAAATACGTACATGTATATTTGCGTCCAAGCGACTCGCGTGAATCGCGCCGATTGTCGTTTCGGGATGTTTCGACATATAGGTGTAAGGTATGCCGAGGCGACGCGTTCGTAATAGAGCATGACATATCGGATGGAATTTAAGCGAAATGGTATGTCGAGCTATTGCATGTAGCTAGCGACATTAAGAACATTCAAGATTATGGCTGAGACGTTAACTGAACAGCGAGACGTTACATCAATCAAGTGCGTCGGCCTCACGTTGTTCCATTTATTTGTTTACGCTCAGAATCCGCGATATCTAATCCAGCAGGATTACGCGCGGGTTTATAGTGCTGTTCTTACTCAAAAATGTCTTCAAGCCAATGGAATTCATGTACTGGACTGACCAGCCTTTCTCCTCCGATCTCTTTGTGAAAAATAGAGTATCTTTTGTGGGGAGGTATCCACAACCGACCAGACAAAAATGTTAGTAATTGACAGCAGCATTGTTAAAACTTGAATTTTAATGTTGAGTTTTGAAAACGTAAATAGTTTCTTTCCAAAATTTGAAACATCGAATGACATTTCATGATACCACCGGTGTATAGACATCTGCAAACATATCATACAATAGAATTTGCAGAACTAATTTTCTAAATTTTAAGAGTTTTTTAGAAAGGTTGTCTGTAAGTTTTCACAGCTTTTTTTTTTTGTTTTGTTTTTGGTTTTCTCATAGAATCTGTCATTTCAGTGCCTTTGGCGCTTTGATATTTATACGTGTATAGAACACACCAAAGTCATAAATTTGAGCCAGCGCACGACAAAACCTACAATAACACATGTGCGCCCAATGAAGACTCAGATCAGCCTACGCATCCGCGCAGTCTGATCAGAGCTTTCGCTGTGAACTCCAAGGATAGCTAAGGATCCAATGCTCCGTCATACAGCAAGAGAGACTATATGGAAAAATGGAAACTGTGTCGAATCCAAAAGGAGCCAGAAAACACTCTGATCAGACTGCGCGGAAATTTTTGATTATCGAAAGGTCCGTTAATCCTACAGATAACAGCGATGGATAGACTTTTTAGCTCACCTGAGCACGAACTGCTCAGTGAGCTATTCTGATGGGGTTGGGATCCGGCGTCAGTCCGGCGTTCGTCGTCCGTCGGTCGTCGTCTGTCGGTCGTCGTCGGTCAACAATTTGCCTTCTCCTCCTAAACCGATGGGCCAATTTGGATCAAACTTAACCAGATTGATCCTTGGGAGGTACTCACTGAAAGTTGTTCAAAGATCTGGCATCCAAGCAGTACTCTGGTTGTCATAGCAACAAATAGGTATAAATGAGCACAGATCTTTAAAAACTTTTTGTCTGAAACCAGAAGGCCCAGATCTTTGATATTTGTTATGAAGCTTCATCTAGGGACCTCTACCATGACTGTTCAAATTATTGCCCAGGGGCCAAAAATGGCCGCGCCCAGAGACCCACCGGTTTTACATACAGTAACATAGGGAACATCCTTTAAAAATATTCTTCCCTGAAACTACATCGCCCAGGTCTTTAATATTTGGTATGAAGCTTCATCTAGTAGACATCTAGACAAAAATAGCCCCGCCCTGGGGCCCACCAGTTTTACATTGCTTGATCTAGGGACCTCTACCAAGATTTTACAAATTATAGCCATGGGGCCAAAATGGCACCACCCTGGGGCCCACCGGTTTAACATTGGGCTTGTATAGGAAAATCCTTTAAAACCCTTCTTCTCTGAAACCTCCGGGCCCATGTCTTTGATAATGGTATGAAGCTTCATCTAGTGGACCGCTTCCAAGATTGTTCAAATTATAGCAGTGGGGCCAAAAATGGCCCCACCCTTGGGCCCACTAGTTTTACATGGCATTGTATAGAAAAATCCTTTAAAAATCTTCTTACCTGAAACCGTAAGGCGCTGGTCTTTGATATTTGTTAAAAAGCTTCATCTAGTGGACCTCTACCAAGACTGTTCAAATTGTAGCTCTGGGTTTAGAAATGGCCCCGCCCTTGGGCCCACAGGTTTTATATGGGCTTGTATAGGGAAATCCTTTAAAAATCTTCTCTCAAACCGTAGGGCCAATGTCTTTGATATTTGGTATGAACCCTCATCTAGTGGGCCTCTACCAAGATTGTTAAAATTATAGTCCTAGTGCCCATCATTTTACATGGCCTTGGATAGGAAAATCCTTTAAAACTCTTCTTCTCTGAAACTGTAAGGCCATGGTCTTTGATATTTGGTAAGACGCTTCATCTAGTGGACCTCTACCAAGATTGTTCAAATTATAGCCCTGGGTTTAGAAATGGCCCCGCCCACTGGTGTCATATGGCCTTGTATAGGAAAATCCTTTAATAACTCTTCTTCTCTAAAACCGTAGGGTTCAGGTCTTTGATATTTGGTATGAAGCTGCACCTAGTGAACCTCTACCGGGATTGTTCAAATTATAGCCCCAGGGCAAAAATGGTCGCGCCCAGCCACGCACCGGTTTTACATAGACATACATAGGGAAAATGCTTTATAAATCTTTTTCTCTGAAACAGCTGGACCAAGGTCTATGCTATTTGGTATGAAGCTTTATCTAGTGAACCTCTGCCAAGATTGTTCAAATTACAGCCCTTGGGCTAAAAATGGCCCCGACCTGGGACCTACCAGTTTGACATGGGCTTGTATAGGGATATCCTTTCAAAATCTTCTTCTCTGAAACAGTAAGGCCAATGTCTTCGATATTTGGAATGGCGCTTTATCTAGTGGACCCCTACCAAGATTATTTAAATTATAGCAATCGATCCAAGTTACAAAGCATAGAAGTCTTCAATGCTGAAGTCCACGTGGTCGTCACTGTTTTGTCGGAAAGCCGGGTAACGGTTATTTATAGAAAATTGACGCACTGTTCTTATCGATGCGTATCGAGAGAGGATTATTTGTAGAATCTGAACTGAAAAAATGGTTTAGGCTTGGCAAACAGTGTTGTTAGACGCCATGTTCTGTGGCGTCTGATCAGGGTCTACCCGTTTTGCCTAAAAACTTGAATTAAAGGGTTAAACGAAATTATTTAAGTCTCAGTTTAGGACTACGAGTACTCTCTGTGTTTTTTTTGTTTTCTTTTTTTTTTTGGGGGGGAGGGGGGGTGGGGGGGGGGGGGTAATTGATTAAAGGTACCTATTGCACACGCAAAGGCTGCGTAGCGGTCGCATAGGCTTCGTATTTTGGACGCATAGGCTTCGATGAAAAATGGCGGCTGACAGCTCGCCGCTGCAGGTAAGAAACTGTTTTTACGTTAATCTAACTGTTGTATAGCCTTCCCAGATACTGACGTCTGCCTTACGGACCACTTTATTAATGTGCTGCTTCGTCTGTTGCAAGAAAAAGTTTGAAACACGGAATATAGAAAAATAGACCCCAAAAGAAATTTGGCATTCAACACAGATTCACCTGAAATGTCACTTTAGTCCGGTCGTCCTATGTAACTACACCGTTTTTGGCTGGTGTTCTGGCCGATAAATTGTGAATCACGATAATGAAATCCAAAAGGGAATATGCAACTTTCGTCACATTTTTTGCGAAAAAGAAAAATCTTGATATTTCGATACAACGCACGTAGCTTCGTTACCGATTACAACGCAGAGGCTGCGAACTAAATTTGAAAACCCTGTATTATGTACAATAATAGCGAATGATATTAAATTAATATCGAGAAATAAGTCAACCAGCGTTAGTTGGTGGTGCTAAAGACATTCTGTATTATTTACACCGAACACATTTTCAGTCTCAGCTATGCAAATACTACACTTTGATTCAAATGCACAAAATCTGTCAAGTTACAATTATTTACACTACCGTTCATAAACTTGGTAAGACTTTGTCAAATCTGTTAAGTATTTAGCCAAATAATATTTGCACTCTATGAATTTCTGTCGTGTTTTTAATTACAACGCACATGGCTTAAGTCCCTGTGTCAGAAGTTTGCGAGCAGAAAGTCTTTAAAACTGACCAGCTCACCCACTGAAGCCAGTATGAATTTAATACATAGGAAGTTGAAGCGTAACACGAATTTGCCAAAGAAATCAAAGTGTAGCCGTGTTTTGGCTTAGTTTTCAAATGCTCCTTTGTTATGATACAGAATGTTTTGCCATTTTTTGCCATTATGATAGCACACCCGTTTGTTTTGCCATTATGATAGCACACCCGTGCGACAGAGTGCATGTTTGCATCTCCAAAATAGCTACTTTTTAGATTAAAATCTGTGATTTTTTCTTATTTATACTGCAAATGTAGGTTGTGGGTGCTCGTTAGAATCGCCTCATTGAGGCAGTTCTAACGAGTACCCACAACCTATGTTTTGGAGAAGTAATACCTTAAATGATGTATACCCCGTAAACTCTAGTTTTCTCTAAATAAAGTGGGGTTTTGGGGATGGGGTGTTCATTTCACGGACTTGTTCACGTGATGCCCTTTTTTCTTGTCATATGCATCTGCTGTTCTCCATGAATCCATTTTTATCCCCACGCTTTTCGAAGAAACAGTGGGGATATTGTAATGGTCTTCGTCGTCCGTACGTTGGTCCGTCCGTACGTCCGTCCGTTCGTCCGTCTTACCGGATAACTCCTCCTAGACGGTTATAGATAGAACTTTGAAACTTTGGGTACTGTTATATCTTTGGTCTGGGGAGTACATGACCATTTCGGAATTTTGATCACGACCCTACGGGTGGGCCCAGGGGGTGGGGCCCACGGGGGTCAAAAATGAAAATTTCCAGAACATGGTCGTGTAATATATCAAAGCGAACGGCATGATGAGTAGAAAACATTACAACCAAAATTTGACCCCTGGGGTCAATTTTGAGGCCACGAGAGGTCAGAAACTGATTTTGACCCCTTTACCGGATAACTCCTCCAAGACGGTTATAGATAGAAACTTGAAACTTTGGGAACTGATAGATCTTTGGTCTAGGGAGTGCATGACACTTTCGGAATTTTGATCAAACCCCTATGGGTTGGCCCAGGGGTTGGGGCCCGCGGGGGTCAAAAATCAAAATTTCCAGAACATGGTCGTGTAATATATCAAAGCGAACGGCATGATGAGTAGAAAACATTACAACCAAAATTTGACCCCTGGGGTCAATTTTGAGGTCACCAGAGGTCAAAAACTGATTTTGATCCCTTTACCCCATACATTACTGTTAATGGATAACTCCTCCTAGACCGTTATAGATAGAAACTTGAAAATTTGGGAACTGATAAAACTTTGGTTTAGGGAGTGCATAACACTTTCGGAATTTTGATCCTACCCCTGGGAGTGGGGCCAGGGTTGGGGCACCTTGGGAATAAAAAATCAAAGTTTTCAGAACATGGTCGTGTAGCATATTAAATCGAACGGCATGATGAGTAGTATACATCACAATCAAAATTTTACCCCTCGGGACAAACACCCCTAGGGGATGGCCCAGGGGGTGGGGCCCGCGGGAAAGCGTGGGGATATGCGATGGCTTGCCATCGACTGCGCGATTCTAGTCTACTTCTGCTTACGAATCAGTGTCGTCCAATATAACATAATACGGAGAAATCGAGATTTCCTTTTTATTTTCATTGTTTCCTTTTTGCGTGACTTTCAATGTAGACAGTGACGTCACTACGTTTTTGTTATGAACAGAGCAGAATTTACTGATCTTACCGCAAATAACCAGCCCGCCCCCCCCCCCCCCCCCCAAGAAAAAGCTACGTCACTGCCATGTATATGTCGGTGGGTTGAACATGTATCAATAATGCACACAGAAAAAGAAATGGAAGGGGGCAAACAAAGCCGGCGATGCATACGCATCTAGCGTCCATTTGTGAGCTACGTCAGCCATTTTGCGGTTAGTGGTACTTTATTATGTTTTTTTTTTCTTTTGGGCTGATTTGTGTCACAAATTTCGAAATGTCTGGTTTTCACATCGAAACTGATAAATCAGAACATTCAACATTTTTATTCGGGCGTGTCACTGTTTTGCGCCGCTTTACCTAATTCTGCATACATCACCTGCATATTGTCATAGAGTTATGAGCAGATTGTACTGCTGACACTCTGTAGGTTGTTCTGATGAAAACAAGAACAGCATAGTGTGGGTCATGACCATGTAAAATCGATTCAAGCCCCATCCCCCCCCCCCCCCCCACCGCCATGGAATGCATTTTGCTGATCGTTCCAAGACGGTTCTTTCTGTCGTGGTTTATTATCGTTATAGTGCGCCTCCCCGTAAAATAGAAGTGAAGGCAATGATCAGGAGTCGATACAATTATCCCACATCTCCCATCAGAGACACCAAAGGGAAAGAAACACAAACATGAAATAATTAGACCCTAATGGAAACATCAATAGCGGAAAGCCAAAAGGACAGTTACTTTCCCACCAAATGGCCAAATTTGCTATCCAAAACAAATATAAGCGATACAAACCCTCAAAGACAAACCATAACAACAACAAAAAAACGCCACAGAAGAACCGGATTGGAACGGTCAGTGAAACGAATTCCACCGAGGGTCTTAAATTGATTTTACGTGGCCACAATCCTCGCCCCTTCTGCCGTTGCGATTTAAACAAATAATTTGTTCAGTCTGCATGAAGGCCTCCTTACTTATCAGTGCAACATCTCTATGAACACAAACAATTAACACGTACAGAGATGAAACAACGGTGAGGACTCGACAGCAAGAAACAACTGAAATGCTGGAGCAAAAGACAACCAACAGTTAAGACTCCGATGGGCCCGACCAGAGACAAAGTCTCCCCGTGCTTCACCATAGTGCAGATTATATTTTCATTTCCTTTGGGTTCACTGAGTCCATTCTGGTTACATTGAAAATCGAATATCGGTTAAGCCGGTGCCAGAAGACGTATGCAGCCTTGCAAACTAATTGCTGTGTATGTAGAGACTCATTAAAACCGAGTCTCTGATTTTCGTTCTTTTATGTGTTCTTTGTTTCCAAAAGCAACATTTTAGCTTTTAGTTTACCTCACTGCAGCTGGTGTTAACCACCTGACCTTTCGTTGCAGAGCTTGGCGCCTCACGTGTGATCTGAGCCAGCTCGAACCCACAGTGAGAGAGCTTATAATTATGAGTCAGTGCTCTTAGCCAATAGGCCATGGAGGCCCGTGCAGAGCTGAGCTTGCTGGCTACAAATATAGTGTACGAAGATATTGAACGAAGATATTGAACGTATATTTTGGGTTATCTGTGATTTGAGGTTTAACGTTCCCGTCAACACAATACACGTCATTTTGGAGACGTTGCTTCCAGTTTTGTGTTACTTTTACCCGACATTGAGATCAAATGACATCTCTATACCTGCCTCCAATCAGATCAATAGGGTTTATATGCATGGGCGGTCCGCCTCGCACCACTTTGCCTGGGCAGATTTAGACCCTTTAAGAGGTTTACCAGTACTCATGAGCGGTCAGTTTCAGCTCAGCGTTTGAGCAACTTGCAGTTTATGTATTTCTTCAAGCCCCGAAGGGCGGGGCGGAGCTTTGTGTATACCTACGTGGTTGTGCGCGTGCGCGTAATTATACAGATGCACAGACACTAGCAATTTATTTTAAAATATTAAAAATACATTTACACAGTTCACCTGCTGTTGTCAAAGTGACTGTCGCTGATTACGAGTATGAACAAAAATCGGGAACCGGTTATTTAAAGGCATTTATTCTGTA
The DNA here is from genome assembly GCA_963580285.1 of Lucinisca nassula. Lineage (NCBI taxonomy): Eukaryota > Metazoa > Mollusca > Bivalvia > Lucinida > Lucinidae > Lucinisca > Lucinisca nassula. The sequence continues at coordinate 151,111 of CAUZLF010000765.1, forward strand.
ACAGTAAAACACACCGTGTGTCCATAATTGTTTTATTGCCCCCTGTGATATACTGACTATAGCAGATCAAAGGCGGCCCTTAATAGGGTGATTAGTAGCTCTTGTTGAATCCCCTGACTGAGACACTTAAGGGGAAAATCAATAATGTACACCAGTCAACAGTAAGTAATTTATTTATTTTCCCCAAGGCGGCCCCTTACCTGTTGAAGACAGAGGACTTCTCTCCAGTGAGCACCGAGGGCTGCATAATATTATGTAATGAAATGATAGTCCTCAATAATCAAGAATAAATGCCTTTAAAGCAGCGTTTGTCTTTTTCCTCTGACTTCAGACCGCTATTTAAAAAATAAAATATAGACTGGGCTTGTGTGCCGAGTAATTGGCAATAAGTGTAAATTCAGATCAAATGAAAAAGAGGTTTAAAGGGTTGTTGTTCTTTACAGAGACATGAAAATTCATACTATCAACCGTAAGAAAACCTGTTTATACTGTATGCTGTATCTTCGTAACCTTTTTTTCATTAAATTTTTGCATATGGTCAAACAGTGTGGACCCAGATCAGACTAGAGAGGTGGAAGTCTGAGATTGGTACAAATGGCTTTTAAAGAAAGCTTCAGATGACAAAGAAGACGACAACGGTTGTGATTCTCAGAAACACAGATTGTGGATACGTGTTAGAACCGCCTGGCTCGGGCGGCTGTAACAAGTTCCCACACACAATATCTTGAGCAGAACTATTTAAACTATCAGACTGTTTTATCTGAAAGTTTTTATCTTTTTAGTGGTACTTTAATAGGCGTGTTTTCGTAATGCGTCTTCCCATCTCTGTAACCTGCGCGTCGTAAATTCCGAAGCCACATGCGTTGTAATAAAATCACGACATAAATTCATACAGTGCAAATAATATTTGGCAAAATACTTAACAGATTTGACGAAGACTTACCAAGTTTATGAACGGTAGTGTAAATAAGTGTAACTTGACAGATTTTGTCCATTTGAATCAAAATGCAGTATTTGAGGCTGAAAAATGTGTTCGGTATAAAATATAAAGAATGTCTTTAGCATCACCAACTAACTCTGGTTCACTGATTGAATATCACTCGCTATTATTCTACACACTACAGGCCTTTCAAATTAAGTTCGCATGCTCTGCGTTGTAATAGGTAACGAAGCTACGTGCGTTGCATCGAAATATTAAGATTTTTCTTTTTCGCAAAAGATGTGACGAAAGTTGTATATTAGCTTTGGGATTCCGTTATCGTTATTCACAATTTATCGGCATGAACACCAGCCAACTATCTATTTTTCTTTCACATCAGTGTACAGTTTTCTTCTTTTTCTTCCTTTTCTTTGTATTTCTTTTTGTCCACTTTTTTCACGGATGTCCACTTTTTTCACGGATTGTTGTCTTATCTTAGTCCTACCTAAAACTCACCCATATCTGCTCAACTGAGCAAACAAATTTTATCAAACGTTTGACACCTGATGCCTTGCTGGTATAGAAATAATGGCATGAAGTTGTAATTAATTCTGATTTATTCAGAGAATTTTACAGCCAAGCATGATAGGTTTTAAATTAGACAGTACAGTACCAGACTGAAATGTTCATCATAATAAAGGTATACACACGTGTTCATTTTGTACCAAAACCCCAAAACGGGCAATTGGCAAACAGTGCGGGCCCAGATCAGTCGCCACAGAACGGGGCGTCTGATCAGGGCCTACATTGTTTGCAAAAGGTTAAGCCATTTTCCAAATAAAATCTGAAGAAATTACAACCTGTCACCCCTAAACTTTGAGGTGGGCCCCAGCTATATATAAGGAGGAAAATTCTTTTGGTACGAACCCTTTCTGTACCAAATGGAACCTTCCTCCTTATATATACCAGGAGTCCATTTCAAAATTTAGGGGTGTCAGGATGTGTTTTCATCATAATTGATTTGGAAAATGACTGAACTTTTAGCAAACAGTGGAGGCACTGATCAGAAGCCGCATTCTACGGCGTCTGATCTTGGCCAGCACTGTTTGCAAAAGTGAAATTCTCATGAATGAATATTTAGTTGCCATATGCTTAGGCAATTAGTGAGGCTTATCAGTGTGAAACTGAGATTTATTGAAGTTCATGTTGACAAATGAAAATAAACAGAGCTGTTGTTCTGGAGAGGCTAAAATGTCCATACCTGGATTTTCGGGGTAGTAAAAACCAGGAGTAAAAAAGACCCCCTTACCGAAGTAGTGGGACTGATAGGCCTAAGCAAACAATGCATACCCTGATCAGACTGATCCTCTGGAAAGAGATCCCCATACCGAAGTTTGGGACAGATAGACCTAAGCAAACACTGCATACCCTGATTAGACTGCTCCCTGCTCCAAAGGAGCAGGGAGCAGTCTTATCAGGATCTACACTGTTTACCATTCCGACTCCTTGCTAGATCAGGTTTTAAGTTAAGGTGAATTACTGCAAGTCTTCAATGTGTCCCGAATGTTTAGGATTTTTACGGTAATAATAGATTTTATTTTGAGAAGGTATCACATATAATGATTAACATAACTTATTTTGAGAGGGTAACACAATCAGTTACATAACTTCCAGAACCCTTTTTGTACCAAATGGAATCTTCCTCCTTATACATGGGAGGTGTCCATTTCAAAATTAAGGGGTGTCAGTTTGTGTTTTCTTCAAAATTGATTTGTACACGTCAGTGTACAGTTTTCTTCGTGATTATCCTTATCACGCACATCTTCTTCTTTCAAGTACAGGTACCTTTTCAACCCTTTTCACGCACATCTTCTTTTTTTATTCCTTTTCTTTGTATTTCTTTATGTCCACTTTTTTCACGGATGTCCACTTTTTTCACGGATTGTTGCCTTATCTATTTTTCTTTTACGTCAGTGTACATTTTTCTTCGTGATTATCCTTATCACGCATGTCTTCTTCTTTCAAGTAACCCTTTTCACGCACATCTTCTTTTTTCATTCTTTTTCTGTGTATTTCTTTATGTCCACTTTTTTCACGGATGTCCACTTTTTTCACGGATTGTTGCCTTATCTATTTTTCTTTCACGTCAGTGTACATTTTTCTTCGTGATTATCCTTATCACGCGCATTTTCTTCTTTCTCGGACTGGTACTTTTTCCACCCTTTTCCCGCACATTTTCTTTTTTCATTCCTTTATTTTGCATTTCTTTATGTCCACTTTTTTACGGATGTCCACTTTTTTCATGGATTGTTGCCTTATCTATTTTTCTTTCACGACAAAAACACTCAAGAAAATTATTTTTCTCCAAAAATGTAGACAGCCAGCTATACTTCATGTACAGAATACAATGAAAAATGACGAGAAATGATTTCCGGTTTAGAAAACACAGGTAATCACTTTTTCTTGTTTAGAATATGCCGAAAAAGGCTGAAAACTATATTTCCGGATTAGAAATCAACAGAAATTACCTTTTCGTGTCTAGAAGACTCCGAAACAGGTCGAAGAATAATATTTCCGGTTTAGAAAACACAGATATTACCTTTTCGTGTCTAGAAGACCCCGAAAAAGGTCGAAAAATAATATTTCTGGATTAGAAATCAACAGAAATTACCTTTTTGTGTCTAGAAGACTCCGAAAAGGTCAATACATTAATTCTGGATAAGAGATCTACAGATTTAACTTTTTCGTGTCTAGAAGACTCCGAAAAATGAAGGAAAACAATATTTTCGGTTTAGAAAACACAAGAAAATACGTTTTCCCCTACAATTCAGACTAGTAGGATAATTCTGCCTTTTTCAGCTTGGAACTCGACCACCCAATCAGATAATCCCTAACTGGCAAAGGTCAATTCAGAATTTTTTCAAACCCAAAATTGCCCTAAGAAGAAAACTGGCAGAAGGCAAACAAAAATCAATTGAATCAATGATTTGAATTAATTTGAGACTGCCTTAAGAATTATTTATTCAGCAAATAGCCAAATAAAGAGGGGTGTTGCAATGTTGAACAATATAAGGAAACAAACCAAAAGCTGAAAGCTCCAAATTTACCTGCTCATTTGTTCAACGTGTGGGGTAATTACTTGGACCCTTCACTATTCCCTTCGCTAAAAAAACGAAAGAAGTAGCGTAATTTTCTCAAAGAGAAAAAACGTCCACCGGCAGTCACATGAAAGTGAAAGAAAAATTGCAGACGTAATGCCTGGAAATATTCTAGCCAGTTTACCTCGTCGCCATAATAAAGTGCATTTACCCCACCCCGAAACTAACTTGAGACTTACCGGGTCTGGCGGTCGTCAGTTCCGTTGCTGCTAGGCTCTTATCCACAGTCTGAACTGATTGTCCTCGCCTGTAGCTTCAGTTTAAAATGACGCCTGCACGAGCTTTTTGTCCCAGATATCATAGCGCTGTTTGTCCCAGAAATCATAGCCTGATACGTCACTTCCGGGTTCGCCTTTTAGATAGACTTTTCGCACCCCAGGACACCCAAATTCACCACAATTCTGATGTAAGATACCGGAGTGATTTGATTACATATCTGACAACACAGAGGCTCTTCAGGAGAATGAATGTGACTAGCTTTCTAAGAATTTCCAGACCTGCTCAGAGAATTTACTTGGACGTCAATTCAAGAAGGGGTTATCACTGACTTCGTGACCCTACGCTTGATAAGTTAAGTTTATGTCTGAGCACTCCTTCAATGAAAACTGTTGAAGGCTTCAATCAGAAAACGTGACACTAAATATGATCTGGTTTAAAGGTTTCAAACAATGAGAAAAAAGATTGAATGAAAGTTCTATGAACATACTAAATGTTAGCTTGAACAACTGCTATTTAAGATATATATCCTCCATAATTTCCACCGCCGTATCCTCCGTGAAAATCATCATGGTCATCCATATTGCGTATTGTGAAGAAATCTAGTGCTTTGCTCTCAAGACTCCACATCAAATAGTCTTTACCCTCTGTCTCTGACCACTTTATAACAGAACGACAACTGTCAAACTTCTTTTTGAGAGACAGTCGGTTTGTTTTTCCATCAATCGAGGACCTCCATATTTGTATGAGTATCTGTATGAACTATGGCATCAGAGTCAGAGTCTTGAGATAAGGAATGGTGTCTTCTCGAACTTGTTTTTGATTTATGTGACCTTGACTTTCTTTTTGTTCCTAATGATTTTGATCTTGAATGGGATCTGGATTTTGACATTGACCTATCCCGTCCCTTAGAAGTTGACCTTGATCTTTAATGCCGCTTTGGTTTTAACCTCGACTTTTCATGTCGTCTGGAAGGTAACTTTGACCTTTGAGGTGTTCTTGAAGGTGTTCTTGAAGGTGTTCTTGACTGACCTTTTTGTCTTCCGTATTTTTAACTTTCTTTCAGAGCTTTGAGACCTTGACCTTGAAGTAGACTTAGACTATGACAATAAACATGTTGAAGAATGATGTCTAGATCTATGCACTTTTGATTGAGAACGATTCTTTTTAGTCGAATATCTTTTCATCATGTCTTTTATATGTAGAGCTAGTATTTGACATTGACGATGAACTTGAGGATGACCTTGAAGATGACCTCGATTTGGATCATACATGTCTAGATGATTTTTATATGAGATTTTATTATTCTCGTCTTTAAAACTAGACCTTATTGAATGGTGTCGACGTGACCTTGATTTTGAAGCTGACCTTGAAGGTGTTGGAGACCAATATATGTATCTATAAGACCCAGATACTCTTTCTATTGATCTCGAAGGTGTAGGGCATCTGTATTTGGATCCATAGGACTCAAAAAACTCTTCTGTCATTGTGTGTCGTCTGCCTTGGGCTTACTAACCTTGACCATGATTTTGCACTACCTTATCTTCTAGTTGTTGGCATTGGAGACTAAGGCCGGCATTTACAAGATCCTGACGTCTCTTTGAAAATTTGAGTAAGATCTATAAGACCTTATTGTTGTTGTCATCAATGCCTCTATAACTGAATCCGTTCGTGTCTTGGCTGATTGTTCTTCATTTGAAGCATCTAGTAGCCATCCCTCTGAAGCTGAGCTAGGAACTTGAAACACCCGTAGCACAAATCCCTGCGTCTGGAAATAATGAATTCTGACTTTTAACTGTCGCCAACAAAGGGGTTGTTTCCGGCTCTGATAGCTGTAATCTCGACCTTGCATCTGAAGGTTTCACAGACATGGCGAAATTATCTGGTTCTCCAGAAGCTGTTGCATCTGTGATGGTTGTCATCGGCTCCCATCTGTTTGCACCCGGTGGTAATGACAAAACCAGTTATTTCACTGCAGCCTGTTTACTAGCAAAGGTTCTCAGGGGCTCTCGTATGTCTGGTTTTGGAACGGATTACAGACCAAGCGAGTCTATATAAAATAGATCAAGGGCCTGTGGTTCAGAGAACTCTATCCTACTGAGGACGGCAGCAGACAGGTTTTCTCGGAGTGCCAGGTCGAATGCCTCCTTTTTGACAACTTTGTAGGCCTGTCTGAATTCCACTATCAGTTCTGTAAATTTGTCACCAACTTCTTGGATTTTATTCAGTTCTTCCACAGTTGCTGTGTTGACATTGATCCTCACGATGAGCAAGTGTGTTTATACAGCAATAATATAAAACGGGGTAAGCTACTTACAAAGCAACTAGCCTGTTCTGTTGCTGACCTGTGATCACTTGTCAAACTGCTTTCGCCATGTATGATGCACCTTAAGGTCTACAAGGCTAAGTCTAATCAAAAGGAAGTAAGTTGGGAAATGTTTCTAGCAGTTACTTTAACATTCTTATGGGTCTGCAAGACTTTGATGTTTATTGAAAATTGCCCTGTAAAACTGGCCTCCGTTCACGCAAGCGCAAACAATTTCCACCTTAGTAAAAAGCTCGATAAATTTAGAATTTGTGGGTCAAAAATGTCAAGCGGATTTAGCCAGTGGAATTCGTTTCCGCTGACCGTTCCAAGGCGCTTCTTCTGTCGCGGTTTATTTTTGTGATGGTTTGTCTTTGGGTGTTTGGGTCGCTTATATTATTTTATTTTGGATAGCTATTGGGCATTGTGTGGGAAAGTAACTGTTCTCTTGGCTTTCCGCTATTGATGTTTCTATTAGGGTCTGTTGTTTCATGTTTGTGTTCCTTTCCCTTTGGTGTCTCTGGTGGGAATTGTGTGTTAATTGTATCGATTCCTGATCATTGCCTCCACTTCTATTAGGACTTTTTTGCAGTATGCAAATTCACTTCAGCAATATTTAAACAATTATTTGAAGAACTGGCATAATTTCCCTATTTTGTAATGGAAAGATACGGACACGAAGTCGGTAAAATAAATAAATAATAATAATAAAAAAAAAAAAAAAAAACAAGAGGGCCATGATGGCCCTGGATCGCTCACGTGATCCATAGAGTAACAAGTGGGCCCCGAGGAGGGCCATTATTGACCCCTGGGCTATAATGTGCATAATGTTGAGGGAGGTCTAAATAGGTGAAGATTCATAACCAAATATCAACAAAGGCTATAATTTGAACAATCTTGGCAAAGGTCCACTAGATGAACCTACATAACAAATATCAAAGACCTGGGCCTTGCGGTTTCAGAGAAGAAGATTTTTTAGCTCACCAGAGCCGAAGGCTCCGGGGGAGCTTTTAGGATAGGCAGTTGTCCGTCGTCGTCGGCGTCGTCGTCGTCGTCGTCGTCTGCGTCTGCGTCGTCAACACTTTCAAACGACATCTCCTCTGAAGCCACTGGGCCGATTGGGTCCAAATTTTATCTGTAGCATCCTTGGGCTGGGGGATTGAAAGTTTGTGTTTTTTATCAGAATCGGCTCATTAGTTTGGTTGCTATGGCAACTTGTAGTTTCCATAGACTTATAATGGGGAAAATTGAAAATGGCATTTACTGCCAAGCCTCTGCAGATATTTTGACAAAACTGTCATAGAAATGTTCCATAGGCAATCTACTATCTGCCGTATGATTTTAGGCCTTCTGCTCATTTTTATCGGTTGCCATGGCAACCAAAATGCAAAAAAATAGACAAAAAAAAATACTTAAAAAAATCATCTCCTCAGAAACCATATGCTCTAGGAGGCTGAGACTTTATGAAAATATTCACCATATTTGCCTTTACAGGTTTTGTGTTTTTTATGAAATTTGGCCTTTTAGTTTTGTTGCTATGACAACTTAGAGTTTCCATTGACTTATAATGGGGAAAACTGAAAAATGGCATTTACTGCCAAGTAATTGCAGATATTTTTACAAAACTTACATAAACATGTTCCTTGAGTAAACTTCTCTCAGCCATATGCTTTTATGTCAACCTGGGGGTCCCCTAGGTTGTGCTGGGGCCATGCCCCGCCCCGCCCCCTCCACTTCATAAAATGCCTTATATCTCAGAAACCTTACAGATCCCAACCCCTAAACCAAATATATTCTTGTTCCTTATGATAAGATGCATTAAGTGACAGCAACCTGGGGGTCCCCCAGGATGTGCCGGGGACATGCCCTGCCCCCTCTATTTCATAAAATGCCATTTATCTCAGAAACCATTCAGATCCCCACCCCTAAACTATATATATTCTTGTTCCTTATGCTAAGATGCATTAAGTGACACCAACCTTGGGGTCCCCCCGGGATGTGCCGGGGACATGCCCCACCCCCTCCACTTCATAAAATGCCATTTATCTCAGAAACCATTGAGATCCCCACCCCTAAACCATATATATTCTTGTTCCTTATGATAAGACACATTCAGTGATACCAACATTGGGGTCTCTCTGGGGTGCGCTGGGGCCATGCCCCACCCTTCAAATTCATAAATGCCATATATCTCAGAAACCATTCAGATCCCCACCACTAAACTATATATATTCTTGTTTCTTATGATAAGACGCATTCAGTGACACCAATCTGAGGGTCCCCTAGGATGTGGCAAGGCTTATGCCCCACCCCCTCCACTTCGTAAAAGGCTGAATATCTAAGAAACCGTTCAGATCCCCACCCCTAAACCATTTAAATTCTTGTTCCTTATGATAAGACTCTTTCAGTGATACCAACCTTAGGGTCTCCCTTGCCGCACGGGGGCTATGCCCGACCTCTCCACTTCATAAAAGGCCCAATATCTCAGAAACCGTTCAGATCCCCACCCCTAAACCATATAAATTCTTGTTCCTCATGTTGAGATGCATTCAGTGATATCAACCTAAGGATCTCCCTGGCCGCACCAGGGCTATGCCCCAACCTTCCACTTCATAAAAGGTGATATATCTCGAAAACCTTTCAGATCCCCACCCCAAAACCATGTATATTCTTGTTTCTTATGAAAAGACGCATTCAGTGACACCAATCTGGGGGTCCCCTAGGATGTGCCAGGGATATGCCCCACCCCCTGCACTTAGTAAAAGCCTAATATCTCAGAAACCGTTAAGATCCCCACCCCTAAAGCATATAAATTCTTGTTCTTTATGATAAGACGCATTCAGTGATACCAATCTAAGGGTCTCCCGGGCCGCACGGGGGCTGTGCCCCACCCTTCCACTTCATAAAAGGTGATACGTCTCGGAAACCATTCAGATCCCCATCCCAAAACCATATATATTCTTGTTTCATATGATAAGACGCATTCATTGAAACCAATCTGGGGGTCCTCTGGGATGTGCCCGGGCCATGCCCAACCCCCTCCATTTCGTAAAAGGCTCAATATCTCGGAAACCATTCAGAACCCCCAACCCTAAACCATATATATTCTTGTTCCTTTTGATGAGACACATTCAGTGATACCAACCTAGGGGTCTCTGGGGGTGTGCTGGGGCTATGCCCCACCCTTCCACTTCATAAAATGCAATATATCTTAGAAACTGTTCAGATCCCCACCCCTAAAATATGTATATTTGTGTTCCCTATAATAAGACTCATTCACTCACATCAATGCGTCTATGTGCTAGGGCAACATGCTGATGCCATGGCCCACGTCTCTACTTCATAAAAGGCCATATATCTCAGACACCATTAAGATCCCCACCTCATAATCATATATATTCTTGTTTCTTATGATTAGACACATTCAGTCACACAAACTTGGTGGTCCACAGGGGCCATTCCTCTCCTCATCATTTCATAAGAGGGCCTCATATCTTGGAAACTGTTCATATCCCCACCCCTAAACAATATACTTTCTTGGTCCTTATTATAAGACACATTCAGCGACAACAATCTTGGCTTTCCTGGGGTCTGCCAGGGCTATGCTCCAACCCCTTCGCAGCTTAAAAGGCCTTATATCTCAGGAACAGTACACATCCCAACCCCTAAACCATACATATTCATGTGCCTTATGATAAAATGGATTCAGTGATACCATTCAGGGCTCTGTTGGCTCCATGTCTCATCCTTCCTCCTCATAAAAGGCCTAATATTTCAGATACAGAGTCCACATGGGTGCTCATTTTGAAATGGGGGTTCGTTTGGGAGACTTATTAATCAATAAATTAAAACCTGAAACCATACATGGCTGCCAGTGGGCAGTGTCCGCCTGAGTTCTGGTGAGCATTGTGGCCCATGGGCCTCTTGTTTAAAGATATCCCCTACATAAGCCTATGTAAAACCAAATGGCCCCATGGTTGGCCCCATGGTGGGAGCATTTTTGGCCTCAGGGCTATAATTTAAACAATATTGATAGAGGTCCACTAGATGAAGCTTCACACAATTGTAGTTTCAGAGAAGAAGATTTTAAAGATTTCCCCATATAAGCCCATGTAAATCCAAAGGGCCCCTGGCAGGGGCATTTTTGGCTCCAGCACTCCAGCAATATGAACAATCTTGGTAGGGGTCCACTAGATGAAGCTTCATATCAAACATCAAAGACCTGGGCCTTGCGGTTTCAGAGAAGAAGATTTTTAAAGATTTTCCCTATATAAGCCCATGTAAAACCAAAGGGCCCCTGGGGCGGGGCATTTGTGGCCCCAGCACTATAATTTGAACAATCTTGGTAGGGGTCCACTAGATGAAGCTTCATACCAAATATCAAAGACCTGGGCCTTGCGGTTTCAGACAAGAAGATTTTAAAAAGATTTTCCCTATATAAGCCCATGTAAAACTAAAGGGCCCAAGGGCGGGGACATTTTTGGCCCCAGCACTATAATTTGAACAATCTTGGTAGGGGTCCACTAGATGAAGCTTCAACCCAAATATCAAAGACCTGGGCCTTGTGGTTTCAGATGAGAAGTTTTTTAAAGATTTTCCCTATATAAGCCCATATAAAACCAAAGGGCCCCGGGGCAGGGGCATTTTGGCCCCGGCATTATAATTTAAACAATCTTGGTAGGGTATCACTAGATAAAGCTACACACCAAATATCAAAGCCTTGCGCCGTGGGGTTTCAGAGAAGAAGATTTTTAAAGATTTTTCGTATATAAGCCAATGTAAAACCAAAGGGCCCCAGGGTGGGGGCATTTTTTGCCCCTGCACTATAATTTGAACAATCTTGGTAGGGGTCCATTAGATGAAGCTTCATACCAGATATCAAAGACCTTGGCCTTGTAGTTTCAGAGAAGAAGATTTTTTAAGTTTTTGGTGAAAACATCTATTTTTGGTTCCTGTGACCTAGATGTGCAATGGACTGGAACAATTTGAACAACTTTCAAAGGGGACAACTTAAGGATCATTCCTGTGAAGTATGGTCAAAATCCGATCAGTGGTTTAGGAGGAGATGTCGTCTGAAGAAATTGTTTACGCACGGATGACAGACAAAAATGATCCTAATATAAAACACAAGAGGGACATGATGGCCCTGGATCGCTCACCTGATCCATAGAGTAACAAGTGGGCCCCGGGGAGGGCCATTATTGACAAAAGGGTTATAATGTGCATAATATTGAGGGAGGTCTAAAAAGGTGAAGCTTCATACCAAATACCAACAAAGGCAATAATTTGAACAATCTTGGCAAAGGTCCACTAGATCAAGCTACACACTACATAACAAAGACCTAAGCCTTGCGGTTTCAGAGAAGAAGATTTTTCTAAAGATATTCCCTACATAAGCCTATTTAAAACCAAATGGCCCCGGGGCGGGGGCATTTTTGGCCGCATGGCTGGCTATAATTTAAACAATCTTGATAAAGATCCATTAGATGAAGCTTCACACTAAATATCAAAGACCTGGGCCTTGCTGTTTCAGAGAAGAAGATTTTCAAAGATTATCTCTATATAAGTCTATGTAAAACCAAAGGGCCCCGATGCGGGGGCATTTTTGGCCCCAGCACTATAATTTGAACAATCTTGGTAGGGTCCACTAGATGAAGCTTCATACCAAATAGCAAAGACCTGGGCCTTGCGGTTTCAGAGAAGAAGATTTTTAAAATATTTTCCCTATATTAGCCCATGTAAAACAAAAGGGCCCCGGGGCGGGGGCATTTGTGGCCCCAGCACTATAATTTGAACAATCTTGGTAGGGGTCCACTAGATGAAGCTTCATACCAAATATCAAAGTCCTGGGCCTTGCGGTTTCAGAGAAGAAGATTTTTAAAGATTTTCCGTATATAAGCCCATGTAAAACCAAAGGGCCCGGGGTAGGGGCATTTTTGACCCGAGCACTATAATTTGAGCAATCTTGGTTTGGGTCCACTAGATGAAGCTTCATACCAAATATCAAAGACCTGGGCCTTGCGGTTCCAGAGAAGAAGATTTTTAAAGATTATCTCTATATAAGTCTATGTAAAACCAAAGGGCCCCGGGGCGGGGGCATTTTTGGCCCCAGCACTATTATTTGAACAATCTTGGTAGGGGTCCACTAGATGAAGCTTTATACCAAATATCAAAGACCTGGGCCTTGTGGTTTCAGAGTAGAAGATTTTTAAAGACTTTCCCAATATAAGCCCATTTAAAACCAAAGGGCCCCGGGGCGGGGGCATTTTTGGCCCCAGCACTATAATTTGAACAATCTTGGTTTGGGTGCACTAGATGAAGCTTCATACCAGATATCAAAGACCTGGGCCTTGCGGTTTCAGAGAAGAAGATTTTTAAGTTTTCGATGAAAAAAAAATCTATTTTTGGCTCCTGTGACCTATATGTGCAACGGACCGGAACCATTTGAACAACTTTGGAAGGGTCCACCTTAGGATCATTCCTGTGAAGTTTGATCAAAATCTGATCAGTGGTTTCGGAGGAGATGTCGTTTGAAGAAATTGTTTACGCACGGACGGACGCACGCACGGACGGACGGACGCACGACGGACGACGGACAAAAAGTGATCCCAAAAGCTCACCTCGTCACTACGTGACGGTGAGCTAAAAACAAAAACGAAGAATATTTTTTTTTAAATAAACTGCAAATTCGGGTGTTTACCTAGTCGACAATAAAGAATTGAATATAAGGATGCCCTTGTATTAGCAGGAAGGTTGGAGGGACAGAGGCTTCCAATTTAACCGGCTCACTCCTTGCCAGCCCATGTTGGAATTTACATGAAAATCCAGGGCCGAAGTGACTCTGCTTGATCTCATACTAATTCCTGGTACTAACTGGTCTTCGTACATTCTGATTAAGGGCAAGGAGGCTTTCTACGGCCGCAACCAATTCCCGTAACACCAACTGTAGCGACGTGCGGTTAAATAAAGTTCTATAACATTAGAAAACCTACGACCCCACTCTGATTTCCAGTTTGTACACGAATTTGACTGACCTACCAAGCCAGAATAACCACATTTCTTGAATGAGTGGATGGAAGAGTATGTCCATAGATCTTTCCGTTGTTCTCTGAAAATAAAATGAACATGTTCCCTGGTTACAATCCAAAATCCTGGATAGTATTAGGAAAGAATTAGCTCGGGATCGATGTATCTCTTTGTTAACTTGAAAGTACCGGAACAATCATACAGACACAGCTCCCTTCCCCAGCCAGCAAAGGCTGACAGCTATAGGTGATACGTGGTAACGTGGTTTCGCCGTTGACCCGACGTTGGCCCACTATTGTGTGCTGACTGGGTCTGTTTAACAACACTTTATTGCATATATAATGTGTTTTACCTTTATTTCACGGGAATGGAAACACCTGGCACATTTTCCCCGCCATTTATTGAAGGGAGACAACTTTTGGGACTTCCTGTTCGCTTTACTGTAAGCCCTGTCCCACTGAAAAAGGGGTCTACTATTAAAGGAAATAATTTGCTCCTAAGGAGCAAATTCTTTCCTTTAAGAGTTGATCCCTATTCACCTGGGCCACAAACGGGCCTCCGTGGCCTAGTGGTTAAGAGCGCTGACTCTTAATCATTAGGTCTCTCACCGCTGTGGTTCGAGCCTCGCTCGGGTCACATGTGAGACGCCAAGTTCTGCAACGGAAGGTCAGGTGGTTTTTCTCCGGTACTCCGGTTTTCGCCCACCTCTGATTAACGATCGGCTCGTAGGAGTGAAATAATCTTGAAAGGGCCGTAAAACCAAATCCAAAACCACCTGGGACACAAAAATACTTTTGCAGGAGTTGCCTCCCCTGAAGGTGTTCCCATTCCCCTTAAAACAACACGAGAATAAAATATTAAAACTGGCATTCACTATGTCTTTCATAAAAATAACAAACAACTGTTTCAACTTAAATTACAAACAACCGTTGCCGTCCGACGTAAGGTAATACTAAATATACTAATATTTATGCAGTATAAGGAGTCCAAAAACTTCTATTCTGGCAATACAAATCGGAAACCGCAGCCTACCTAATAGTGCCGGAACAAGCATACACACACAACGCTCTTTGGTTATACGTACAACTGAGAAACAAGAGTGGGGTGCTTATGCATTTTATTCAGCCACTTCGTCAGTATCTACACTTGGACAAGGGGCGTGTCTGACTTACGTAACTATTAAGAAAACACGCCTATACAAATACATTGTAAATTTTACCGCCGAAGAAATGAAAATTTCAAGAGGAAAAATTGAGACATTTTTCTTAATTCTGCTCAAAATATAAATTGTGGGTACACGTTAGAACTGCCTCATTGAGGGTCAAAACTATATAGGCCTGTTTTCATGATGGATAAGACTACATTATTCATTATGAACTTTTGCTTAAAACCATATTTAGCTTTATCTGTCTCTGGTCGGGCCCATCGGAGTCTAACTGTTGGTTTTCTTTTGCTCCAGCATTTCAGTGTTTTTTTTGCTGTCGAGTCCTCACCGTTGTATCACCTCTGTGGTTGTTTGATTATTTGTGTTCACGGAGATGTTGCACTGATGAGTTAGGAGGCCTTCATGTGGACTGAACAAATTATTTGTCTAAATCGCGACGGAAGCAAGGGCGAGGATTGTGGCCACGTAAAATCGATTTAAGCCCCCCAGTGGAAATCTTTCCACTGACCGTTCCAAGGCGTTTCTTCTGTGGCGGTTTATTTATGTTGTTGTTTGTTACTTACTGGGTGTATCACGTGTGTCTTTTTATTTTGGATGGCCATATGGCCATTTTGTGGGAAAGTAACTTTCCTTATGGCCTTCCTTTGTTTAGGTTTCCATTATGGTCTGGTCACTTCATGTTTGTGTTTCTTTCCCTTTGGTGTCTTTGATGGGTGGAGTAAGTTAATTGTATCGATTCCTGATCTTTGTTTTACTTCTATTATGAACTTCCAGATGGCCCCCGCCCGCCCATAGGGGCTTGAAGAAATATATTGGCTGCATGATGCTTCCAAGCAGAGCTGAATACGGCCCGCACACTAGTATTGGTAAACCGCTTAGAGGGTCTAAGCCTGTCCAGGAAACGCGGTGCGAGGCGGATCGTCCATGCTAATGAACCCTATTGGTTTCATTGGGCGACAGGGCTTGAGATGTCATTTCATCTCAATGTTGGGTAAAAGTCCCAAAAAATTGGAAGCAACGTCTCCAAAATGACCTTTACAGTGTTGACGGGGACGTTAAACCTCAAATCAAACAAACAAAACAAATGAACTTCCAGACAATTACCCCATGACAAACCCGCTATAATCGTGAAGGCACTTCTACGGAGTGTCTAAAGGATGTGGTGTTTTGTTAATATTTTCATCGGGTATCATTTTATTTATTTATAACTCGTGCCATTCTTGTCGTTGTGACGTCAGAGAGCTGTGTTAAGGATGTTATCTGTAAACCGGGCTACTGGAAAACAGTTGAGACCCACATCAGACGCCACAGAATGAGGCATCCAATTACGGCCTAAACAGATTGCTAAAAATAAATCTGGAATTGCAAGGCCAAGCCTCCATTCAGGACCGTTTATCCAGCCTAAGTTATAAACAGTTGATACCCCTTTGCTGTCAGTTCTTCGAGTTTAAACTTCTTTAACCCTTTTTGTACCGGAAACCCTTAAACGGGGACTTGGCAAACAGTGCAGACCCAGATCAGACGCCGCAGAACGCGGGTCTGATCAGGGCCTCCACTGTTTGCTATAAGTTCAGTCATTTTCCAAATAAATTTTGAAGAAAACACAACCTGACACCCATAAATTTCGAAATGGACTCCTGCTATATATAAGGAGGAAGATTCCATTTGGTACAAAAAGGGCTAAACATTATGACATTTGCGTGGCGAACGATAAGATTAAAACAATGATAAGATCTGATGTACTGATGTGAATTACCAGATGTACACTTTGGACATGCGACGGAACATGCATTTTGAAATGATTCGGGTCGTTTCTTTGTCCCTTTTGATTTGGGGTGTGCTATTATTCTTATATCTTACTTTTTCGCCTGCCTTACACGATATTAGTTCAGATTAGACAAATAAACCAAGCCCTGACAACACTGGTGGGCCGATTGTCTAACCATTACGAAAACACGCCTATCCAAATATATTGTAAATTTTACTGCCAAAAGAAGAAAAAAAAAATCACATGAAAAATTGTGATATTTTCTTATTTCTGCTCAAAATATAGACTGTGGGTACACGTTAGAACCGCCTCATTGAGGTGGTTCTAGCGAGTGCCCACAATCTCTATTTTAGAGCATAAATAAGAGAAATTAGGTTTATCCCTGTAAACCCCAGTTTTACTATGTAAAAGTGGGGCTCAAAGGGTCAAAATTATATAGGCGTGCTTTCGTGATGCGGTATAAGCTGAAAAAAGTCGTCAAAGACTTGGACTTAAAACTGTTTCATGTAAGTATAGTATCGGGTTCTACACCGATTGCTGGGTGTAGTGGCATTGTCGTTTTAGCTGACACCCCTACCGGCCTCCGTGGCCTAATGGGTAGATAAGGGCGCTGACTCTTAAGCATTAGGTATCTCACCGCTGTGTTGTGTGTCCTGCCAAGATGAGAACCGTGAGACGTCAAGTTCTGCTACTGAAGGTCAGTTGTTTTTTTCTCCGGGTACTCCTGTCTTCTCCCACCCCTGATTAACGATCGACACAAAGTAAAGGAAATAATAAAAGAAAAACATCTGACACCGATAAGACTCGAAATGGAATTGTCGAAAGCAATTAAGAGATTTTACGTTCTATATTTGTGTTAATGTTCACGCGATTTAACTTAATTGGTCAGTGAAGGTCACGTGGTCAGTAGCAATATAGGCCTTATAGTAACGTCGTAAAATGAATATCATGCTTTATAGTGAATCTAATGAGTACACGCAACTTACTTTTGCAAGGGATACTATCTTTGATACGTATGTTGATATTGATATCTGGCGATATCATTACTATAACACCCGTGCGAGAAAGTGCATTTTACACCTCCAAAATGACTACTTTTCTCTTGAAAAACTGTGATTTTTTTCTTATTTTTCTTATACTACAAACATGGGTGTTGGTGCTTGTTCTAACAAGAATCCACAACCTCTGTCTTGGAACAGCAAGAAGGAAATAAATGAATTCCCCCATAAACCCCAGTTTTCTCTGTATGAAGAGGGGTTTTCGGGGGTGTTCATTTCACGGAATTGTCCATGTGAGGAGAAAGGGACTCAAGAATGAGTTTGAATCAACCATTGGTGTTTAATGCATTGTAAATTTCACTGAACATAAAACACAATATTTTTAAATATTATGATTATCTATATTCAGTGATTAAGACATCTCATTACGAAAACACGCCTATTCAAATACAATGCAAATTTTACCGCCGAAAAATGAAAAAATTCAGATGAAAAATTTCGAAAGGATGGCGGAATGTACCCCGGTTTATGGCGGCCACATTTGTCATGTTATCTGACTGGATGTAAATACGTTTGTTTACCCAGGCATGTGACAAACGACAAACTGCCAGAAAAAAAACAACTAAAATTTCTTTAGAGTTTATATGGAAAGAACTAAATGCTGGCCAATCAAGTTTCCAATTGATATAGAACCAATCACCATTGTAAATACCACCAGCACCCAAATAGCAACTGTCTGTCCATTCAAGGAACATATGAAACTGTACCACCAGGCAATATCCGCACGGATACTGCCACTGAGCTTGATCTTAGGGTTGTCCTCTTTTAGCAAATTCATTTTGTCAATAATGCGGCGTGAAATAAATCTGCTATCATACACTACACTTGCGCAAAAATTTAATTTCCAAGCCAGGGATTGCAACTGCTTTTTTAGATGCACGCTTGCGATTCAGAAAGAGAGACAATTCATGACGCACCTATATGAGCTTTTAAATAAATTGAAATCTAGACATTTTCGTGCTTCTAGTCTGTCTACCTACGATTTTTCCACTCTTTACACTACACTTCCTCATAATCTTATAAAAGAAAAGCTTAATGATTTAATTGAATGGACTTTTCACAGAGAAGATTCTCTCTACCTTGCATGTAATGTCAGAAATGCATTTTTCACTTCTAAAGAGCATAAGAATTATACACTTTGGTCATGTCAGAAAGTGTGTGATGCCCTCACCTTTCTACTTGACAATATTTATATTAGATTCGGTACTTAGTTATTTAGACAAATTGTGGGGGTATTCCGATGGGTACTAATTGCGCACCTCTTGTGGCTGATCTGTTCTTGTATTGTTATGAAAGAGACTTCATTTTGTCGCTTTCCATTGATAACCAATCTGAAATTATTGAAGCTTTTAGCTCTACTTCTAGATATTTAGATGATTTATTAAATATTGATAATACCTATTTTGATGGTTTGATCAGTCAGATTTACCCCCTAGAACTTCAGTTAAATAAAGCAAATTCTTCTGATACCTGGCCCCGTTTTTGGATTTACATCTGTCTATTGTAGATGGATTTGTTTCGTGCAAAATTTATGATAAACGCGATGACTTTGATTTTGAGATTGTAAATTTTCCTTTTTTGGATGGTGATGTTCCTCGTGCGCCATCCTATGGCGTTTATATTTCGCAATTAATTCGATTTGCTAGAGTGTGTAGTCATGTAACTGACTTCAACACTCGTAATAAATTATTAACGGCTAAACTCCTTAATCAGGGTTATCGGTACCATAAACTACGCAAAGCCTTTTCAAAATTTTATAGACGCCATTCTGATTTAATTTCAAAATTCAATATTGGACTCAAATCTCTTCTGCAACAAGGTCTATCGGAACCCGAATTTTATGGTGACTTGGCATATAAATTCAGAAAAATATATAACCGCAATGACTTCAGCACCCAATTTCGTAAAATCATTCTTCGATATAAATAGATTGGGTACAACATGGATATTATACGACAGACTGCATGCATGGTAGTTAACCCAATCACGGTTGGCAACTTTGCTTCCCTCTTTAATTGCACGCCGGTGGGTCAGGCCTCAGATTCTATGACGGCTCCAACGTAAAGGCTTATTGAAAATTAGAGAGATAATGTCGGTTGGTGCCTGATGCTCTGTCTCTGGTCGGGCTCATCGGAGTCTAACTGTTGGTTTTCTTTTGCTCCAGCATTTCAGTGGTTTCTTGCTGTCGAGTCCTCACCGTTGTATCACCACTGTGGTTCTTTGATTTTTGTGTTCACGGAGACGTTGCACTGATGAGTTAGGAGGCCTTCATGCGGACTGAACAAATTATTTGTCTAAATCGCGACGGAAGTAAGGGCGAGGATTGTGGCCACGTAAAATCGATTTAAGCCCCCCAGTGGAAATCTTCCACTGACCGTTCCAAGGCGGCTCTTCTGTGGCGATTTATTTATGTTGTTGTTTGTTACTTACTGTGTGTATCACTTGTGTCTTTTGGTTTTGGATGGCCATATGGCCATTTTGTGGGAAAGTAACTGTCCTTATGGCCTTCCTTTGTTTAGGTTTCCATTATGGTCTGGTCGCTTAATGTTTGTATTTCTTTCCCTTAGGTGTCTTTTATGGGTGGAGTAAGTTAATTGTATCAATTCCTGATCTTTGTTTTACTTCTACTTTTCATCATGTAAGCGGAGGCACATGGCAATGGAATCTATTTCAATACCTAGGAATGTGACAGTTGTGGTGGGATCAACAACTTTATCCCAGTTAATCTGAAAGCCAAGCTTCCTCAGTAAAGCTATAAGAGTATTCATAGCTACCAAACAGTCCTAAAAAGTATCTGCCTTAATGAAAAATCATCACGGTACTCGACCACCGCTGTTAATCCCCTTCTTTGGAGCATACGCCTCACTGCCTGAGTATGAAAGATACCTGGCGCCCAAACGGGAGCCTAGTGTGTCTGATATAGACGGGTTTTTGTCCAAATTGCCATTTTAGCCCTGTGATCTGTTGGCTGTGCTTTGAAATTGGGATATACCTATCAGCTAATTTTAGGTCGATTTTGGCCATATAACACCCCTCCGAGACCAAGGCTGCAGCATCATCCACACCAGAAATTTTTTGCTGCCAGTCACTGATGCAGCTATCATTAACTGCCTGCCCTCTAGGCAAAGAAAAATCATGAATTAGTATCACACCCCCACCGGCTTGGGTATCACCCCTACTGGACTGAAAATAGTTTGGGGTTCTGAGACTACTTCATAATTACCCATCTCAGTTTCGTTAAGGATCTCTGCTGAAACCTGGTCATAAAGGGGGCCATTAGGTTGTGCCGACCTATGATTATCACTTCAACTGCCGTTGGTGAGGCATCTTTGTCAATAATGTCGAAACCATTTCTGATTCCGTCTAAAATAAATTCCCTGTCTATATCATCTTGCAATTCCTCTTCCAATACAGAGAGGCGTAGGCCATGCTGTGGATTAACATTGGGGACTAGCTTTTTGATTGAAAGTGTCTCACCGCTGAGTGCAGCTGGTGGCATCCTGGGTTAGAGCATTGATGGGCAAATTTACATTCCCGGAACGTGCAACCATTTTTTATGTTAAAAAGTTTGCAGATAACTTTTCCATCAGATGTGACTGGATTTGAAGGTTGTCCATTCTTCACTGTATGTGAGGATTGTCCTTTTTGAAAATAATTGACCGTGGGACGTGGAAATCTTGGCTGTAGGTATACAGAATGCAAATGATGTATGTCTGTGTCCCATCTGAAGTCATGGCTAGCCTGGAGATTCCTGTACTCCCTGTCGTACAAAAGCACTGACTGTAAACTGTACCTCTGTACCAGCTGACAAATCTTTGTGGTATAAGAAAGGTAGTCCAGAATACCATCTCTGGCTAGCCGTGACTCCCCCTTAAGCTTATACAAAATAGCCAAAGTGGCCACCATCCATTGTGCAAGGAAGACACTTTCAAGGTTTGGTTTCTTATGGCCAGATTTAAGAATGATCTGGTGAGTACCTGTACCCCCAACGACTATCTCCTCTTCCACATTACTCGAGACAAAGTCAGTGATATCATAATAAGCAGGAACTGACTTACCGTTAGCAGCTGAAGCCAAGTCAATCTGGGGGTCTTTCCACGAATGTGTCTGAATAGGTCCAACGCTGTTTCTTAAGTCATTTTCAGCGCTAAGTCCTATCCCTTAATTACTTAACGCCGATTGTCTATTAGAGACATCACCTGCCAAGCAACTACGTGCCTGGGACTGTCAAGATCTTAAATGGGATAACAAAGAGCTCAAATACACATCACTGTTAGACAAGTTGTCAATCGATTCATCGGCGCCGCCATTTTGAATTCTCGTCGCAGTCGTTGATTGGTTGGCTTATTGCGCATGCATATCACCAGCCGCGCTTGTTTGGGCGCCTCCGGTAGACGGTGTGGTCGCCTCGTTCACTTGGGCCTCTCCCTTTAGGGCTTTTACACAGGCCAAATTTTTTTTTCTGACCTCGAGGGATTTTAATTTTGGTTAAATCCTCCGCGTCGATCAGCTTTACACGTAAACCCGTCCTCAAACAACTTTTGCAACGCATCGTCGCTTATTTTATTCCTATTCGCCCTTTCCAACACAATTTGCTGTGGTGTTAATGTCACTATCTCGACGACGTTTTCGTCCGTCAGATGTTCTTCAAATGGCATGATGAAAGTTGAACACTCATGAAAGGTAAACTAAAAGCTCACTAGTGTCAGAGGTCACAACAGTTTATGAGCATCATTCCTGGAATGTATTGTTTATGTGTGAGATCTATCAGTTGCCACCTCCAGCGTTTAATGCCCGACCTCAGTTTGAACACAAGACTTGCAGGTTTCCTATTTAGTCCAATACTTCAACTGATATTTCACAACTCCATCCTTTATTCTGAGTTTTTTTTTTTTTTTTTAAAAACAAAAGTTTGAAACTAGAAATTCAATATGGCGTCGCTTGATGCTGCCTGCTGCCTGCCATGCTTGAGAATGAAGGGGAGCCACCACAAGTGGTCTATCCAAATGCCAGTATGTGATAAGGAGCTTATCTGATTGGGCAGGAACCTTATCATGTGAGGCCCATGTGGAGCAGTAACCTGATAGGTGTAATGTCTTGCAAGGTATCATCATCAGGTGGTCGTAATTATAATAAGGTCTGGCAGACATGTACTAGCTGCATGACCTAGGTAGGGGATGAGTCCCCATAAGAAAGACCATGTATGCAGAAAATTAATAATGGATTAAACAAAGTTAATCCTCACATTAAGAAGGGTGCGGCGGTTACTTAGTCTTCGTATTTTCTGCACAAAGAGTCCTCTGGTCATGGACCACCTTTGGAACTGTTCAAAAGACTTTAAGTGGTGTCTAAGGCCACTTTTGATTAGTCCCAAAGGTGGTCTTAATGTAGGAATTTTACTGTATTTGAACACCCGGAAGGGCCAGTACTCCTAGCAGGTCACACTTACATGATACACCGTACATCATTTGTTCTCATTTCCTTGTGAGTAGATGTAATGTTTCAGTACAATATATATACATAAAAATGGCAGATTCTCAGCTTCGTTGTGTTTTTAGGTGTTACCAGATGTGAAGCAACTGGTGCCTGTCCGGACAGCTGGGTAACATTTTACAGTTCCTGCTACCTTTTTGCTAATGGACGTCCGGTACATTTTACCGAAGCTGAGGTATGAATAAATCGTTTTAACATACCATTTGCGACAATTTTACAGTCGAGACAAATTGAGGGACTTCTTTTTTGCTCCTATCTAACAATTACGTATTACTAAAAAGTAGAAGTAAAACAAAGATCAGGAATTGATATAATTAACTTACTCCACCCATAAAAGACACCAAAGGGAAAGAAATACAAGCATTAAGCGACAAGACCATAATGGAAACCTAAACAAAGGAAGGCCATAAGGACAGTTACTTTCCCACAAAATGGCCATATGGCCATCCAAAAAGTACGATGTAAACCTAACCGTCTATGTATTACTTTTTGTACTTCCATTGCTGACGACGTTCCTTTCCAGATTTTATGAAATATGTTAATTGGCTTTATCATATATTTACTACATAGTACTTTGTTTTTGAATATGCGATACGAACGTGGAATCCGTGAGCGTATCAAGTTCTCTGAGGCGTAAGCACGTTATCACATACCCATATTACACCCTAAAATCAATTTATACCGCAATCAGACATTCTAGTAACCTAATAAAGGGGGTCGAATAACTGCACGCTATAATCGGTAGTGACCTATAATACCTTCTACTGACCTATAATACGTCTAGTGACCGTTTATAGATCGGACCTACTTTTCAGGTCCAGATTTTACAAGTGTAATCAATAATATGCAACCTTTTATACATAGGAATACAACGCAACTGCTAGTTAAAATCTTAGCAATATTTATTTATACAGATTTTCAGAAATTCCAGCTAAATTCTTACGTTCTCGGCCTTTCCTCGTCGGAATAAGTGCGCACAGAAACTGCAGTTGCGTCTCAACCTCGAAAATATTTTTTAAAGCTAAAATAAACTATTTATTTGCCAATTTTCATATAGAGAAACTTTTATTCGAGCGTCCGTGTTGTTTACTACGTCTTTGTGGCGCGGTGACGTCAGAAACTTTGCACTCGTTGACGTCACGTTATATTACGTGTGCGCGCCATGGCACTGAATGTCGTTTAACATGCCACACAGTCTGCAGTCCTTTTTGCTTAAATTGGCTAAACTATTGCAAAATCCATTCATTGTTTGGAATTGCGGTATAAACTAAATACATGGGTAGTGTATTTCATAATAAAATATAATCGGTTCTCCCCGACAATTTTATAGGGGCTCGCTAAAGCTCGTCCCTATAAAATTGTCTAAGGCCCACCGATTATATTTTATTATATAAGACACTAACCATGTTTTTACTATATCGCATACCCTTTATCACGCCTCTTTTGTTTGTTTGATTTGAGGTTTAACGTCCCCATCAACACTGTAAAGGTCATTTTGAAGACGTTGCTTCCAATTTTGTGCGATTTTTACCCGATCTTGAGATGAAATGACATCTCAAGCCCAGTCGCCCAATGAAACCAATAGGGTTTATAAACATGGACGGTCCGACTCATGCGCACCGCTTTGCCTGGGCAGGCTTAGATTCTCTAAGCGGTTTACCAGTACTCGTGAGCGGGTCGGATTTAGCTCTGCGTGGAAGCATCATGCAGCCCATATATTTCTTCAAGCCCCGATTGGCGGGGGCCGTATCATGCCTCTCACATATGCGATGTGTAAATACATTTCTCTATTTTTTTGCAATTTATAAATTTTGTTTGTTTGATTTGCGGTTTTACAACCCCTCCAACACTATTTAGGTCAGTTTGGAGAGTTTCTTCCAATTCTGTGGGACTTTAACCCGACACTGACATGAAATGACATCTCACCTGCCGCCCAATGAAAGCAATAGGGTTAATATGCATGGACGGGCCGACTCGCACCACTTTGCTTGGGAAGGCTTAGACATTCTAATCGGTTTACCAGTACTCATGTGCGGTCGGTTTCAGCTCAGAATGGAAGCATCATGCAGCCAAATCTATTTCTTCAAGCCCCAATGGGCGGGGGCCATGGAGTTTATAAATAACAGTGTTTGTATTTAGTTCTGGTTAAATACATATACGAACAGAAATTTCTTATCACAAAAGAAAGTAAATTCAAAGCCAACTATTGCTTTGCTTTTCACCTAAAACTTTGCTTTGGTTTTAGAAAAGCTTTAAACATAAAACCATAATTCAACATGTTTAAAGAAGAAAGGTTGGGATATATATGATAAATAGATTATAAAGTGGCATTTTGCATATCATATACCATATCAGATCTCGACCAATATCCTGAAAAGTGCCATATGATTATCTCTATGTATCATATGACGTCGCGTCTGAGAATGTAATAACGCCATGTAATAAATTCGATAATCCACTAGTGGATTAAATATGCAAATGAGTTAGATACGCCCCGTAACGTTACATGTACGACGTCCTTAACGGCGTGAAGTTTACTAATGGCGGAATATTGACATTTTTGTAAAACAGTCATGAATAAAATGAGTTTTAAATGTCATATGATAAATAGAACCTTGCATTCGTGCTCATGTATTATTGGTTGAAGAAAAGGGATAAATTGTTCGACAAAGCCTCGCATTTTATCCCTTTTCATCAACTCGTTTAATAAATTCAATAATACACGAACAATCGTGTTAGATCTTCTATTATTCATATAATGTCGTTGTTATTTAGTGGATAACGTCATGTCATAAAACATCTTATGCCCACACATTGCACATGTAATTAAGAAATGAATTTTATTTTTCTGCGGTTCGTGAGAGTATGAGCGCAGTGGATCGCGTGCAAAGTAAATGAACCCCGAAGGGGCTCGTGTCCCGATGTGGTTCATACTTTCATGAAAAGCCGAAAAATTAAGTTTATTTTTTATATTCACATTCTTTGCCCCTCATCACTGGGCGAAAAATGCTTATAGAGAACACTTTTAATGCTGAAAAACATAAACACGCTGTTTTTCTACAAAGAGCGGAAGAGCTTTGACGTCGCCAACGCCCGTAGAGAACCATGGTTTAGACTGACGTCACTGAAAATCATGTGACAGGATGCGTTCATGGAAGTATGAACTATATTGTTTTCTATAGGTTTACATTAGACTTTACATTGGAAATGTAAAAAACGGCAGATGTTTACTGGCGCTTAAGGTCATGACGTCGTCCGTTATAACTCTATGATTTCTATCAGGGTTCTTTAGCAATGCCGTCCGATTTAAATCGTTACAAGATTGTAACGATCATGTGATCATGTGATATTAAATTGATGAAACTTGCCGAAGGCTCATTTCATTAATTTTATATACCATGGCCATGAGTGTAAGATTTTCTACTTGTGTTGAGCACATGAACTGTGCTTGTCTGTGTGTAACAAAGCCTTTCTGTTCTTTAAGTGGGTTGAATATTCATTAAACACAGAGTTGAAATGCCAACAGCGGCTTCTGCTGGCTGTCCCTTTGCTCTTTCCTATAATTACAAAGTCAGCAAAGAATACCGGACCAGGGTCCGGCCGACAGCGAAACGACGTTCCAACGCCATATCATTGTCTGTCTGACGTTGTCCCGCTGTTCTAGCTGGGAAGCTGACTGACTTTGTTGTTGTTGTGGTTTGTGTGCACGTGTACCTTCTCTTTTTTCGGTGGCCTGTGACGTCTGTGTTCTTTTTAAACTAAGAAACGTTTTTTTTTTATAGAGATGATTATATTAATTGATTTTGTCATCTTGTGGGCCACTTTTTTGACTTTTTTTTAAGTTGGGAAATACTGCAATAATATCCGGTTTCTGTGAGTAAAGCAAACATGTCAGTCAGTAATTTTTAATGACAGATTCTTTCTGTCATTCTTCGTCGTGCTGCATGTTTACAATTTTAACGTCCGAACTTCCGGCTTCCACTACTTTTGAAATATGATTCCGCGCAAATAGTCCGTTGTTTGTTGACTTTTCATGCTCGCTGTCTCAAAACTAATTTCTCATTGCATTATTTCCTCATTTTGATTACATGTTTTGTTTCATTTGTAATCAAAATACAAAAATGATCTTTCTTAAATTACAAACAAAACTGGAAAAGTTAATTGAATATGCATAAGGAAAGTTCCCATTTTATACAGACGACCGCATAATATGTCATTGGCGAATCTTGGAGGCGGCGTCTAACCACGGCCTTCACTGCGGGCTTCACTGTTGTCGAAAGTTAGCCCATTTTTTTTCCTAAATTAATTCCTATATTTCTAGCTGACGCCCCTTAATTTTGAACCGGGATTTCGCAATGAAATCTTCGTCAGATAAGTGATAATATTACATTCAGTACAAAATGGGTTATGATTAATTATATTTGTATCAATACGCCATTAAAGTACCTTTGTATATTTTTAGAAAAGAAAAACAAAACAAAACAATATGTATAGAGCTACAATCAGTGCACACCATTTAAGTATATAGATAAACTTTGAAAAATAAAGAAAATAAACCGTATAATAAGCTGTATTTAACTTTTGATTATCGGCCAAGCCGCTTTGTCTGGTCCTGACCCGCACACAACAGTTACAGGCCAGGTTAAGATTTTACCCCTTCAACCCAAGAGTTTCTCCAGTTCACTCTTCAGTCACTGAATTTGTACACGTCCATTCTACACATGTAAATTGGGTGTCTAGTCAATAGTCGTCAATAGCATGTCAAACCATGTAGAACCGAATGCGGTGTATCATTATGAGCCATCTCACCAGGTTCTACACTGTTTGAATCTGTAGGTATCTGTACTTGGCTATAAAGGGCTGAAAGGGTACAGACTCATAACACTTACATGACCTAATTAAATGCGAAGTACGTGACGCTAGAAACTTCACCGTACGGTAGCAAGCCAGCAATAATAAACTCCTAACAGTTTTCACTGTCCAATTCTTTTGTATAGGTCTAAATAACTAAATATGTAAGCACAATGTTGTGATAAATAATTAGTCAGATGCCGCAAAACTTCAAACATCGCACAAAAAGTGTTTTCCTTTATTGTAGCGCACGACATAAGGCAGGTTCTTGACTAAGCCGCGAAACACATCTCAGTCAACAAGTGTAAGCTTTTACAAGAAAGTTGCGGCTATGTGTTGTCATAAAACTGGCAACTATCTCAGCAGGCACATGACGTAATTGTGACGTCACATCAACGTCGGTGCAACGTCATGACGTTGCATCGACGTTGATTTGACGTTACACTAGCGACGTGTGCCTGCTGGGTAGTCATTTGCATGTTGTTTTATTTATAATGTCCAAGTAAAATGAAGATGAAAGTGTTTAACAGCCGATTCACCTCAGTTTTGTGAACCAAACTAAAAATTAGCACTCCAGCGCCATTGTCCTTATCACTTAAGAAAGTAAATCTGAATTGCACGACCCGCAGAAAAGCGACCGACTGAAGTCGGTTGATTTTCTAAGAGTGCCCTAAAATCACCGTGTCATTCTGTCATTCTGTCAGTCTGTCTGTCCGTCCGTAACCCGTTTGTGAAATTGGTGATAGTGACTTAACCGCTTGGAATATTTAAAAAAAATTTTGTCATACTGAAAAATATCAATGATATCTAACCAACGAACTTGCAAAATATTACATTCCATTTAGTATAGCCTCGCCGAGGCGAAAAATGTGAAAATTTTCGAACTGTTTCTCCTCGGAAACCGTTGGGCCGATTGAAGTCAAATTTCATATGAAGCCTCTATGGGATGGGGGAAACCAAAATTTGCTCATGGGGTCCGGGTCACATGACCAAAATGGCCGCCAAGCCATATATGGCCTGTTCGTCCGTAACCCGTTTGTGAAAATTGGTGATAGTGACTTAACCGCTTGGAATATTTAAACAATTTTTGGCATACTGATAGATATCAATGAGATCTAACCAATGAACTTGCGAAGTATTACATTCCATTTAGTATAGCCTCGCCGAGGCGAAAAATGTGAAAATTTTCGAACTGCTACTCCTCGGAAACCGTTGGGCCGATTGAAGTCAAATTTCATATGGGGCCTCTATGGGATGGGGGAAACCAAAATTTGCTCATGGGGTCCAGGTCACATGACCAAAATGGCCGCCAAGCCATATATGGTAAAAACACTTCAAAAATAGTTTTCTCCAGAACCACTGGGCAGATTTCCCCGAAACTTGATAAATAGCCTCTGGGACGTAGGCCTATTATAAATTGCTAAAATGGTGACCCTGGGTTGACCTTGACCTTATTTGTGCCTAGGTCAAACTATGACACATATGCTTTTGTATTGGAAAAGTGAGAATGCATTTTATCCTGCAAACCATTCAGAATACAGTACTAAAGTATAAGATATATTTTTGCTCCTTACGATAAGGCGCATTTATTGGGGGAGCCGTTTTAGGTCCAGGTCACATGACCAAAATGGCCGCCATACCCATATATGGTTACACTCATAAAGCTAAAATCATCCGGCGGGTCGTGCACTTCAGCTGAAGCACTGGTTTTTCACAGAATCTGTCATTTCAGTGCCTTTTGGCGCTTTGATTTATCTAATCGTTATAATTCACAAAAGTATTGCCACTTTTACAGCACTACTGTGTGCAGCATGGAGGTCATCTAGTTACAGTAGAGACGAGTCTGGAAAATACGTTTCTGAAGGATTACATCGGACGTCTAAAACGCAAGTACTGATAGGTTAAATCTCGTATCAGGTCATCAGTAACAATTTGATTTTCTTTAACCGAGTCATGATCTGTAAGAATCACAAGTAGGTACCTCATGCTGTGTCTCTGATCTGGCCCATTGGAGTCTAACTGTTGGCCTCTTTTGCTCCAGTATTTCAGTGGTTTCTTGCTGTCGAGTCCTTACCGTTGTTTTATCTCTGTGGTTGTTTGATTTTTGCGTTCACGGAGATGTTGGAGGCCTTCATGCGGACTGACCAATCGCGACGGAAGGGCGAGGATTGTGGCCACGTAAGATCGATTTAAGCCCCGCAGTGCAATTCGTTTCACTAACCGTTCCAAGGCGGTTCTTCTGTCGATGTTAATTTTTGTTAAGGTTTATCTTTGAGTGTGTGTATCGCTTAAATTATTTTGTTTTGGATAGCCACTTAGCCATTGTGTTTGTGAGGGGAGGGGGGCGGGGGCTTTCGTTTTGGCTTTCCGCTGTTGATGTTTCCGCTGGGGTCAAGTTGTTTCATGTTTGTGCTTTTTTCCCTTTGGTGTCTGTGTTGGGAGCTGTTGGTTAATTGTATCGATTCCTAATCAATGCCTTCTCTTTTATTCAAACGTATCTACGCAAAAATGGTAACATATTTACTCAATAAGGTCATTTGATTATCGTATATCGATATAGTGGTGAATTGGTACATTTTCAAATCCTTTTGAAGTCAATTCTGCTGCCTTTGGACGCTATATTCAAAAATAAGATTTCTAGTTTTTCAATGTTTCAGCTTCTTTTCCTTTGGTGTCTCTGGTGGGAGGTGTGGTTCGAAAAATTATGTTTTCGAATTATCACCAAATAAGTAGTTTAGGTTGTAGTACCAACGCGTTAATCCAAAATCATAAATCCATAGGCAAATGGCAAATATCAATGTTTAGATCAACAGACATGGACTCCATAAGAGTGTAATCAGGCGTCCGCGGATAAGAAGCATTACGTGGTAAGCAAGCTTCGCCCACCATGCCTATCGACCTGAACGAAGAAAAGGAGTAAATGCCGAGAAGAGTATGTCCGAGATT
Organism: Lucinisca nassula; assembly: GCA_963580285.1. Lineage (NCBI taxonomy): Eukaryota > Metazoa > Mollusca > Bivalvia > Lucinida > Lucinidae > Lucinisca > Lucinisca nassula. The sequence goes on from CAUZLF010000765.1 coordinate 182,016, forward strand.
TTGGAAGTTCTGAATAGTTAGATCCTTTGGAAGCAAAGAATAAACCAAATAAACGAAAATAGCAGACTCGGTTTTATTGAGTCTGTTCATGAACAGTACTGAAATGTGCAACACCGGCCACGCCCTCTAGCACCGGCTTCAGCAGAACTCTATTTTCAAAATGATTCTAAATGAACTCAATGATCCCAAAGGACCAGAAATTATAATCTGCACTATGATGGATGTACGGGGAGACTTTTTACGGCCGCCACACGGCACAGCACCAGCTGCAGTGAAGATATATAAGTTCTGAATAGTTTGATCCTTTGGAAGCAAAGAATACACCAAATAAACGAAAATAGCAGACTCGGTTTTATTGAGTCTGTTCATGACCAGTACTGAAATGTGTTACACCGGCCACGCCCCCTAGCACCGGCTTCAGCAGAACTCTAGTTTCAAAATGATTCTTAATGAACTCAATGATCCAAAAGGACCAGAAAATATAACCTGTACTATGATGGATGTACGGGGAGACATTTTACGGCCGCCACACGGCACAGCACCCGTCTTCCTATGGCTTTCCATTGGCAAACACATCAGAAATAATTCTGGAAATGGCCACATTGTACGGATCAACAAAATCATGGTGCCTCCCACAGAACTTCTTTAGTGTTGATACCAATTTGGTTTTTTGATACCTCTGGCATAACAACCATGTAGTGAGCACCTTCCTACGTTCCATTAAATCCTGATAATTGGAACAGGCTCTAGCATAACGGTTTAACTGTGAAACGTTAACTCCATATGCTGGTGCAGACAGGATATTACTGCTCATGAAGGGAAAGTTAACTATAAAAATATACTAATGCAAAATGATAAAATATTTCTAAAGCATTTAAATGCAAATGCAAAATTAAATTGTTAATTTTTGTTTATCTAAAATACACGGTTTCCAGTCATTCCGTACCCAAGTCATTTCGTACCCAAGTCATTTCGTACTATTTTGGTCATTTCGTACTCAATTTGGTCATTTCGTACCCATTTTATTTTTTTTTCTGGGAATCGTTTTTGGTCATTTCGTACCCAGTTCTTCAAAGACTTTGGTGTGTTGAATTGTTTTAAAACTGATTTTACAAGTAACGGGTAACCTTAGGTGCGTAATGGCTGAAAGACTCCAGTTAATAAGAAGCTATTTGTTTTATTTATTATCTGTTTCAACAAATTATCATATATATATATATATATATATATATATATATATATATATATATATATATATATATATATATATATATATATATATATATATATATATATATATATATATATATATATATATATTTTACAAGTCACCGGGGTTATAGCTGGCCGGATGCGCGTCTGACTGGTGATCAGGAGGACGCGGGTTGACACCTGCCAGGGTCGACAACATTCTTTCGTGGAGATTGATCATGAAACCTTTTTGCGGCCATTCTCTCCCTTCCGTTGATTCAATAAGGGTAGTTGTCAGTTTCTGGAGAAAGAATGTGCACCGCTTATGTATATAAGCCTGTCCAGGCAAAGTGAGTGTGGAAAGATAAACTGACTGGCTCAAAATGACCTAAAATAATGTTGACTGGGCCGTTAAACTCCAATACAAACAACTACAGTTTTTGCCACTGCGAGCATGCGAGTATCCAAAAATAAAAACACACCCTGTATCATATTGCGTTCTGTTAATGCCTGCTACTGTCAAACATAGATTTTGAGTACCGTTTGAAACAGTTCCATAGAGTTCCCACAAACTTTGTTGACGTCACAGTACAAAATTATAAATACCGATAAGAATTCAAACGTAGGTTTTGAGTCCTCGTTGGAGACTCCCAAAAAGTTTCCACAACATATATTTTGACCGCAGTAAAACACAAATTATACTTATGGAAATTTCATTTCTATGTATAATAAGTGACATTTAGTGAGGTTTACATGTGTTCATCACATATGTATATCACTACCATTGTCCAAACAACTTCTCGACAACATCCCCGTTTTTGTTTGTCGGAGGGTACACCATTGAACAAGACTTCAGAAGAGTGATGTGGTCTTCTTTCCTGCTCTGTACTCGTCCATGCCGAAGATCCAATTTTACAGAGCCGCTTTAATGCGTCCGTCTGTCCATCTATTCACAATGGTCCGGATAATTTTTTATAATAAAAAATCTATTGAATGGTTGTTTCGATAGCAAGTTTCTTCTTAACTATATTTTTACACATTCCTACTCAAAGTAGCCCAATCCGGTCTCAGTGTCAGGTTCATTGCTGCTACTGGTAACATGTATGCTCAACCTGTTGCATGCCAGCCGATGGGACTCGACATGTTGGGAGGGCAACCAATCAAGGAGTTGCTAGATCTTTTAACAAAGTTAGCTTGGGTAGGTGGCACCTGTAGCCTTGGTTGGCAATCCACTTAGGGATTTTAAGTCCCTAAACAAAACCCAGCCAGTGGCAGGGAGACTAACTTTTTTCTTAATTGAATACTGACTCCCTGTATTGGGCGGATTAGCCTTGCGTTACTTTGTGCACAGCTGTGGTCGTCCCACGAAACCCTGTGTTGGTGCTTGGTCATTCTGGCTGTGCACAATGAAGACATGGAACTCATGTTGATTCCTCTGCGACTGCAAGGGATTGATGAAGCTCTCAAGCCCTGGTCGGCAATCAATCTAGGAGTAGACGACTCCGAGCAGAAACATACATATCTCGATTTGCATGTGTCAGCTATGTCAAGTCTGCCTCGGCAGCTGGAGCGGTCTGATCCAATGGTCCAAACGGCGATGCAGCAGCGTGTTGTGGAGCATGATGAGCATAACAAGGCACTAAAGAAGTCATGGTCATCCACTGCATCCGGGCATAGCTCCAGATGTCTCGACACTGTCTTGCCTCTGGATCCAGCTAGGTAAGGACGAGAGAGTGAAGTTGATTCTGCGCGCCTCTCTTTCACTATAATCCAATTTACAGGGCATGCAATCATACTTATATACACACTGTCACTGCAGGCACACATGCATGAAACTAAAACAGCCCTGCGGCGATGGGCGAGCGGCGAAGCGGCAGCGAATAACATTTCTCAGATATGATTAAGATTGGTCATTTTTATTGTCAGTCATGACAGAATAAGACGGGTCATTATCAGTAATGACAGAAGTACTATTATTAGCCCCGTCCAACCCTCAGTCTGTTCGTCCAAAACAATACAGTATGTACCTGGTACGATATTACCAAATGACTTGGGTACAAACCGACAATGCTAAACTCATTTCGTACTCGTACCCGGATACGAAATGACCAAAACGGTTACGAAATGTCTTGGGTACGAAATGGTTGTTAGTTGGTACGAAATGGCCATAAAACAGGTACGAAATGACCAAAATGGTACGAAATGACTAGGGTACGAAGTGCTTTGGGTGCGAAATGACCGGTTACCAAATAAAACATATAAAATTTTACATCCGAAAAGAAAAACAAACAAAAAACACGAACATTTTAGATAAAAAATGTGATATTTTTCTTGTTTCTGTTCAAAATATTGAATGTGGGTAATCGTTAGAACGAGAACCCACAATCTTTATTTGAGAGCAGAATTAAGAAAAAAAGTTCTAGTTCTCTCGTAGTTGGCTGCAAACGTCAATTCAAAGAACATAAATAGGAGAACGTAGTAATATTACATGGGTGTGAGGGATGAATTGGAAAATCCGTCCCGAGGGTCACTGTCCGGCATCACGAGGCTCTCCGAGTGACCCCGGACAGTGATCCCGGGGTTACTCCACTAGATTTATCTGGGGTTACTCCATTAGAATCTAGAATTCTGGAACTGAGGGCGACAGTTTAAATGTCATAAACTCCGGCGTTGAAGCCCCACAGTAGGTCCCAAGGCGGTCGTTATTTTGTAGTGTTTTATTTGTTTATTGGCTTTGTGCCGTTGATTCTTGTTTTGTCTACTATTTTGTGTGTGCCTCAATGTAGCTTACTTTCTTTATGTGACTTGTGATGGCTATGTTCTTTGATTGTGGCATTTCCCAAGTGACCTTATCTTACTAGTTCTATCCACACCGCACAACAGTATAAGATACTTTTTCTTGCATCCCTTTTATTTCTGAGAGTGGGTTTTGTTTTATAACGCAGTCACTTCGATTGTCGACGTTCGACATACCTTGATGACAATGATGCGACATTTTTGACGTCACTTTACGAGTAGTGATGTCACACTTAACCCTTACCATGCGGCATCACGAAAACAAGTCTATATGATTTTGACCCCCTTGAACCCCGCTTTTATATAGTAAAACTGGGGTTTACAGAGGTAAACCTTATTTTGCTTATTTCTGCTCTAGAACATGGATTGTGGGTATTCGTTAGAACCGCCTCGCCGAGGCTGTTCTAACGAGTACCCATAATCTATATTTTGAGCAGAAAAAAGATAAATATCGCAATTTTTTCATCTTACAATTTGCGTTTCTTCCTCAGTAAAATTTACATCTTATATATATAGGCGTGTTATTCAATTTACCAACACCAATTCCTGACTTAGAACCAATCAGATTATTTAATGTAATTTATTCTTACAAATCCATAAACTGAATATCAAGCAGTGTAGATCCTGATCAGATGGCTTCTTCAGAAGCCATCTGATCTGGATCTACACTGTTTCAAAAGATAGGGGTTGTCGTGAACAGCAGGATAAGAGTTAACGACGGCGTATTGGATCAACCAATACTATTCACTATTCAACCAGTGAACATCTCATCGATTTTCATTCGTTTTCTAGGTAGGACAACCTAGTTAGGATAAGAATTTCTATCCCAGGGTTGAATCCAGGGTTTTTCCTATCTGATGTGCAAGAAATGGTCTTTTTTATGTGCCGACTCATTTCCATTCTCTACGTTTTGTTTTTATTCCATACCGTTTCGTGTATTTAGATGAAACTTTCTGGATGGGTCTAACTGATGATATAACTGAAGGAATATGGACATGGCACTCTTCCGGGAAGACACCAACATTCACGGATTGGGCTTCGGGTGAACCCAATGACAAAGGCGGGGAAGATTGTGCAGCTTTTTATAGCCCATATGGTAACCAATGGAACGACATACCATGTACACTTGACAGATATCCTTTGTGTGAGAAAAGGTCAGTGAAAATTAGTCAAATTTGTTAATCTGTGTGCTTGAATGACATGGTTTTCGGCAATACAGAAATTAATTATGGGTTAAATCGACATTTCATATAAAAACATTTCATAGATTTTTTTTTTTTCATTTTTCAACAGCGTGTTGTCAGATCCAGACATTGTTGGATAGACTTAAAGACAGAAACGACAGCTATACCAGAATTCGTCTTACGATGAGTATACATATTGTGTAGCTAAGTAAATAAAATCATGTACACACAACATTGGTTAATATTGAAAATTTTATTTCGTTCAAGAAGGCATATTTTTTTTTTTTTTTTTTTTTTTCCTTTTCTAAAGTTAATCACGGGTCAGTATTACGTTATTTTTATATCTGACTCTTATTTTTGCCGTTTTGTTCAAAGGAAACAAGATTTATGACTTTCTGCTTGCTTTCCCATAAACTGAATCCTCTCGAAAAGGGTCTTAATTCGCTTAAAGAGGAAATTGATTTTCTTTGAAGGTAGACGTCTTAGGATAAGGAAGATAAATTAAATTCAGCACAGCTCTCTTTCTTGAACGGGATAGAATGGAATGAATCGAGAGGAACTAAAATTCTCATCCAACTCATTCAGCTCTTTTGGACAGCTGCTATCAATGGAAAACAACTAGTGTGTGTGTGAGACAGAGAACCCATACTCTATTATTGGGAGCGGTGTGAGAGACTATCAAAGTTCACATTGTACTGATAGTACAAAATATAGGTGCGCTTTTCTTTGAACCAGAAATTTGATTTTCACCAGCTTTGTATAAAAAGTAGCCAATGTCCATCTAGAATTTTTGCACTGAAGCAGCATGAAATAGGGTCCTTGTAATAGTCTTGTATTTCAATTTCCTTTCATCATGACATTACGAAAATACGCCTATACAAATACATGGTAATCTTTACCACCGAAAATATGAACATTTTAAGCTGAAAAAAATGTGATATTTTTCTTATTTCTGCTCAAAATATAGATTGTGGGTACTCGTTAGAACCACCTCATCGAGGCGGTTCTAACGAATACCCACAATCTATATTTTAGAGCAGAAATATGAAAATAAGGATAACCCCTGCAAACCCCAGTTTTACTATATAAAAGTGGGGATCGACGGGGTCAAAATTATATAGGCGTGTTTTCGAGATGAAAACGCACCTATACAGTTCTCGGCCCCTTGAACCCAATTTTATATTAGTTAAACTGGGGTTTACAGGGGGTAAACCTTATATTTTTCTTCTTTCCGCTCTAAAATATAGATTTTGGGTACTCTTTATAACTGCCTCGATAATGTGTTTCTAGCGTGTACCCACAATTTATATTTTGAGCCGAACTAAGAAAATATAACGATTAAGCATCTTACAATTTTCGTGTTTTTTTCGGCGGTAAAACTTACAATGTATTTGTATAAGTGTGTTTTCAAAGTGTATATGGACGTTTTTAGTTTGCTCATTCCCGCCCCGAAACACAGATTTTGGGTGAAGAAATAGATCAGCTCTAACTGTGATTTGTTGAGTACCCAACAAATCACAAACTAGAGCTGATCTATTGCGATTCTAACACGCTGAAAATAGGTAATATTGCTGTTGTTTCCTTCAAAATCTCACAACTTTTCGCCATTGTTAGAAGAAATCCCGCTAAAATTATCGACTGAAACACACACATTTATATCCTTTTCTAACGTTTTCGATGCGAGAAAATGACTACACCGTCTAAAGTCAAGGAAATCGACTAGAGACGTCAAAAATTTGCATATATATTCTTGTTCCTTATGATAAGACACATTCAGTGATCCTCATAAAAGGCATAATATTTCAGATACAGAGTCAACATGGGTGCTCATTTGGAAAAGGGGGTTTGTTTGGGAGACTTCATAATCAATAAATTAAAACCTGAAACCATACATGGCTGCTAATGGGCAGTGCCCGCTTGAGCTCTGGTTCCTGGATAGATTGTGAAATTACTTGGCAGAAATGTAAACCATCATGAGACGATGTGTTGCACGCTAGACCCAGGTCGGTACCTCCAAGGTAAAGGTCATACTAAGAGGTCAGATGTCAAAAAAAGTTTGTTTCTGTGTCCAGTCAATAACTTTTTAGCTCACCAGAGCCGAAGGCTCCGGGAGAGCTTATAAGATAGGCAGTTGTCCGTCGTCGTCTGCTTCAACACTTTCAAACGACATCTCCTCTGAAACCACTGGGCCGATTCAGCACAAATTTCATCTGTAGCATCTTTGGGCTGGGGGATTGAAAGTTTGTGTTTTTTATGAAATTCGGCTCATTAGTTTGGTTGCTATGGCAACTTAGAGTTTCCATAGACTTATAATTGGGAAAAATAGAAAAATGGCATTTACTGCCAAACCTTTGCAGATACTTTGACAAATTTTTTATAGAATATATATTCCTTGAGTGAACTTCTTTTCACCACATGCTATAATGCCAACCTGGGGATCCCCCAGGGTGTGGCGGGGCCTTGCCCCACCCCCTCCAGAGCATAAAAGGCCATATATCTCAGAAACCATTCAGAGCCCCACCCCTAAAGTATATATATTCTTTTTTCTTATGATAAGACGCATTCAGTGACACCAACCTGGTGGTCCCCTGGGATGTGCCTGGGCAAAGCCCCACCAACTCAACTTCATAAAAAGCCCAATACCTCAGAAACCGTTCAGATCCCCACCCCTAAACCATATATATTATTGATACTTATGATAAGACACATTCAGTGATACCTACCTCGGGGTCTCCCGGGGTGCGCCGTGGCCATGCCCCACCCCTCCACCTCATAAAAGGGGATATATCTCAGAAACCATTCAGATCCCCGCCCCAAAACAATATATATTCTCGTTTCTTATGATAAGACACATTCAGTGACATCAACCTGGAGGTCCCCTGGGATTTGCCTGGGTCATGTCCCATCCCTTCCACCCCATAAAAGGACCAATATATCAGAAACCGTTCAGATCCCCACCCCAAAATTATATATATTCTTCTTCCTTATGATAAGACGCATTCAGTGATCCCAACCTATGGGCCTTCAGGGGTGCGCTGGGGCCATGCCCCACCCCTCCACTTCATAAAAGGCGATATATCTCAGAAAGAATTCAGATCCCCACCCCAGAACCATATATATTGTTTTTTATGATAAAAGGCATTCAGTGACACCAACCTGGGGTTCCCCTGGGATGTGCCAGGGCCATGCCCTACCCCCCAACCGCCACTTCGTAAAAGGCCCAATATCTGAGATACCATATAGACCCCCACCTCTAAACCATATATGTTCTAGTTTCTAATGATAAGACGCATTCAGTGATACCAACCTAGTGGTGCTCCGGGCCCCACCCCTCCATTTCATAAAAGGCGATATATCTCAGCAACTATTCAGATCTCCACCCAAAAACCATATATATTCTTGTTAGCTCACCAGAGCCAAAGACTCCGGGGGAGCTTATAGGGTGGGCAGTGGACATGCGTGAAAAAAGTGGACATAAATACAAAATAAAGGAATGAAAAAAGATGGATGTGTGTGAAAAGGGTTGAAAAGGTACCAGACCGTGAAACCAGAAGATGTGCGTGAAAAGGATAATCCCGAAGAAAAATGTACACTGACGTGAAAGAAAAATACATAAGGAACCAATCCGTGAAAAAAGTGGACATCCGTGAAAAAGTGGACATAAAGAAATGCACAATTAAGGTACGTGAAAGAAGAAGATGTGCGTGATAAGGATAATCACGAAGAAAAATGTACACTGACGTGAAAGAAAAATAGATAAGGCAACAATCCGTGAAAAAAGTGGACATCCGTGAAAAAAGTGGACATAAATACAAAGAAAAGGAATGAAAAAAGAAGATGTGCGTGAAAAGGGTTGAAAAGGTACCTGTCCGTGAAAGAAGAAGATGTGCGTGATAAGGATAATCACGAAGAAAAATGTACACTGACGTGGATGAAAAATAGATAAGGCAATAATCCGTGAAAAAAGTGGACATCTGTGAAAAAAGTGGACATAAAGAAATACAAACAAAAGGAATGAAAAAAGGAGATGTGCATGAAAAGGGTTGAAAAGGTACCTGTCCGTGAAAGAAGAAGATGTGCGTGATAAGGATAATTACGAAAAAAAATGTACACTGACGTGAAAGAAAAATAGATAAGGCAACAATCCGTGAAAAAAGAAGACAGCCGTGAAAAAAGTGGACAAAAATAAATGCAAAATAAAGGAATGAAAAAAAGATGTGCGCGAAAAGGGTTGAAAAGGTACCAGTCCGAGAAAGAAGAAGATGCGCGTGATAAGGATAATCGCGAAGAAAAATGTACACTGACGTGAAAGAAAAATAGATAAGGCAAAAATCCGCGAAAAAAGTGGACATAAAGAAATACAAAGTAAATGAATGAAAAAAGAAGATGTGCGTGAAAAGTGTTGAAAAGGTACCTGTCCGTGAAAGAAAAGATGTGCGTGATATGATAATCACGAAGAAAAATATACACTGACGTGAAAGAAAAATAGATAAGGCAACAATCCGTGAAAAATGTGGACATCCGTGAAAAAAGTGGACATAAAGAAATGCAAAATAAAGGAATGAAAAAAGGAGATGTGCGTGAAAAGGGTTGAAAAGTACTAGCCCGAGAAAGAAGAAGATGTGCGTGATAAGGATAATTACGAAGAAAAAAATGTACACTGACGTGAAAGAAAAATAGATAAGGCAACAATCCGTGAAAAAAGTGGACATCCGTTAAAAAAAGTGGACATAAAGAAATACAAAGAAAAGGAGTGAGTGACTTTTAGTTTTACGTCCCAACAACAGCTTAGATCATACGGAGACGGGACCTCGGTTTAAAGTCTCATACGAAAGTCTGGAGAAGCCCGAGCTCGATCCTGCGATCCCTGATTTACAAGGCGAGTAGCGTAACCATTGCTCCACGGAGGCTTCTACAAAGAAAAGGAATGAAAAAAAAAAAGATGTGCGTAAAAAGGGTTGAAAAGGTACCAGTCCGTGAAAGCAGAAGATGTGCGTGAAAAGGCTAATCACGAAGAAAAATGTACACTGACGTGAAAGAAAAACAGATAAGGCAACAATCCGTGAAAAAAGTGGACATTCGTGAAAAAAGTGGACATAAATGCAAAATAAAGGAATGAAAAAAGATGGATGTGTGTGAAAAGGGTTGAAAAGGCACCAGACCGTGAAAGCAGATGTGCGTGAAAAGGATAATCCCGAAGAAAAATGAACACTGACGTGAAAGAAAAATAGCTAAGGCACCAATCCGTGAAAAAAGTGGACATCCGTGAAAAAATTGGACATAAAGAAATACAAAGAAAAGGAATGAAAAAAGAAAATGTGCGTGAAAAGTGTTGAAAAGGTACCTGTCCGTGAAAAAAGAAGATGTGCGTGAAAAGGATAATCATGAAGAAAAATGTACACTGACGTGAAAGAAAAATAGCTAAGGAAACAACAATCCGTGAAAAAAGTGGACATCCGTGAAAAAAGTGGACATAAAGAAATACAACGAAAAGGAATGAAAAAAGAAGATATGCGTGAAATGGGCTGAAAAGGTACATGTCCGTGAAAGAAGAAGATGTGTGTGATAAGGATAATCACAAAGAAAAATGTACACTGTCGTGAAAGAAAAATAGATAAGGCAACAATCCATGAAAAAAGTGGACATCCGTAAAAAAGTGGACATAAAGAAATGCAAAATAAAGGAATGAAAAAAGAAAATGTGCGGGAAAAGGGTGGAAAAAGTACCAGTCCGAGAAAGAAGAAAATGCGCGTGATAAGGATAATCACGAAGAAAAATGTACACTGACGTGAAAGAAAAATAGATAAGGCAACAATCCGTGAAAAAAGTGGACATCCGTGAAAAAAGTGGACATAAAGAAATACACAGAAAAAGAATGAAAAAAGAAGATGTGCGTGAAAAGGGTTACTTGAAAGAAGAAGACATGCGTGATAAGGATAATCACGAAGAAAAATGTACACTGACGTAAAAGAAAAATAGATAAGGCAACAATCCGTGAAAAAAGTGGACATCCGTGAAAAAAGTGGACATAAAGAAATACAAAGAAAAGGAATAAAAAAAGAAGATGTGCGTGAAAAGGGTTGAAAAGGTACCTGTACTTGAAAGAAGAAGATGTGCGTGATAAGGATAATCACGAAGAAAACTGTACACTGACGTGTACAAATCAATTTTGAAGAAAACACAAACTGACACCCCTTAATTTTGAAATGGACACCTCCCATGTATAAGGAGGAAGATTCCATTTGGTACAAAAAGGGTTCTGGAAGTTATGTAACTGATTGTGTTACCCTCTCAAAATAAGTTATGTTAATCATTATATGTGATACCTTCTCAAAATAAAATCTATTATTACCGTAAAAATCCTAAACATTCGGGACACATTGAAGACTTGCAGTAATTCACCTTAACTTAAAACCTGATCTAGCAAGGAGTCGGAATGGTAAACAGTGTAGATCCTGATAAGACTGCTCCCTGCTCCTTTGGAGCAGGGAGCAGTCTAATCAGGGTATGCAGTGTTTGCTTAGGTCTGTCTGTCCCAAACTTCGGTATGGGGATCTCTTTCCAGAGGATCAGTCTGATCAGGGTATGCATTGTTTGCTTAGGCCTATCAGTCCCACTCCTTCGGTAAGGGGGTCTTTTTTACTCCTGGTTTTTACTACCCCGAAAATCCAGGTATGGACATTTTAGCCTCTCCAGAACAACAGCTCTGTTTATTTTCATTTGTCAACATGAACTTCAATAAATCTCAGTTTCACACTGATAAGCCTCACTAATTGCCTAAGCATATGGCAACTAAATATTCATTCATGAGAATTTCACTTTTGCAAACAGTGCTGGCCAAGATCAGACGCCGTAGAATGCGGCTTCTGATCAGTGCCTCCACTGTTTGCTAAAAGTTCAGTCATTTTCCAAATCAATTATGATGAAAACACATCCTGACACCCCTAAATTTTGAAATGGACTCCTGGTATATATAAGGAGGAAGGTTCCATTTGGTACAGAAAGGGTTCGTACCAAAAGAATTTTCCTCCTTATATATAGCTGGGGCCCACCTCAAAGTTTAGGGGTGACAGGTTGTAATTTCTTCAGATTTTATTTGGAAAATGGCTTAACCTTTTGCAAACAATGTAGGCCCTGATCAGACGCCCCGTTCTGCGGCGACTGATCTGGGCCCGCACTGTTTGCCAATTGCCCGTTTTGGGGTTTTGGTACAAAATGAACACGTGTGTATACCTTTATTATGATGAACATTTCAGTCTGGTACTGTACTGTCTAATTTAAAACCTAGCATGCTTGGCTGTAAAATTCTCTGAATAAATCAGAATTAATTACAACTTCATGCCATTATTTCTATACCAGCAAGGCATCAGGTGTCAAACGTTTGATAAAATTTGTTTGCTCAGTTGAGCAGATATGGGTGAGTTTTAGGTAGGACTAAGATAAGACAACAATCCGTGAAAAAAGTGGACATCCGTGAAAAAAGTGGACAAAAAGAAATACAAAGAAAAGGAAGAAAAAGAAGAAAACTGTACACTGATGTGAAAGAAAAATAGATAGTTGGCTGGTGTTCATGCCGATAAATTGTGAATAACGATAACGGAATCCCAAAGCTAATATACAACTTTCGTCACATCTTTTGCGAAAAAGAAAAATCTTAATATTTCGATGCAACGCACGTAGCTTCGTTACCTATTACAACGCAGAGCATGCGAACTTAATTTGAAAGGCCTGTAGTGTGTAGAATAATAGCGAGTGATATTCAATCAGTGAACCAGAGTTAGTTGGTGATGCTAAAGACATTCTTTATATTTTATACCGAACACATTTTTCAGCCTCAAATACTGCATTTTGATTCAAATGGACAAAATCTGTCAAGTTACACTTATTTACACTACCGTTCATAAACTTGGTAAGTCTTCGTCAAATCTGTTAAGTATTTTGCCAAATATTATTTGCACTGTATGAATTTATGTCGTGATTTTATTACAACGCATGTGGCTTCGGAATTTACGACGCGCAGGTTACAGAGATGGGAAGACGCATTACGAAAACACGCCTATTAAAGTACCACTAAAAAGATAAAAACTTTCAGATAAAACAGTCTGATAGTTTAAATAGTTCTGCTCAAGATATTGTGTGTGGGAACTTGTTACAGCCGCCCGAGCCAGGCGGTTCTAACACGTATCCACAATCTGTGTTTCTGAGAATCACAACCGTTGTCGTCTTCTTTGTCATCTGAAGCTTTCTTTAAAAGTCATTTGTACCAATCTCAGACTTCCACCTCTCTAGTCTGATCTGGGTCCACACTGTTTGACCATATGCAAAAATTTAATGAAAAAAAGGTTACGAAGATACAGCATACAGTATAAACAGGTTTTCTTACGGTTGATAGTATGAATTTTCATGTCTCTGTAAAGAACAACAACCCTTTAAACCTCTTTTTCATTTGATCTGAATTTACACTTATTGCCAATTACTCGGCACACAAGCCCAGTCTATATTTTATTTTTTAAATAGCGGTCTGAAGTCAGAGGAAAAAGACAAACGCTGCTTTAGAGGCATTTATTCTTGATTATTGAGGACTATCATTTCATTACATAATATTATGCAGCCCTCGGTGCTCACTGGAGAGAAGTCCTCTGTCTTCAACAGGTAAGGGGCCGCCTTGGGGAAAATAAATAAATTACTTACTGTTGACTGGTGTACATTATTGATTTTCCCCTTAAGTGTCTCAGTCAGGGGATTCAACAAGAGCTACTAATCACCCTATTAAGGGCCGCCTTTGATCTGCTATAGTCAGTATATCACAGGGGGCAATAAAACAATTATGGACACACGGTGTGTTTTACTGTTACAGAATAAATGCCTTTAAATAACCGGTTCCCGATTTTTGTTCATACTCGTAATCAGCGACAGTCACTTTGACAACAGCAGGTGAACTGTGTAAATGTATTTTTAATATTTTAAAATAAATTGCTAGTGTCTGTGCATCTGTATAATTACGCGCACGCGCACAACCACGTAGGTATACACATAGCTCCGCCCCGCCCTTCGGGGCTTGAAGAAATACATAAACTGCAAGTTGCTCAAACGCTGAGCTGAAACTGACCGCTCATGAGTACTGGTAAACCTCTTAAAGGGTCTAAATCTGCCCAGGCAAAGTGGTGCGAGGCGGACCGCCCATGCATATAAACCCTATTGATCTGATTGGAGGCAGGTATAGAGATGTCATTTGATCTCAATGTCGGGTAAAAGTAACACAAAACTGGAAGCAACGTCTCCAAAATGACGTGTATTGTGTTGACGGGAACGTTAAACCTCAAATCACAGATAACCCAAAATATATGTTCAATATCTTCGTTCAATATCTTCGTACACTATATTTGTAGCCAGCAAGCTCAGCTCTGCACGGGCCTCCATGGCCTATTGGATAAGAGCACTGACTCATAATTATAAGCTCTCTCACTGTGGGTTCGAGCTGGCTCAGATCACACGTGAGGCGCCAAGCTCTGCAACGAAAGGTCAGGTGGTTAACACCAGCTGCAGTGAGGTAAACTAAAAGCTAAAATGTTGCTTTTGGAAACAAAGAACACATAAAAGAACGAAAATCAGAGACTCGGTTTTAATGAGTCTCTACATACACAGCAATTAGTTTGCAAGGCTGCATACGTCTTCTGGCACCGGCTTAACCGATATTCGATTTTCAATGTAACCAGAATGGGCTCAGTGAACCCAAAGGAAATGAAAATATAATCTGCACTATGGTGAAGCACGGGGAGACTTTGTCTCTGGTCGGGCCCATCGGAGTCTTAACTGTTGGTTGTCTTTTGCTCCAGCATTTCAGTTGTTTCTTGCTGTCGAGTCCTCACCGTTGTTTCATCTCTGTACGTGTTAATTGTTTGTGTTCATAGAGATGTTGCACTGATAAGTAAGGAGGCCTTCATGCAGACTGAACAAATTATTTGTTTAAATCGCAACGGCAGAAGGGGCGAGGATTGTGGCCACGTAAAATCAATTTAAGACCCTCGGTGGAATTCGTTTCACTGACCGTTCCAATCCGGTTCTTCTGTGGCGTTTTTTTTGTTGTTGTTATGGTTTGTCTTTGAGGGTTTGTATCGCTTATATTTGTTTTGGATAGCAAATTTGGCCATTTGGTGGGAAAGTAACTGTCCTTTTGGCTTTCCGCTATTGATGTTTCCATTAGGGTCTAATTATTTCATGTTTGTGTTTCTTTCCCTTTGGTGTCTCTGATGGGAGATGTGGGATAATTGTATCGACTCCTGATCATTGCCTTCACTTCTATTTTACGGGGAGGCGCACTATAACGATAATAAACCACGACAGAAAGAACCGTCTTGGAACGATCAGCAAAATGCATTCCATGGCGGTGGGGGGGGGGGGGGGATGGGGCTTGAATCGATTTTACATGGTCATGACCCACACTATGCTGTTCTTGTTTTCATCAGAACAACCTACAGAGTGTCAGCAGTACAATCTGCTCATAACTCTATGACAATATGCAGGTGATGTATGCAGAATTAGGTAAAGCGGCGCAAAACAGTGACACGCCCGAATAAAAATGTTGAATGTTCTGATTTATCAGTTTCGATGTGAAAACCAGACATTTCGAAATTTGTGACACAAACCAGCCCAAAAGAAAAAAAAAACATAATAAAGTACCACTAACCGCAAAATGGCTGACGTAGCTCACAAATGGACGCTAGATGCGTATGCATCGCCGGCTTTGTTTGCCCCCTTCCATTTCTTTTTCTGTGTGCATTATTGATACATGTTCAACCCACCGACATATACATGGCAGTGACGTAGCTTTTTCTTGGGGGGGGGGGGGGCGGGCTGGTTATTTGCGGTAAGATCAGTAAATTCTGCTCTGTTCATAACAAAAACGTAGTGACGTCACTGTCTACATTGAAAGTCACGCAAAAAGGAAACAATGAAAAAAAAAAGGAAATCTCGATTTCTCCGTATTATGTTATATTGGACGACACTGATTCGTAAGCAGAAGTAGACTAGAATCGCGCAGTCGATGGCAAGCCATCGCATATCCCCACGCTTTCCCGCGGGCCCCACCCCCTGGGCCATCCCCTAGGGGTGTTTGTCCCGAGGGGTAAAATTTTGATTGTGATGTATACTACTCATCATGCCGTTCGATTTAATATGCTACACGACCATGTTCTGAAAACTTTGATTTTTTATTCCCAAGGTGCCCCCACCCTGGCCCCACTCCCAGGGGTAGGATCAAAATTCCGAAAGTGTTATGCACTCCCTAAACCAAAGTTTTATCAGTTCCCAAATTTTCAAGTTTCTATCTATAACGGTCTAGGAGGAGTTATCCAGTAACAGTAATGTATGGGGTAAAGGGATCAAAATCAGTTTTTGACCTCTGGTGACCTCAAAATTGACCCCAGGGGTCAAATTTTGGTTGTAATGTTTTCTACTCATCATGCCGTTCGCTTTGATATATTACACGACCATGTTCTGGAAATTTTGATTTTTGACCCCCGCGGGCCCCAACCCCTGGGCCAACCCATAGGGGTTTGATCAAAATTCCGAAAGTGTCATGCACTCCCTAGACCAAAGATCTATCAGTTCCCAAAGTTTCAAGTTTCTATCTAAAACCGTCTTGGAGGAGTTATCCGGTAAAGGGGTCAAAATCAGTTTCTGACCTCTCGTGGCCTCAAAATTGACCCCAGGGGTCAAATTTTGGTTGTAATGTTTTCTACTCATCATGCCGTTCGCTTTGATATATTACACGACCATGTTCTGGAAATTTTCATTTTTGACCCCCGTGGGCCCCACCCCCTGGGCCCACCCGTAGGGTCGTGATCAAAATTCCGAAAGTGTCATATACTCCCCAGACCAAAGATATAACAGTACCCAAAGTTTCAAAGTTCTATCTATAACCGTCTAGGAGGAGTTATCCGGTAAGACGGACGAACGGACGGACGTACGGACGGACCAACGTACGGACGACGAAGACCATTACAATATCCCCACTGTTTCTTCGAAAAGCGTGGGGATAAAAATGGATTCATGGAGAACAGCAGATGCATATGACAAGAAAAAAGGGCATCACGTGAACAAGTCCGTGAACTGAACACCCCATCCCCAAAACCCCACTTTATTTAGAGAAAACTAGAGTTTACGGGGTATACATCATTTAAGGTATTACTTCTCCAAAACATAGGTTGTGGGTACTCGTTAGAACTGCCTCAATGAGGCGATTCTAACGAGCACCCACAACCTACATTTGCAGTATAAATAAGAAAAAATCACAGATTTTAATCTAAAAAGTAGCTATTTTGGAGATGCAAACATGCACTCTGTCGCACGGGTGTGCTATCATAATGGCAAAACAAACGGGTGTGCTATCATAATGGCAAAAAATGTCAAAACATTTTGTATCATAACATAGGAGCGTTTGAAAACTAAGCCAAAACACGGCTACACTTTGATTTCTTTGGCAAATTCGTGTTACGCTTCAACTTCCTATGTATTAAATTCATACTGGCTTCAGTGGGTGAGCTGGTCAGTTTTAAAGACTTTCTGCTCGCAAACTTCTGACACAGGGACTTAAGCCATGTGCGTTGTAATTAAAAACACGACAGAAATTCATACAGTGCAAATATTATTTGGCTAAATACTTAACAGATTTGACAAAGTCTTACCAAGTTTATGAACGGTAGTGTAAATAATTGTAACTTAGCAGATTTTGTGCATTTGAATCAAAGTGTAGTATTTGCATAGCTGAGACTGAAAATGTGTTCGGTGTAAATAATACAGAATGTCTTTAGCACCACCAACTAACGCTGGTTGACTTATTTCTCGATATTAATTTAATATCATTCGCTATTATTGTACATAATACAGGGTTTTCAAATTTAGTTCGCAGCCTCTGCGTTGTAATCGGTAACGAAGCTACGTGCGTTGTATCGAAATATCAAGATTTTTCTTTTTCGCAAAAAATGTGACGAAAGTTGCATATTCCCTTTTGGATTTCATTATCGTGATTCACAATTTATCGGCCAGAACACCAGCCAAAAACGGTGTAGTTACATAGGACGACCGGACTAAAGTGACATTTCAGGTGAATCTGTGTTGAATGCCAAATTTCTTTTGGGGTCTATTTTTCTATATTCCGTGTTTCAAACTTTTTCTTGCAACAGACGAAGCAGCACATTAATAAAGTGGTCCGTAAGGCAGACGTCAGTATCTGGGAAGGCTATACAACAGTTAGATTAACGTAAAAACAGTTTCTTACCTGCAGCGGCGAGCTGTCAGCCGCCATTTTTCATCGAAGCCTATGCGTCCAAAATACGAAGCCTATGCGACCGCTACGCAGCCTTTGCGTGTGCAATAGGTACCTTTAATCAATTACCCCCCCCCCCCACCCCCCCCCCCCAAAAAAAAAAAAGAAAACAAAAAAAAACACAGAGAGTACTCGTAGTCCTAAACTGAGACTTAAATAATTTCGTTTAACCCTTTAATTCAAGTTTTTAGGCAAAACGGGTAGACCCTGATCAGACGCCACAGAACATGGCGTCTAACAACACTGTTTGCCAAGCCTAAACCATTTTTTCAGTTCAGATTCTACAAATAATCCTCTCTCGATACGCATCGATAAGAACAGTGCGTCAATTTTCTATAAATAACCGTTACCCGGCTTTCCGACAAAACAGTGACGACCACGTGGACTTCAGCATTGAAGACTTCTATGCTTTGTAACTTTGGATCGATTGCTATAATTTAAATAATCTTGGTAGGGGTCCACTAGATAAAGCGCCATTCCAAATATCGAAGACATTGGCCTTACTGTTTCAGAGAAGAAGATTTTGAAAGGATATTCCTATACAAGCCCATGTCAAACTGGTAGGTCCCAGGTCGGGGCCATTTTTAGCCCAAGGGCTGTAATTTGAACAATCTTGGCAGAGGTTCACTAGATAAAGCTTCATACCAAATAGCATAGACCTTGGTCCAGCTGTTTCAGAGAAAAAGATTTATAAAGCATTTTCCCTATGTATGTCTATGTAAAACCGGTGCGTGGCTGGGCGCGACCATTTTTGCCCTGGGGCTATAATTTGAACAATCCCGGTAGAGGTTCACTAGGTGCAGCTTCATACCAAATATCAAAGACCTGAACCCTACGGTTTTAGAGAAGAAGATTTTTTAAAGGATTTTCCTATACAAGGCCATATGACACCAGTGGGCGGGGCCATTTCTAAACCCAGGGCTATAATTTGAACAATCTTGGTAGAGGTCCACTAGATGAAGCGTCTTACCAAATATCAAAGACCATGGCCTTACAGTTTCAGAGAAGAAGAGTTTTAAAGGATTTTCCTATCCAAGGCCATGTAAAAATGATGGGCACTAGGACTATAATTTTAACAATCTTGGTAGAGGCCCACTAGATGAGGGTTCATACCAAATATCAAAGACCTGGGCCCTACGGTTTGAGAGAAGATTTTTAAAGGATTTCCCTATACAAGCCCATATAAAACCTGTGGGCCCAAGGGCGGGGCCATTTCTAAACCAAGAGCTACAATTTGAACAGTCTTGGTAGAGGTCCACTAGATGAAGCTTTTTAACAAATATCAAAGACCAGCGCCTTACGGTTTCAGGTAAGAAGATTTTTAAAGGATTTTTCTATACAATGCCATGTAAAACTAGTGGGCCCAAGGGTGGGGCCATTTTTGGCCCCACTGCTATAATTTGAACAATCTTGGAAGCGGTCCACTAGATGAAGCTTCATACCATTATCAAAGACATGGGCCCGGAGGTTTCAGAGAAGAAGGGTTTTAAAGGATTTTCCTATACAAGCCCAATGTTAAACCGGTGGGCCCCAGGGTGGTGCCATTTTGGCCCCATGGCTATAATTTGTAAAATCTTGGTAGAGGTCCCTAGATCAAGCAATGTAAAACTGGTGGGCCCCAGGGCGGGGCTATTTTTGTCTAGATGTCTACTAGATGAAGCTTCATACCAAATATTAAAGACCTGGGCGATGTAGTTTCAGGGAAGAAGATTTTTAAAGGATGTTCCCTATGTTACTGTATGTAAAACCGGTGGGTCTCTGGGCGCGGCCATTTTTGGCCCCTGGGCAATAATTTGAACAGTCATGGTAGAGGTCCCTAGATGAAGCTTCATAACAAATATCAAAGATCTGGGCCTTCTGGTTTCAGACAAAAAGTTTTTAAAGATCTGTGCTCATTTATACCTATTTGTTGCTATGACAACCAGAGTACTGCTTGGATGCCAGATCTTTGAACAACTTTCAGTGAGTACCTCCCAAGGATCAATCTGGTTAAGTTTGATCCAAATTGGCCCATCGGTTTAGGAGGAGAAGGCAAATTGTTGACCGACGACGACCGACAGACGACGACCGACGGACGACGAACGCCGGACTGACGCCGGATCCCAACCCCATCAGAATAGCTCACTGAGCAGTTCGTGCTCAGGTGAGCTAAAAAGTCTATCCATCGCTGTTATCTGTAGGTTTAACGGACCTTTCGATAATCAAAAATTTCCGCGCAGTCTGATCAGAGTGTTTTCTGGCTCCTTTTGGATTCGACACAGTTTCCATTTTTCCATATAGTCTCTCTTGCTGTATGACGGAGCATTGGAGTTCACAGCGAAAGCTCTGATCAGACTGCGCGGATGCGCAGGCTGATCTGAGTCTTCATTGGGCGCACATGTCTTATTGTAGGTTTTGTCGTGCGCTGGCTCAAATTTATGACTTTGGTGTGTTCTATACACGTATAAATATCAAAGCGCCAAAGGCACTGAAATGACAGATTCTATGAGAAAACCAAAAAAAAAAAAACAAAAAAAAACTGTGAAAACTTACAGACAACCTTTCTAAAAAACTCTTAAAATTTAGAAAATTAGTTCTGCAAATTCTATTGTATGATATGTTTGCAGATGTCTATTCACCGGTGGTATCATGAAATGTCATTCGATGTTTCAAATTTTGGAAAGAAACTATTTACGTTTTCAAAACTCAACATTAAAATTCAAGTTTTAACAATGCTGCTGTCAATTACTAACATTTTTGTCTGGTCGGTTGTGGATACCTCCCCACAAAAGATACTCTATTTTTCACAAAGAGATCGGAGGAGAAAGGCTGGTCAGTCCAGTACATGAATTCCATTGGCTTGAAGACATTTTTGAGTAAGAACAGCACTATAAACCCGCGCGTAATCCTGCTGGATTAGATATCGCGGATTCTGAGCGTAAACAAATAAATGGAACAACGTGAGGCCGACGCACTTGATTGATGTAACGTCTCGCTGTTCAGTTAACGTCTCAGCCATGATCTTGAATGTTCTTAATGTCGCTAGCTACATGCAATAGCTCGACATACCATTTCGCTTAAATTCCATCCGATATATCATGCTCTATTACGAACGCGTCGCCTCGGCATACCTTACACCTATATGTCGAAACATCCCGAAACGACAATCGGCGCGATTCACGCTTAAGTGCGATGTGTCAATGAAACGCATATCACGCGAGTCGCTTGGACGCAAATATACATGTACGTATTTCATGCACCAGCGTAAGTGTTCCGTACTGTGTCGACATCTTAATTTTGGTCACGACAGGAACGTCTAGCTATCAAAAGTGCATCGCACAAGGGCGACGACAGAAGCAGTGCTTATTAGTCGGTAGTTGAGTGTGTGTGTGTGAATTCGGGTTTCACGTCGCTTTCAACAATTTTTCAGTCATATCTCGACGCTGTCTGGTTGCGACAGGGAGCTCAATGCTCAGTTTTATAGTGCTGCCTCACTGAAGTATCATGTCCCAGACACACATGATACAACACCCAGTCACATTATCCTGACACTGGGTCGACCAGTCCTAGCTCTTCCCCGTAAATCTGAGTGCCAAGCGAGGAGCAGCTAGTACCATTTTTAACGACTTTGGTATGTCGCGGCCCGGGATTGAACCCGTGACCTCCCGTTCCCCGGAGCGGACACTCCACCAACTGAGCTATCGCGGCCGGTAGTCGGTAGTCGAAACCCTTTGTTTATCTACAGGTACAGTGTAGCAGATGCCGGCGGAAATCTGCTTCGCATATGCGTCTGTCGGATGAATCGATCTTAACGTACTGACGTCGGTCTTCCGCTACGTCGACGTCCACTAGCGTCTTCTGTTGATAGTAAGATGTCGCTCCAACAGACAAATAGATCACACACATGTGGCACCCAAAATCAGAGTCAACGCCATCCGCTTTCCGACCAGCTTTTTACTGTCCATTAGAAGCCTCCGTGGTGTAGTGTTTATGCTACTCGCCTTGTAAACCAGGGATCGCAGGATCGATCCCGGACTTCTCCAGACTTTCGGATGTGTCTTTAAACCGAGGTATCGTCTCTGTTTGACCTTAGCTGTTGGTGGGACGTAAACTCAAACACTCACTCACTCTAACTGTCCAGAGTTTAATGAAAATGTTGCAATACGTTCTCACTTGATGCTTTTTGAGAACAAAATACAGTTTCTTCTTTTCTAGGCACGACCTTACATCACACATCAAAAGATTGATCCTGAACATGTGGTTTCTATCAGTGCTAGTGGAAAGGTGGTACACAGCATCGTTAGCCTCCGCCCATCGGGGCTTAAAGAAATAGTTGGGCTGCATGATGCTTCCACGCAGCGCTGAAACCGACCCGCACACGAGTACTGTTAATCTGCTTAGAGGATCTAAGCCCGCTCAGGCAAAGCGGTGCGAGTCGGACCGTCCATGCATATAAACCCTATTGGTTTCATTGGGCAGCAGGGCTTGAAATGTCATTTCATCTCAGTGTCGGGTAAAAGTCCCACAAAATTGGAAGCAACGTCTCCAAAATGACGGGGACGTTAAACCTCAAATCAAACAAAACAAAACACAGGATCGTGGCCGGACTGGTAACCATACGTCACGGTTGATTGATTTAACCTTTTTAGCTTAAGGGCATGGTGCCTAAGCGTGTTGTAATCATGCAATCTTTTGGTTTCAGAATCAAAGCACAGAAAGTGTTGGGGGATGTAGGTTGGGGTGAAAGCCCTTGTTTAATTTAACTCTGAAATTCCAAACAAATAGTGAAGATTTTGATAAGAAGCGCGTCCTGCAGCGTCCGAACTAGGTCTACACTGTTTGCCAAGCTCACCCTATGATTCCAGGTTACCCTCTTCAGTCTTATGGAATACCCTTATCTCACTGCGGCTATTTTCTGCAAGAAAAAGGTTATTCTGAGAAGTCAGTGATAGTCACGTAGACGTTGAACCGCTTTTTTATTAGTAACTTCGGGTCGAATGCCCAACAATCAACCCAAACATAGCCGGGTCGTTTGTCAGTCTTGGGTGCATGTAAGTGTTATATGTAAAATCTGCACTTGAATAAACTGTTCGATCAGGCAAACAATGTAGACTAAGATCAAACGCCACAGAACACGGTGCTGATCTTGTTCTACATTTTTTGTATGAGTTACTAACATCTTAAGTTTAAACGGATCAGTCCAAGTCCTCGTTCATGACCAACCTGCATTTAGAGACAATCGGCATGAGTGTTGTCAGTGCTTTGATTTATTCACTGCCTTGAATTTCTGGAGTGTACTCTTCCATCACTGAAGTTGGGCTCGTCCATTAAGCTAAATATGGCACCTAGAAATATATCACAGGACCTACACTGTTTGCATAGGTATCTGTACCATATTCCAGGGTTGAAAGGGACAGCCTCTCGCAAAGACTGATATACACCTAGTTGTAACTGACCTAGACTTGACCTCGAATGTCGGAAAACCCATTAATATTCTGGACTGCAGCTGACCGGCTGGTCTTTAAGGATTAAATATTGATAGCACTGTTAGAAAACAGTGTAAAACCTGAACAGACGTCTGAGCAGACGCCGCATTGATCTCGCATGATGCAGCTGATTCATATGAAATGCTGAATCTTTTCTCTGAAAGGTAAGATAAAATCCTCAAGTCGTCTGCTTCAAAAGTTTGTATTGCGATTATAGGATGTACAATTTTGATAACTGTGCCAAACCGGACTACAGTTTGGCGGACTCATATTTCTTTGGCGGTCAAAGCCGGAAGAAAGTCGTAAGAAAGCCGGAACTACTTGACAACACGCAGGATAGCTAGAAACGGCAGATAGAATCTGTCATTAAAAATGAATAGCAAAGCCAAGGTCAGTAAATAAAAGAGTAGCTCAATATTAAATATTTCTTGATCAAATAAATTTTAAAAATTCTATTGAATCAGACAATACCAAATGAAAACAGTTTTGTATTAAAATAAAGCTTCCTTACCTAAAAATGACCCTGAACAGGACTTTGGCATAGTAACCCATTTGTGGCGGTTACAATCTTATACATAAAAGCCATTTCCAGACTAAGTGGTTTTTTTTTTTCATCCTATTTATTTTAAGATGTTCAAAATAACTGTACTTGAAGGAAACATTGAAAACCCAGATCAGACGCCGCGGTCTGCGGCGTCTGATCTGGGCCTTCACTGTTTTCCATTGTCCCATTTTGGGGACACTATATAGGCATATATGGGCTAATACGTTTGGCAAGCGTTCAGGGCTTATTCACTTTTGAATTTTACAATGATAGGGCTTAAAACATTGTTGGGGTATTGAAAATATTATACAAAATCTAGCCTGAAAAACGCTTCCTTTTTGATCACAGCACTAAGTTTCAACAACAACAACATGCGCCCCGCCCGTCGGGATTGGGCTGTATAGTGCTTGTACACGAGTACTAGTAAATTGCCTAGAGGGTAGGGTCTAAGCCTGCCCAGGCAAATGGTGCGAGTCGGGCCGACCATGCATTGCATCGACGATAGCGCTCGAGATTTACCACAAAATTGGAAGCAACGTCTCCATCATGACCTAAATAGTGTTAACTGGGACGTAAAATCTCAGCACAAACAAACAAGCAAACAAACAACGACAACAACAAGCATAAGATTAACGTCCCAGTCAACACTATTAGGATCATTTTGGAGACGTTGCTTCCAATTATGTGGCCCGGACTTTTACCCAATACTGAGATGAAATAACATCTTAAGCCTTGCCGCCCAATGAAACCCATAGGTTATATGCACTGACTCGCACCACAGTGACAGTTTACCAGTATACTCGGGTGCGGTCAGCTTCAGCGCTAACTCTGCGTGGAAGCATCCGATGGGCGGGGCTCGATATACCCCTGACATAGTTTACATCTGGCATACTTCCCTAATTATTACGAGGAAGATAACTTTGGAGGGAGTCAGGGATTAAGGGGCAGGGGTCCGATTGCTCTTCTGAGGAGTAGTCTTTCCTTTAAGAGTAGACCCCGACTTATGATTAGGGAGACAACAAACATTTGAGCCCCGCCAAGCGAATTTGTGTCTTCGAGCATTCCGTCATGACAAATTTTAACTGCGCATGCCCAGCCATTCAGAGGGGTCAGGGATATGGCTTTCTGCCTGAAGGTTCCCCTTGATCCACTGCTTGTATGAGCGAGCAGCGAAGGTTCTAGCGAGACTGCGCGGATGCGCAGGCTCGCCTGAACCTTCGCTGCTCGCATAGGCGATAAGTACCTAAATCGCTTGACGGGGCCCATTTTTGAAATGGATGACCCCCCCCCCCCCCCCATGCATGCACCTTTAAAATATAACAATGATAGTGTGTGTGTTTTAGTTTTACGTCCCATTAACAGACTTGGGCATTAGTGTATAAGGTCGTCCACAGCACCTCGGGGGAACAGTTCTGACCAAACTCCAAGTTAACATGAAATAGCTGTAAATATTATCATATATTTACATTTCCAATGTAGCCTAATGTATGCCTATAAAAATGTAATTTATACTGCCATTAACGCATCGAGACACATGATTTTCAGTGACGTCAAATGACGTCAGTCTAAACCATGGTTCTCCACGGACTGACTGGGCGTTGGCGACGTCAACGCTTCTCGGGTCTTTGTATAAAAACAGCGTGTTAATGTTTTTCAGTTTTAAAAGTTTAACCTTTTTTCGCCCATTGATAACGAGCAAAGAATGTAAATATAAGAAATGAACTATTTTTTTCTGCTGTGTTCATGAAAATATGAACAACAGCGGGTCGCTAGCAAAGTTTACATGAACTCCTTCGGGTTTCATTTACTTTGCATGAGACCCATTGCGTTCATACTTTCATGAAAAGCAGAACAATCCATTTACCCATATGGGGTTCATTTACTCTGCAGGCGACCCGCTGTCGTTCATACTTTCATGAGCTGCAGAAAAAATAAGTTTATTTCTTATATTTACATTCTTTGCTCCTCATCGCTGCGCGAAAAGAAATGCTTATAGGGGAAACATTTAAAGCTGAACATCACTGATTTACACGCTGTTTCCTGCCCCCCGCCCATAGGGGCTTGAAGAAATATATGAGCTGCATGATGCTTCCACGCAGAGCTGAATCCGGCCCGCACACTAGTACTGGTAAACCGCTTAGAGGATCTAAGTCTGTCCAGGAACCGCGGTGCGAGTCGGACCGTCCATGCTAATAAACCATATTGGTTTCATTGGGCGACAGGGCTTGAGATGTCATTTCATCTCAATGTCGGGTAGTAGTCCCAGAAAATTGGAAGCAACGTCTCCAAAATGACCTTTACAGTGTTGACGGGGACGTTAAACCTCAAATCAATCAAACAAACAAACAAAACGGGCTGTTTTCTACAAAGAGCGGAACAGCGTTGAAGTCGCCAACGCTTAATCAGATCGTAGAGAACCATGGTTTAAACTGACGCCACTTGACGTTAATGAAAATCATGTGACTAGATGCATTCATGGACGTATGAACTACATTGTTTTCTATAGGTTTACATTACAGGCTTAACACTGGAAATGTAATTTTTTAAGAAATGAATTTTATTTTTCTGCTGTTCAAAGTGAAGGGGTTCATGTAAACTTTGCTAGCGACCCGCTGAACTTCATGTAAACTTTGCTAGCGACCCACCGTCGTTCATTTTGTTTGTTTGATTTGAGGTTTAACGTCCCCGTCAACACTGTAAAGGTCATTTTGGAGACGTTGCTTCCAATGTTGTGTGACTTTTACCCGACATTGAGATGAAATGACATCTCAAGCCCTGTCGCCCAATGAAACCAATAGGGTTTATTTGCATTGACGGTCCACCTCGCACCGCGGTTCCTGGACAGGCTTAGATCCTCTAAGCGGTTTACCAGAACTAGTGTACGGGCCAGATTCAGCTCTGCGTGGAAGCATCATGCAGCCCATATATGTCTTCAAGCCCCTATGGGCGGGGGCGCTACTGTCGTTCATACTTTCATGAACAGCAGAAAAATAAAATTCATATCATATGAAGTCGTTGTTAAGCAGTAATAAAAATCGTATGATCACACGTGGAAGAACACTTTTGGGGGATTAAGTAACGTCATTACGACATCCATGTCAACCATGTGTTATTTTATTTTATTTATTTATTTATTTTTTTTTTTTGGGGGGGGGGAGGGGGGGGGGCGTGGAAATTGTCTTGTTTGAAGGCGATAAAATCCAATTTAAAGTGGTCATATGATAAGCAGAATCTTATACTCGCCGGAGGCTCGTTCCATAAATATCATACGAGATGACCAGACGTGTAAGATCCTCTATTTATGGTGCAGCTTTTTATTTGTTTACTAAATTGGTAACCTTTTGTTTATATTGTATATGTAAATATACTCCAGTATTTACATATTTTGTTTACAAAGGATATCACTTGATCGATTTCCCATAAGCTCAGTACCACCAAAAAAGGGAGAAAATTCTATTCTTTAAGACTAGTCAAATTGTCATACGTAAACCTGAATGATAACTTCAATTTGTTTGTTTGTTTGTTTGATTTGATGTTTAACGTCCCCATCAACACTTTAAAGGTCATTTTGGAGACGTTGCTTCCAATTTTGTGGGACTTTTACCCGACATTGAGATGAAATGACATCTCAAGCCCTGTCGCCCAATGAAACCAATAGTGTTTATTAGCATAGACGATCCGCCTCGCACCGCGGTTCCTGGACAGGCTTAGATCCTCTAAGCGGTTTACCAGTACTAGTGTGCGGGCAGGATTCAGCTCTGCGTGGAAGCATCATGCAGCCCATATATTTCTTCAAGCCCCTATGGGCGGGGGCTGCATAACTTCAATTGACTCAATTACTGGATCGGCTTAATTTAGATATTGTACCTGAATAACAGTCCGTTTCTGTTTATTTTTTGGGTCGATTTGAAACTACCACTTGACTCAAAGGTACTAACTACAGAATCCTACCGCTTGTTATTTTCCACGTGACTATCGCTGACATTGTGCCGACTATTTATAACAGCGCTAGTCTTCTACCTGTGGCACCAGAGCGCTGTGTAAAAAGTAAAATCTGGACTTGGCTCGTAAACCGGATCATGGGAAAACAATGTAAATCCAGATCAGACGTCGTGTTATGCGGCGTCTAATCAGGGTCTACACTTTTTGCTTTAAGAGTTGAAACGAAACAATTAACCCTTATCATGCTGTTCACGACAACCCCTATCTTTGCAAACAGTGTAGATCCAGATCAGATGGCTTCTTCAGAAGCCATCTGATCAGGATCTACACTGTTTGGCATTCAGTTTATGAATTTGTAGCAATAAATTACATCAAGTAATTTGATTGGTTGATGGACAGAAATGGGTGTGGCTTAGATGAATATTCAGCAAGATAAGGGTTAAAGAAAATTGACTTGCCAGTACCCTCAGTACTCTGATTCTATTTTGTTTACCAGCCTAGGGTAGACAAGCATGGACATGGGAGACGAAATATTTTTGAATGATTTGCTGCCCCTGAAGAAATTTGACCTTGGCATCGGCTTTGTGGCGGTGGATTTGCTGGCGTCTCGAAGATAAATGAAATTTATTTTTCTGCAGTTCATGGTGGTATGAACGCATTGGGTCGCGTGCAAAGTAAATGAACCCCGGAGGGGTTCATGTAAACTTTGCTCGCGACCCACTGTCGTTCATACTTTCATGAAAAGCAGAAAAAATAAGTTTATTTTTTATATTGACATTATTTGCCCCTCATCAATGGGCGAAAAAATGCTTGTAGGGCAAAATTTTAAAGCTGAAAAACATTTACACGCTGTTTTTCTACAAAGAGCGGAGCAGCGTTGACGTCATCAACGCCCGTAGAGAACAGTGGTTAAGAATGACGTCACTTAACGTCACTGAAAATCATTTGATTCGATGCGTTCATGGGCGTATGAACGCAATTGTTTTCTATAGGTTTACATTAGACTTTACACTGGACATGTAAATATTGTTTGTTGTTGCCAGCTTTTATTATGCAATGCTCTACGCCCCTTAGTTTATGAAAGGGACTCTTCAATCACACCATTTGGACACGCACATTGTTGCCAATAGGCGTTTTAATCACATTCATTATCAGAATGGCAAATAGTGTGAATCCTGGATGAGCCGTCTCATTTGGATCTATCCCAGCATGCACATGACGTAATTGTGACGTCATATCAACGTCGGTACAACGTCATGACATTTATGCAAAGTCACATCTACGTCGTTGCACCGATGTTGATTTGACGTTGCTCTTGCGACGTGTGCCTGCTGGGATACTTTATTCACAGGTACAGTAAAATTCCCATTTTAAGACCACCTTTAGGACTGTTCAAAAGTGGTCTTAAAGACCACTTTTGAACAGTCCTAAAGCTGGTCCCTGACCAGAGGACAATGTATGTAGAAAACATGAAGAAAGAATAACTGCACGCTTCTAAATAAGCTATTTAAAGCAGAATTAGTCTTAATTTTAGGAGGTCTTAATAGCGGAATTTTACTGAATATTACGATAACACACCCGCCAGTGCGCCATAGTGCATTTTATCACATTTCCAAAATGGCTACATTTTAATGAAAATCCGTGACATTTTTCTTATTTATACTGCAAACATAGGTTATGGGTGCTCGTTAGAACCGCCTCATTGAGGCGGTTCTAACGAGTACCCACAACTTATGTCTTGGAGTAAAAATAAGAAAAATAATGTTTACCCCCGTAAACCCCAGTTTTCTATGTACAAAGTGGGTGTAAGGGGGTGTTCATTTCACGGATTTGTTCACGTGATGTATGCATCAGTCTTCAGAGTTAACTCTTATCCTGCTAAACATTACAAACAGTGTAGATCCATATCAGATGGCCTCTGAATAAACCATCTGATCATTATTAACAGTTTGTCATTCAGTTTGTGAATTGAACGAATACATTAAAACAAACTATTTGATTTGCTGATAGTCAGACCGTGTGTGACAGAATTATTTTATTCAACAGGATAAGAGTTAAAAGGGTTAATCTATGTTAGTTTTTCACACCCATTTTAGGTAATGCTCTCATATATAGCTCCTAATTTGAGAACTTTCCGATGCAAATTTGTGACATATTTCTTATTTCCGATTTATCATATGACGTCACGTCTGAGAGTGTAATAACGCCATGTAATATTTTCGATAATCCACTAGTGGATTAAATATGCAAATTAGCTAGATACGCCCCGTAACGTTACATGTATGACGTCCTTAATGACGTCGCGTTTACTAACGGTGGAATGTTGACATTTTTGTAAACAATCGTGAATAAAATACGCTTTTAATGTCATGTGATAAATAGAATCTTGCATTCGTGCTCATGTATAATTAAATTTATTAAACTCGTTGAGAAAAAGGGATAAAATGCTCGGCAAAGCCTCGCATTTTACCCCTTTTCCTCAACTCGTTTAATAAATTCAATAAAACATGAGCACTCATGTAAGATCCTCTATATAAAACACAGAATATGGATGTTCATCAGAACTGTCTCAACAAGGCGGTCTCTTCTGATGATCTACAATCAAAGTTTCTGAGCAAAAGGAAAAAAAAATGGTTCCCTGTTTCCCAAAGTTAATTTTGTTCCCTTCTTCTCTTCGACACGTTTCGTTGTTCTCTGAGAATACAGTTGACCCTCGTTATCTCAAACTCTGAAGTCTCAAAGTATGTCTAAAGTCAAACTAATTTTTGAGTATTGTTATGATAGTTTTGCTCTTTATTCATTATATTTCAACTCCTTTCATCTCACAAAACTGTTATCGCAAACTGAATATTCTGGTCCCTTGGAGTTTGAGATAACGAGGGTCGACTGTACATTACGGTAACTTATCCGTGTGGCATACTGCATTTTTTCATATCTCCAAAGTAGAAGAAAAACAAAGATCAGGGGCCAGTTGTTCAAAACTAACGACGTCGTTAGTTAACGTAATGTTAAAACTTTGACCATTAAATATGGCAAATATGTTGAAATTTTTGCTGAAAAAATGTGAGCAGCTTTTGCGGATGCAAAAGCTGCTCACATTTTTTCAGCAAAAATGCCTAAATTTTCGATATTGTACATGCTAGAGCAGTTAACAATATGACCACTAACGAGCTCGTTAAGCTAACGATGCTTTGAACAACTGGCCCCAGGAATCGATACAATTAACTTACACAACCCATCAAAGACACTAAAGGGAAAGAAACACAAACATGAAGCGACCAGACCATAATGGAAACCTAAACAAAGGAAGGCCATAAGGACAGTTACTTTCCCACAAAATGGCCATATGGCCATCCTAAATAAAAAGACACAAGTAATACACACAGTAAGTAACAAACAACAATATAAATAAACCGCCACAGAAGAACCGCCTTGGAACGGTCAGTGGAAAGAATTCATCCAAGGGGCTTAAATCGATTTTACATGGCCATAATCCTCGCCCTTACCTCTGTCGCGGTATACACTAATTTTGTTTAGTCCGCATGAAGGCTTCCTAACTCATCAGTGTAACATCTCCGAGAAGATACAAATCAAAGGCTTCCTAACTCATCAGTGTAACATCTCCGAGAAGATACAAATCAAAAAACTACAGAGATGAAACAAGGTTGAGGACTCGACAGCATACAACAACAAAATTGCTGGAGCAAAAGAAAACCAACAGTTAGACTCCGAGGGGCCCGACCAAAGACGGAGCATCAGGCGCCAACCAACATAAAGAATAGTAAAATAAAATAAAACCAGTGCTTCAGCTGGAG
>CAUZLF010000766.1:0-52108 GCA_963580285.1 Lucinisca nassula
GTTAAACCCGAATTCACACACACATTACCAACCTGGTGAACAGTTTCAAAGATTATTTTTATTATTTCTGCTCTAAGACATAGGTTATGGGTACCCATTTGCGGTTCTATATCGAGGCAGTCCTATCAAGCATCCAAAACCTATGTTTACGTAGGTTATTTTACTAGTTAGAGGCGGTTCTAACAAGCACCCAAAACCTATGTTTGGAGTATAAATAATAAAACTGTCACATATTTTCATAAGAAAAAATACCCTTTTGAGGTGTGAAAGAATGCACTATATCACAAGGATGTGTTATCGCAAAGGCTACCAGCTCGGAAGAACCTTAACAGTGTTGCCTGGACTTTATGATCTCCCAAAACAAACCATACACCAATAAAGTGGGGTTTAAAACCCGATTTGACGTTGCCCTAGTGACGTGTGTCTGCTGGGAAGGGTGTATATTTCACGGACTTGTTTGTGTGGTGCATTAGAATTCAAAGCCAAAATTAACTCGTATGAATTTAAGGAAAAGTTTTCAGTACGAGGACTGTTCAAATATGAATGCAACTAAGCACATAAAAATGATTCCGTGATAGATTCCGATGAAAAATTTATTTTGTCCCCTCAAAGTATTCCCCTTTAACAGATTTACAAACTTTCAGTCTTCTGATCCAATCATTGAATGCATTATTTTGGTAGTCTATTCGAAGTATACTATGAAGGCACTGGAATATTGCAGAACAGAGGTGTTTGCGCTGTACAAATTTTCGACCAGAAAGGTATTTTTTCAGCCGTGGGAACAAAAAAAGTCACACGGGGCAAGGTCAGGGAATACGGGGGGGGGGGGGGGGGGGGGGGGGGAGGGAGTTCAACAACCTTTTCCTGCTTCAGATAGTCTTGCACAATGAACGCCTTGTGCGATGACGCATATTCATGTAGCAATCTGACATTGGCCAAACCAGTTGCGGGTCTTCGTTCTTTGAAATATTTCTTCAATTTTCGAAGAACTTTATTCTTGTAAAACTTTGCATTTACAGATTTGCCTTTAGGCACAGCAAACCTGAATACAAGGCCATGATTTGAAAAGAATATGACATACATTACCTTCTTGACGCTCATGGTCCGCTTTGCAATGCATGGTCTTTTGCAATACTTTGTTGCCCATATTTTGTTCTGAATCTTTCGTTTTGGCTAAAAAAAATGAACCCATTTCTCGTCACCTGTGACGACATTAGCGAAAGACCGTGCATTGTAATTTGGAAACTTTTTAAGCAACTTCTTGGCGCACTGAACGCGTGTCTTTTTCTGCTCATCTGTCAACAGATGGGGAATCCATCTAGCACAGATCTTTCTCATTTTCAAATCCCGTTTCAGAATTGTATGAGCTGCTCCTAATGAGATGCCAACCATCCTAGCTATTTACCTAGTGGTGTATCGTGCATCGGTAGCAACTATTTCTTTCACTCTAGCAACCATCTTGGCAGATGTTGCTCTTTTCGGCCGACGATCATGTGGTGCATCTTCTGTTGAGCCTAGCCCAAAGCTGAATTTTCTTACACCAACGAAAAACTGTCGGAAAAGACATTTCATAATGCCCATAAACCGAGCATATTTCATCAAAAATGTCTTTGAACCGTATACCAAGAATACAACGATTCTTAATATAGGACCGTATTTCAACGGCGGACTCTGACCTTCTTCCAACCATGCTTTGTATTAGTATACAAGAGTAGACAGTGTTTATCGAACGATATACATGGCTAAAGTGCACGGATTTTAACAGGTTTGGTATCAATGTATAGGTAAAATGTTTTTCTACGCTGTGATATTTATTTCTAGGTGATTTTCGCATTAGTGCATGAGAATGTGTGTGTGTGAATTCGGGTTAACGTCGCTTTCAACAATTTTTCAGTCATATCACGACGGTGTCTGGTTGCGACAGGGAGCTCAATGCTCACGTTTATAGTGCTGCCTCACTGAAGTATCATGTCCCAGACACATTACATGATACCACACCCAGTCACATTATCCTGACACTGGATCGACCAGTCCTAGCTCTACCCCGTAAATCTGAGTGCCAAACGAGGAGCAGCTAGTACCATTTTTAACGACTTTGGTATGTCGCGGCCCGGGATCGAACCCGAGACCTCCCGTTCCCCGGAGCGGACACTCTACCAACTGAGCTATCGGGGCCGGTTTAGTGCATGAGAAAACGTTCTACTTGCATTCATATTGAACAGTTCACGTATGTTTACACGTAAAACTCACTCACTCACTCCAGTATGTAAAATGTACTGTTGAAAAAGGAAATGTAAATAAAACAATTTTTCCATGAAAATGTCAAATAAAGCAACGCAATGCCAATAAGCATCTGTACTGATCTCACATTCGTTTATGCATCACGAAAACACGCCTATGTAATTTGACCCCCTTGAACCCCACCCACTTTTATATAATAAAACTGGGGTTTACAGGAGTAAACCTTATTTTTCTTATTTCTGCTCTAAAATTCAGATCGTGGGTACCCGTTAAAACAGCCTCATCGATGCGGTTTTAACGAGTACCCACGATCTATATTTTACGGCCATATTTTACAGCGGAAATAAGAAAAATATCACAACTTTTCATCTTAAAATTTTCGTTTTTTCGGCGGTAAAGTTTTCAATGTATTTGTATAGTCGTGTTTTCGTAATGAGGGACGTCTTGAACCAGTATCCCGCTGAACACGACAACCCCTGTCTTTGCAAACAGTATAGTTCCAGATCAGATGCCATCTGGTCAGGATTTACACTGTTCGTCATGCAGTTTGTGAACTGAACAACTACATTATATCAAGTGATTTGATTGGCGGATAATCAGAAATGGGTGTGGCTAAATTAATTTATTCAGCGGGATAAGGATTAAAGGAATGAACATACATGACAAATTGTCCACCCTTTTTTCGGGTCGACTGACCAACCATAGGTCAATAAGTTTACTATACTGCATGATTCTTGCTGTTGTCCACGTGTTTGCCACTGAACTATCCAGCACATTATGACAACACACCCATGCGGCACAGTGCATTTTTCACACCTCCAAAGTGGCTACTTTTCTTTGTTTGTTTGATTTGAAGTTTAACGTCCCTGTCAACACTGTAAAGCTACTTTTCTGATGAAAATCTGTGATTTATTTTCTTATTATTTTTAATTCAAACATAGGTTATTGGTGCTCATTAGAACCGCCTCATTGAGGCGGTTCTATTGAGTACCCACAACTTATGTCTTGAAATGGAAATGAGAAAAATAATGTACACCCCCATAAACCCCAGTTTTCTCTATATAAAGTGGGGTTTAGACAGGTGTTCATTTCACGGACTAGTCCACGTGATGAAATGAAAGTTTTGGACACTGAAGAAGGGGTCTACTCCTAAAAGAAAGAATTCTTTCCTTTAAGAGAAGATCACTGAAGCCATTATCTTTCTGCAGACCCCTATTGACAAAGCTTAAAGTTGCCTCCACTGAAGGAGCACCGTTGTCCCCTCCCCCCTTACTGCCCATTTTGTTTCTTTGCAACATTCTCTTCATTCAACTAAAACAACTGATCTCCAAATTGTCAGATTAAAAGGTTTTGATGGCAAGAATGTGCTCCATTTGTCACAAATCACTGAGAAGACAAGTCAATCATGCTTGACAGTCAAGCGTGCCAACTTTGCACCTGAGGCCTCAAATCAGCAGAGTACCGGATGTAAATTTCAACAATTAACATCATGACACAATATTTTTGTACTTTGTCCAATCAGTGGTCACCGCTGACGAGTGGGCGTGCTCTTGGTCTAATACACTGAACCTCTTGATTGTCAAAATATTTCAGATAAAAGAAACTTAAACCTTATCTTGCTGAATGTTCATTTAAGCCACACCCATTTCTGTCTATCAACCAATCAAATTACTAGATGTAATTTATTCCTACAAATTCATAAACTGAATGCCAAACAGTGTAGATCCTGATCAGATGGCTTTAGAAGCCATCTGATCTGGATCACCACTATTTGCAAATATAGGGTTGTCGTGAACAGCAAGATAAGGGTTAATTGCTATTCAGATCTTTGATCTTTACACAGAAAAGAAGCATTTGACGGCATTGCCAGAAATGTAATGTTGCAGCTGAAACAAAGTGGTCAGTAATTAAAAATCGTGTATGTTGTAGCAAGGTTCCTGAGTTTGCATCCAATGAAACACGTCCTCGTACGTGTTCTTGTATTTATCTATGTTATGGAGCCTTTCACAAATGTCACACATAGCTCTTTGAAACAGCTCTTGGTATGGTATGACTTCATATGCATCTTTCACCGCCACCATCTCCGAATAACGCGTCATGTTTCTTTTCAAATTTCTCAGATAAAAACCAAGGGCATGTGCGTTGGCAAAGTCACTGGTGCTGATATACGCCATCTTATTGGCGTCAAGCGGTCTTAACCTCGGCGTACCCCCTCTGACTATCTGAAGAATATCGTATTTATAGTTTTCATAGAATTTCTCTGTTATGTAGTCTTCACATAAATTGTTTTCAAAAGCCAGGTAAAATTTGTATGATGAGTTTAAGACTGAGAAACAATTATCAAGTTCATGATTGTGAGCCCTACCGCACCACGGTCGTCCACAAGCGCCTAGGGTCTCCACTCCAATGTACTTTTTCAAGGTGCCCACATACTTTTCTCTTTTTCCGTCCGTGGTACAATGACTGACCACCCATACAGCGTCTTTTGTTTTAGATTTCGCAATTATATTATAGTCTCTTTGTTGTTTAATTTCATCAACAGTTTTACGCTTCAGTTCACCATACGGC
This sequence comes from Lucinisca nassula, assembly GCA_963580285.1. NCBI lineage: Eukaryota > Metazoa > Mollusca > Bivalvia > Lucinida > Lucinidae > Lucinisca > Lucinisca nassula. The sequence continues at coordinate 4,810 of CAUZLF010000766.1, forward strand.
AGATGGATATCCGCTTTCTTAGAATAGCCCATTGTCCAGTTGAACGTGTTTTTCATATTTTCATAAAAGATAGGGTAGGGCCCCCAGAAAGATGGCGGTGCTTCGTGCTGTATAAATATCCAGATCTGATCCTTTGGCCTGGTGAAATTGGGTTTATAAATTAAGGTCCTCCAATCAATTATCACGGCATCGCTAGTACAAGCCTCATTTTTCTCAAAAGTCATTTTGCAATTTGTCACATTACACTGACTAAAATAAGTAAGGTTCGTTATATTTCTCACTAGTTGGAATAACGCCGGGTTGTAGAAAAGGATGCGTTTTGTGCCAGGACGTTTATTCTCTGTCTGTCTACTGTTTTTCCTCATGCTTAAATTAACGCCACCAGAGCCCCAGTTTCCAGCGGTCCTTTTGTTGTCGTATGCGTGTTTGGAAACAAGAAGTTCGTGAGCATGGTTCATTTCTTGGCCGGGTTGGTATAGAAGGTATATACAGACGAGAACCGTACTTGCTGCACAGACAGTAACTTGTAAAAACACTGAAAACAAACAAGTCTCGTACTGTATTGGACAGGCGAACCTCCCCACTGACCGCCCATATATCCCCAAATCAAGTACATGTATACAGATTGATCGCCCTCGCTCATCGGGGCTTGGAGAAATAGATTGGGCTGGTGTCAAGTCAAGAGCACTTTATTCTCTCAGTATCACATGACGTCCGAGGAAATAGAGAGATTAATGTAACAGCAGTGTAGGGCAGTTCACACACACACACACACACACACACACACACACACACACACACACACACACACACACACACACACACACACAATGATAGTGGAAAGTGAGAAGACCAATACTTGGGAGATTACAGTTTCTATTATGCTTTTCGAAGAATTTCGGGGGAGTATATAGTCGCCGCTTCGTCCGTGCGTCCGTCCCGTTCTTGTCCACGCGAATTCTCAGACACTACTGGTCGGATTTCAATGAAACTTCATGGGAATATTATGTATCGAAGGTGGATGCGCATATCACCTGCATGTTTTGATTCGATGATTTTTAATGACAGATTCAATCTGTCATCTCTAGCTATCCTGCAGGTTTTAAAGTAGTTCCGACTTTCTTCTGGCTTTCTTCCGGCTTTGACCGCCATAGAAATATGAGTCCGCACAAAATATAGTCCGGTTTGGCGCAGTAATCAAAATTGTACACACACACACACACACACACACACACACACACACACACACACACACAATGGTAGTGGAAAGTAGTGGAAAGTGAGAAGACCAAGACTTGGGAGATTACAGTTTCTATTATGCTTTTCGAAGAATTTCGGGGGAGTATATAGTCGCCGCTTCGTCCGTGCGTCCGTGCGTCCTTCCCGCTCTTATCCACGCGAATTCTCAAACATTACTGGTCGGATTTCAGTGAAACTTCATGGGAATATTTAGTATCGAAGGTGGATGCGCATATCACCTGCATGTTTTGGTTCGATGATTTTTAATGACAGATTCAATCTGTCATCTCTAGCTATCCTGCAGGTTTTAAAGTAGTTCCGACTTTCTTCTGGCTTTCTTCCGACTTTGACCGCCATAGAAATATGAGTCCGCACAAAATGTAGTCCGTTTTGGCGCAGTAATCAAAATTGTACAAGCGTATTAGTTATCCTATAAGCGCAAAACAAACGTTTGAAGCAGACGACGACGATTTTATCTTACCTTTCAGGTAATCAATTCAGCATTTCATATGAATCAGCTGCATCATGTGATGGGTTTGGCAAATATACCCAGATCAATGCGGCGTCTGCTCAGCCGACTGCTCAGGTTTTACACTGTTTTCTTACAGTGCTGTCAATATTTAATCCATAAAGACCAGCCTGCTTAATGAGTTTTCTGACTTTCGAGGTCAAGTCTAGGTCAGTTACAACTTAGGTGTATATTAGACTTTGCGTGGAGAAATTGGAAAGAAAGGCTGTCCCTTTCAACACTGAATATGGTACAGATACTTATGCAAACAGTGTAGGTCCTGTGATATAAACTAGGTGTCATATTTAGCAGAATGGACGAGCCCAACTTCAGTGATGGAAGAGTGCACTCCAGAAACTCAAGGAGTGAACAAATCAAAGCACTAACAACACTCATGCCGATTGTCTCTAAATGCAGGCTGGTCATGAACGGGGGCTTGGACTGATTCGTTTAAACTTAAGATGTTAGCATAAACTCATGCAAAAAAGTGTAGAACAAGATCAGCATCGTGTTCTGTGGCGCTTTATCTGAGTCTACATTGTTTGCCAGATCCAACATTTGATTTAAGTGCAAATTTTACAGATAACAAACACTTACATGTACCCAACACTGACAAACGACGCGGATATGTTTGGGTTGATTGTTTGGCATTCGACCCGAAGTTGCTAATAAGAAAAGCGCTTCAGTGCTACGTCTACGTGATTATCACTGATTTGTCAGAATAACCATTTTTCTTGTAGAAAATAGCCGCAGTCAGGGTATTCCAAAAGACTGAATATTTTGTTTGTTTGAGTTGAGGTTTAACGTCCCCGTCAACACTGTGAATGCCATTTTGGAGACGTTGCTTCCAATTTTGTGGGACTTTTACCCGACACTGAGATGAAATGACATCTCAAACCCTGTCACCCACTGGAACCAATAGGGTTTATAAGCGTCGACGGTTGGGCTCGCACCGCTCGGCCTGGGCAGGCTTAGATCCTCTAAGCGGTTTACCAGTACTTGTGTGCGGTCGGGTTCAGCTCTGCGTGGAAGCATCATGCAGTCCATCTATTTCTTCAAGCCCCGATGGGCAGGGGGCGCATAAGACTGAAGATGGTTACCCTCGAATCAAAGGGTGAGCGTGGCAAACAGTGTAGAACATGATCGGACGATGCAGAACGCGGCTTCTTATCAAAATCTTCACTATTTGTTTGGAATTTCAGAGTTAAATGAAACAGTTTCAATCTCAGCCCAGGACTATTACCCCAACCTACACCTCACCAACACTCTCAGTGCTTTGATTCTGAAACCAAACAATTGCATGGTTACAACACGCTTAGGTACCATTAAGGTTAAATCAATCAACCGTGACGTCTGGTTACCAGTCCGGCGACGTCGATCCTGTGCACCACCTTCACACCACTACGGATAGAAACAACATGTTCAGGATCAAACTTGTGATATTTATTGTAAGGTCGTGCCTAGAAAAGAATAAACTGAAATTTGTTCTCAAAAAGCATTGAGAGCGTATTGCAACTTTTTCATTAAAGGATCGTAAGGGTGCCCCTTGGTCTGAAAGCGGATGACGATGACTCTGATTTTGGGTGCCACATGTGTGTGATCTATCGTCTATTGGAGCGACATCTTACTATATACAGAAGACGCCCGTGGACGTAAACGTAGCGGAAGACCGACGTCAGTACGTCAAGATCGATTCATCCGTCAGACGCATATGCGAAACAGATTTCCGCCGCCAGCTGCTAGACTGTACCTGTAGATAAACAAGGGGTCTCAACTACCGACTAATAAGCACTGACACTGTTCGTCGCCCATATGCGATGCATGTTTGAGAGCTAGACGTCCCTGTCGTGAGCAAAGTTGACGCGTTGACACAGTACGGAACACTTACGCTGGTGCATGAAATACGTAAATTGGCGACTAAGCGACTGATGTGATATGCGTTTTAGTGACAAATCGCACTTCAGCGTGAATCACGCCGATTGTCGTTTCCGGGTGTTTCGACGTATAGGTGTAAGGTATGCCGAGGCGACGCGTGCATAATAGAGCGTGACATATCGGGTGGAACAAGCGTAATTGTGTGGCGTGGTATTGCATGCAGTTAGCGAACGCAGCTTAGTGTCATTTATAACGTTCAAGATCACAGATGAGACGTGAACTGAACAGCGAAACGTTACATCAGTCAAGTGCTTCGGCCTTATATGGTTCCATTTATTTGTTTACGCTCATGATCCGGGAAATCTTATCCAGCAGGATTACGCACGGGCTCATAGTGCTGTTCTTACTCAAACTTTTCTTCAAGCCAATGGAATTCATGTACAGGACTAGCCAGCCTTTCTCCTCCGATCTCTTTCCCATAGAGTATCTTTCTGGAGTGGTATCCACTATCCACAACCGACCAGACAAAAACTGTTACTTATGGACAGTAGCATTGTTAAAACTTGAATTTAAATGTTCGGTTTTGAACACGTAAATAGTTTCTTTCCAAAATTTGAAACATCGAATGGCATTTCATAATACCATCGGTGTATAGACATCTGCAAACATATCTTATAATGGAATTTGCAGAACTACTTTTCTAAATTTTAAGATCTTTTTAGAAAGGATTTCTGTAAGTTTTCACAGTGTTATGGTTTTCTCTTAGAATCTGTCATTTCAGTGCCTTTGGCGCTTTGATTCCAACAGTTATGGCCCTTTGATGAATTCTGCATGAATATATAGGGTGCTGTTCGTGTCCACGCGAATTCTCAGCAACTACTTGCAGAAATTCAACGAAACTTCAATGAAATCTTAAGCAGCAATAGGGAATGAGCATATTATCCGTGTTATCGTCACAGAGTTATGGTACTTTGTTTAAAGCTGCGGTGTAAGGTCACTGTGGCTATTTCTAGAAAAAGCTTTGTCATCACTCTGGCGCCTACATTTATTAATGGATTTTGAGTATGATAATATCTTGAGCATGTTCGACTTTCAGGGTCCTTGCCCCGAGGTTATAAAACTTTTTCATGCTCAACTCAGCTGAGCATGAAATTTGTGATGCTCATAAAAATTAAAATTCTAAGAAGTAGAGCGATTTTTCTTTCTCAGATAGCAGAGAATGTTGTTGGCATTTTAAAATTTGTGAGCAGGACAAATTTCATGCTCAAGTGAGCTGAGCATGAAACAAGTTTTATAACCTCGGGGCCTGGGCTCAAGGTCAAGGTCACTGTGGCTATTTTTAGAAAAACTTTGTTTTCGCTCCAGTGCCTACATTTATTGATGGATTTTAATTTAATTTCAAGTTCAACATTCAGGAAAAAAAACTTTGTCATCGCTCTAGCGTCGTCATTTGCAGATGGTTTTTAATATAACTAATATAACTTCACACAAATGTTTGGTATAATAATATCTCGAGCAAGTTCAACTTTCAGGGTCCTGGGGTCAAGGTTAAGATCACTGTGGTTATTTTTAGAAAAAAAAAAAACTTTGCCATCTCTCTAGTGGATTTTAGTATAATTTCACACAGATGTTGAGTATGATAATATCTCGAGCAAGTTTGACTATCAGGGTCCTGGGCTCAAGGTCAAGGTCACTGCGGCTATTTTTAGAAAAACTTTGTCATCGCTCTAGCGTCGTCATTTGCCTGCCGATGGATTTTAATATAACTTCACACAAATGTCGGGTATAATAATATCTCGAGCAAGTTCAACTTTCGGGATCCTGGGCTCAAGGTAAAGGTCACTGTGGCTATTTTTAGAAAAAAATTGTCATCGCTCTAGTGCCTACATTTATTGATGGATTTTAATATAATTCCACACAAATGTTGGGTATGATACTATCTCGATCGAGTTTGACCTTCAGGGTTCTGGGGTCAAGGTCAAGGTCACTGTGGCTATTTTAGAAGAAAAAAAAAACTTTGTCATCGCTCTAGCGTCGTCATTTGCTGATTAATTTCAATAGAACTTCACACAAATGCTGGATATGATAATATCTCGAGCAAGTTTGACTTTCAGGGTCCTGGGCTCTAGGTCAAGTTCACTGCGGCTATTTTTAGAAAAACTTGCTGGAGGCAGAAATCTTTCCAACTGTAAATGGAGTTCCATTGCACACAACCTTTCATTATCAACCTTTCATCATTCTGATATGACTGAAATAATGCTAAAAAGGATGTAAAATCGAAAATCATCCATCTACATTAGAGTTGCAGATAAACTGGATCAAAGTGAAAGAAGCTAGTCTTGGCAGATGGTCAAAATGACTTTTTTTGACAGCCAAGGGGATAGGATCAGGTCCATTTTCGAACCCGTCTGATATTTTATATGCATGTAAAGGCACGCAATACGGAACCAAACCTGGAGACTGCCTCTGTGTACCAGAGTAAGTTTTCAATAATTTGTATTAAACAGTTTTACCCATGATTAATATACCTAAACTACCACCCAGGATCTTGGGGTATGGTATCGCACCTGAAGACACTTCCTTTCATTTATTCCGACTTTTGTGTTGCTGATGTTTGTATGACAGTGCCATCAGGCAAGCTAATCGGCTTGTTATACTCCATTTTGAAGTACAGTGAGTATACACAGAATACCGCTCTTTAACTAGGATAATGTTTCCCGTTCCGACTATTGCACCATCGGTTTCACCGATATTCTTGGTCTTTTTTTATTTATTTATTTATTTATTTTTATTATTTTTTTTTTATTTGAGGTTTAACGTGCCCGTCAACACTGCATAGGTCATTTTGGAGACGTTGTTTCCAATTTTGTGGGACTTTTACCCGACATTGAGATGAAATGACACCCGATGAAACCAATAGGGTTTATATGCATGGGTGGTCAGACTAACACCACTTTTCCTGGCTCGAACACCTTTGGGGTCACGAAAATCTGTTCGAGACAGGGGTAGTTCGAGCCACTGAGGGCTTCTTCCAGGAGACATAACTTGGATAATTTTGGATTTCTTTTCGGTGTTCTATAATATAAAATTAATATATGTTGTGCGTACTCATTAGAATCGCCTCATTGAGGCGATTCTAATGAGTATATACAACTTACATTTGCAAGATAAAAGACGAAAACATCGTAAATTTTCCTAGCATCACGAAAACACACCTATTTAATTTTGACCCCCTCGAACCCCACTTTGATATAGTAAAACTGGGGTTTGCAGGGGTATACGTTATTTTTCTTATTTCTGCTCAAAAACATAGATCGTGGGTACTCGTTAGACGACGAGGCGGTTCTAACGGGTATCCACAATCTATGTTTTTGAGCAAAAATAAAACAAATACTGAAATTTTTCATCTGATAATTTTCATTTTTCGGTGGTAAAATCTACAATGCATTTGTATTGGCGTGTTTTCGTTAAGGGACTCAAGAACAGGCTCAACTGGGCTATAGTAAACGAACCAGGTTTGTTCTAGTCACCGAAGTTCCACTGTATTAACCCATATTCGGCCCCCGCCCATCGGGGCTTGAAGAAATATATGGGCTGCATGATGCTTCCGCGCAGAGCTGAAACCGACCCCCACACGAGTACTGGTAAACCGCTTAGAGGATCTAAGCCTGCTCAGGCAAAGCGGTGCGAGTCGGCCCGTCCATGCTTATAAACCCTATCGGTTTCATTGGGCGGCAGGGCTTGAGATGTCATTTCATCTCAATGTCGGGTAAAAGTCCCACAAAATTGGAAGCAACGTCTCCACAATGATCTTTACAGTGTTGACGGGGACGTTAAACCTCAAATCAAACAAATCCACTGCATTAACCCATATAATGCCAATCACGACAAATGTCGTCTGTTTTGTCGTCTGCTTTGTCGTCTGGCAAGTAAAGTTTAAAATTAGTTTTTTGCAGTGTGGACCTAGATCAGACTGCTGCTCTAGGAGCAGTCTGGTTCCACTGTATTAACCCATTTAATGCCAATCACGACAAATGTCGTCTGTTTTGTCGCCTGCTCTGTCGTCTGGCAGGTAAAGTTTAAAATTAGTTTTTTTCAGTGTTGACCCAGATCAGACTGCTGCTCTAGGAGAAGTCTGGTTCCACTGTAATAACCCATATAATGCCAATAGCGACAAATGTCGTCTATTTTGTCGTCTGCTTTGTCGTCTGGCAAGTAAAGTTTAATATTAGTTTTTTGCAGTGTGGACCCAGATCAGACTGTTGTTCTAGGAGCAGTCTGGTTCCACACTGTTTGTCTGTATGGTAGCATTACACTAAATACTGGGAGGTACCGGGTTTTATCACTTTGGGACAGAGCTTTTAGTTGCGTTCTAAATACCAGACTTGCTTCCATTGGATATATATCCCATGTTTTATTTCAATGTGAGAAAATGATAGGTATAGGGGACTAAAATGATGCATGTTTTATAAATATATCTGCAAGCTCAAAGAAATTTTTTGCTGATTTTATATGGTCACCCCTCCTTTAAAAATGTTGGTTTTATTTACTCCGTTCTAGCAGGTCAACACACATGGTTGATTGTAACTTGAAAATGAGCCGGACAACATGTGGATTTTTTCTCATTAACTTGTTGGGCTAGGATGGCTCTATAAACAAGTAAGGTTTGAAAAGTTTTGTATGTGTAGTTTTTGTGGGAGCAGGTAAAAGGTTACTATTGTCGCCTATGGAAAACATTTAGTGGAAAGCTACCGTATGCAACGTCCACGTCAACTCTGTAAAGGTCATTTTGGAGACGTTGTTTCCAATTTTGTGGGACTTAAACCTACATTAAGATGAAATTGCATCTCAATCCCTGTCGCCCAATGAAACCAATAGGGTTTATAAGCATGGACGGGCCGACTCGCATCGCTTTGCCTGGGCAGGCTTAGATCCTCTAAGCGGTTTACCAGTACTCGTGTGCGGGTCGGTTTCAGCTCTGCGTGGAAGCATCATGCAGCCAATATATTTCTTCAAGCCCCGATGGACGGGGGTCATCTACATCTACGCTATTAAGATCACCTAAAATAAAGTTTAATTCTGCTATAAAAAGCTAATTTAGTAGGTTGCAGTTATTCTTTCTTTGTGTTTTCTGTATACCATGAGTAGAGACCACCTTTGGGACTGTTCAAAAGTGGTCTTTAAGACCACTTTTGAAAGTCCCAAAGGCGGTCTTAATATAGGAATTTTACTGTACATCACGCGAATACCGTTGCGCATGTGCAGGCTCGTGCCACACGTTGCATATTCCAAGTTCGCTGGTCTGATTCATATTTGACCATGATCACAAATATTGTTAACCCTTATCCTGCTGTTCACGACAACCTGTAGATCCATATAAGATGGCTTCTGATCAGGATTTACACTGTTTGACATTCAGTTTGTGAATTTATAGAAATAAGTTACATTAAGTAATGTGATTGGTTCAAAGTCAGGAATGGGCGTGGTTAAATTAATTATGGAGCGGGATAAGTTAAATGACGGTGCAAACGTGTACCCATCCATGTTAGCATCCAGAAATGGAGATTTCAAAAAAAAAAAAAAAAAAAAAAAAGAAGAAGAAGAAGGAGAAGAAAGAAAGAAAGAAATTCATGCCTGTATGTAAGAAGTGATATTTAGTTTCTTTTATTTCTTTGCCGTAATAAAACGTAGGGCTTTTTTTGACTGGCTCAAAATAACCTAAATAATGTTGACTGGGCAGTCATACTCCAATACAAACAAACAAACAAAAGCTTCAGACTAAATTGACACAAAGAAAGAAAGTTAGATAATAATAATAATAATAATAATAATAATAACATATACTTCATATCCCGAAATAAATAAATAAATAAATAAATAAATAAATAAATGTGTTTGAACAATAATTTCTTGCACACCAGACAAGGAAATCCGTGATTTTACCCTGGGATAGAAATTTATGTTCTGACCCTGGTGTTCCGACCCAAAATCGAATATAATCGCGTGTCTGATAAATGCACTGGTGGATTACGTCGTCGTTAAGGTTGACGTCACAGCAACGTCACTAAACATTCCTGCAGTGTCAACATAATATGGCGGACGTTGGTAACCGAAGTGACTGCAGCATTAAAAATCCGTCCCTCGGGATCACTGTCCGAGATCACTCGGCAAGCCTCGTGATGCCGGACAGTGTCCCTCGGGACGGATTTTTCCATCCACCCCTCACACCCATATAAGATTCTTATAATATAACAACAGTAATTCCAGTACCTCTATTCATGTATTTCATAGCCCTTTTTTATTTCTGACACTATGTGTATGTTATCCTGTGGCTGGCAAATGCCTTCAAGAAAGCTGCGTCTCCAACCTTGTTTTTATAAATGTTTGTTAAAATAACAATGTTTGTGTAAAAAAGACCGTTTAGTCGCAAATGGTAATACGCCTTGAATGACAAAAACGAATATTTTTTGCCCGAGGTTATGAACAGTTTTACTAACCTTGTTGATCACAAAATGGGAAACTAATATATACATTGCAAAAATAGCCACCAGAAGAAAAGATGGAAAATCCCCCGACCAAAAGCCAATATGGCCTTCAGAAGATTGTTCACGATTCTAACACAGCGCGCCTATATACGTAGGCAATGGAAAACAACTGTGTTTTATTCTACAACAAATTACGGCAAGGAAGAGCGTGACGAGTGACGTCATTAAAAACTTCCAATTTATGACGTCACTAGTCGATTTCCTTGACGTTGGATGGTGTAACGTCATTTTCTCGCATGGAAAACGTTAGCAAAGGATATAAATGCATGTGTTTCTGTCGATAATTTTAGCGGGATTTCTTCTAACGATGGCGAAAAGTTGTGAGATTTTGAAGGAAACCACAACATTATTGCCGATTTTCAGCGTGTTAGAATCGAAATTGATCAGCTCTAGTCTGTGATTTGTTGAGTAATAAATCACAGTTTGTCGGTCAGTTGTAAGTAGACAAATCCCGCGCGCTACGCGCTCGCGATTTGTCTACTTTACAACTGACCTCCAAAGTGTGATTTATTACTCAACAAATCACAGTTAGAGCTGATCTATTTCTTAAATAGAAAGTGCACCAGAATTAAAATACACTAGTAAACCCATAGTTTAATCCTGCAACAACTGAAGCATTTTGTAATGTTTATTGAGACTATCTTCACCTAGTAATACTATGGATCGCTTCTCAACATGATGAAGATCCAAGATTTCAAATGCACAAAGTACTGGGATACTGAGCTGTGGTTCTTGCACATGAAATGCCTTTTCAAACTTCTATACATTTGTGGCAAGTACCAGCAATACATAAGGGTAATGGAATTATGGCCATCACATGATATAATTGTCAGGGTTGATAATTAAAAAAACAAAACAAACAAGGGCATCCAGAATTGTGATTCTTGCGCAAGACACGCCTGCTTAACCTCATTTACATCTGGACCAAGTACCATCAATATGTCTCAATGGGGTAGCTCAAATGTGCTTCTAGGGTCCGGTTACTTTAAAAACCAAATAAATCAATATGTCCCAAAGGGTACTGGAGACATGGTGGTCACAAGTTAGTCACACTGTTATATTGCAAGGGGAGATAAATCGAATACCACATCATCTAGAGTTGTGGTTCTTGCGCATGACATGCCCTCTATACATTTTATACAATTGTGCCAAGTGTCATCAATATATCTTAAAGGGCTTTGGAGTTATTGCCATCACAATGTTATATTGTCAGATGAGATAAATAAAAACACCAAGGCACCCACAGTTGTAATTCTTATGCACGGCACGCCTGCTTAAGCTCATGTGCATATGTACCAAGTACCATCAATATGTCTCAAAGGGTATTGAAGATATAGTGATCAGAACGTGGACATACTATTTTATTGGAAGGAGAAATAAATACCAAAACACCAAGAATCATGGGTCTTTGGCATCACACGCCGTCTCAGCCTTGTTTACATTTGTGCAAAATACCATCAATATATCTCAAAGGGTATTGTAGTTATGGTCATCACAATATTATATTGTCAGGAGAGATAACTAAAAAACCAGGGAACCCAGATCTGTGGTTCTGGCACATGACATGCCTCCTTAACCCTATATACAACTGTAACAAGCACCATCAATATATCTCAAAGAGTCGATTGGAGATATGGCCATAACAAGGTAGTGTTTCTATTTTATTGGAAGGGGGATAACTAAAAAACTATGACACCCATAATTGTGGTTCTTGCGCATGACACGCCGTCTCAGCCTCGTGAACACCTGTACCAGGTACCATCTATATTTTTCAAAGGTTATTCAAGATGTGTCCATCACAAGGTACACTTTTTATTGGAAGGGGAGATAACTAAGGGGAGATAACTAAAAAACCATTACACACAGAGTTGTGGTTCTTGCACACGATGCGCTGTCTCAGACTTGTAAACATTCGTGCAAGGTACCATCAATATGTCTCAAAGAGTATTGGAGATACGAGCATCATAAGGTAGTGACTCTGTATGACAAGTTTGAGCAACAAACTCCATCATTATAAGTGGGCAAACATACCATGTGCACTAAAATAATAATTATTCGATAGTAAAAACTAGATATAAACTGTATATTCTATTAGTTGCACGTTTCATGAGTGGTCATGAATAGACCCAATTAGGGCTCTGTCCTGGGACCCTGCTCATTTCTTGCCAGTACCATTGACCTTCCTGACTCTCTCAAAAGCAGAACAAGATTATTCGGAGACGATACTATAGTTTACCTCACAAAATAGAAGTGGAGGTAATGATCAGGAATCGATACAATTAACCCACAGCTCCCATCAGAGACACCAAAGGGAAAGAAGCACACACAATAAACAACAGTCCACAACGGAAACACCAACAGCGGAAAGCCAAAAGGACAGTCACCCTCCAACAAAGTCGCCTATAGGCTATCCAAAATAAAATAATATAAGCGGCACAAACACCCAAAGACAAACCATAACAAAAATAAACCGTGACAGAAGAACCGCCCTGAAACGGTCAGCGGTAACGCATTCCACTGGAGTGCTTAAATCGATTTTAAGTGGCCACAATTCTCGCCCCTACTTCCGTTGCGATTAAGACAAATTATGTGTTCAGTCCGCATGAAGGTCTCCTAACTCATCAGTGCAACATCTCCGTGAACACAAACATCAAACAACCACAGAGATGAAACAACGGTGAGGACCCGACAGCAATAAAGCACTGAAATGCTGGAGCAAAAGATAACCAACAGTTAGACTCCGATGGGCCCGACCAGAGACAGAGCATCACCAACCAACATAAGCCTTTACGCTGGAACCGTCATAGAATCTGAGGCCTGACCAACCGGCGTGCAATTAAAGTGAGAAGCAAAGTTGTCAACCGTGATTGGGTTAATTACCATGCATGCAGTATGTCGTATAACATTTATGTTGTACCCAATCTTTTTATATCGAAGAATGATTTTACGAAATCGGGTGCTGAAGTCATTGCGGTTATATATTTTTCTGAATTTACTGAATATATATACATTCACCATAAAATTCGGGTTCCGATAGTCTTTGTTGCAGAAGAGATTTAAGTCCAGTATTGAATTTTGAAATTAAATCAGAATGACGTCTATAAAATTTTGAAAAGATCTAATTCAAGGTAATGTTGGTTGGTGCCTGATGCTCTATCTCTGGTCGCGCCCATCGGAGTCTAACTGTCGGTTTTCTTTTGCTCCAGCATTTCAGTGGTGTCTTGCTGTCGAGTCCTCACCGTTGTTTCGTCTCTGTGGTTGTTTGATCATTTGTGTTCACGGAGATGTTACACTGATGAGTTAGGAGTCCTTCATGCGGATTGAACCAATTATTTGTCTAAATCGCGATGAAAGTAAGGGCGAGGATTGTGGCCACGTAAAATCGATATAAGCCGCCCCCACCCCCGTGTAATTCAGTTCCGCTGACCGTCCCAAGGCGGTTCTTCTGTCGAGGTTTATTTTTGTTATGGTTTGTCTTTTGGTGTTTGTGTCGCTCACATTACTTTATTTTGGATAGCCTATTGACCATTTTGTGGGAAAGTAACTGTCCTTTTGGCTTTCCGCTATTGATGTTTCCATTAGGTCTGTTGTTTCATGTTTGTGTTTCTTTCCCTTTGGTGTCTTTGATGGGAGCTGTGGATTGATTGTATCGATTCCTGATCATTGCATCTACTTCTATTTTGCATATCAGAGCTGGTTTGTTTGTGCCGTGTGGTGGCTGTAAAAGGTTTCCCCGTACATGCATTTAATGCTCTTATTTTTCAAATCCTCAGGAATTGCTTTTTACAATTGCTTTTAATTGTCCCTTAATTTGACATCCTTTTGATACCTTTGAAGGTCTCGATTGGACCGATGTTCGTATCTCGTTGTATAACAGTTGCTTGTTTGATATCTATGGGCTTTTTGTAGGCATAGATGTTTTGTGGGCTTTTTTCATACTTGCCTTCTATTTGAAGCGCATTCTATTTGAAGGATTTACAATTCTTCTGTTTACTGTTTAACTTAATGACAGGTATGAATACCGCTTTAGTTCGAATGGTATCGCCCCTTTAAACAAAACTGAGTATCACAAATAAATTTAAACTTACAATATCTCCCCTTAGGTTACATTCTGCTTTTTCTGTACGGATTCCCCATTCTATTAATAATTTTAGTGCTATGTTGCCGTCGGTATTAGTGAGGCCCATTAATTTGTTTTCTGTCGCTTCCGTTATTTTAAGTGGAGCAGGTAACACTAATTTATTTAAAAACAAACTGAGAGTTAGATTATCTCCTCTCAAATCGCCCATTCTTAGGAAATATACCCATCCTTTCAGGAGAAGGGGAATGTATCCTACTATTTCCAAGTGCAATGCTAAGAGGTGCAGATGCTGTTCACATTTATGCACCGCGACTACCGTTTCTTCGTCTGTAAACGGTAGACGTTTTTCTGTAGTTTACATGTCCGATTTGACATGTAATTCTACGGATTTGATATATGTGATAACCTGACATACTGTAAATTGTAAAATGCAGTATGTCGGACAAACTAATCGCATGTTAAAAACACGATTTAACGAACACTATCGTAGAATGAGCAAGATGTTCTATAAAAGGGTTATCCTTTGGAAGCAATAAATACACCACAGAGCTGAAAAATATGGAGTGTGCATATTTTCTGGGCCAGGCTAGCTAGTTTCGGCCAATAAGGCCTCATCAGTGACCCTGAAATATTTTCAAAATTCCACACTGGAATCAATGATCCCAAAGGACAAGCAAATATAAACTACACTATGATGTAGGGCAGGGAGACGTTTTTCGGCCGCCATACATTCCCAGGCACCAGCTGTAGTGTCGTTAAATATGTTCTATAAAAGGTAAAGTAACCTAAAAAAACTAAAAGTAAGCCTAAAAGGTAATAGTCCGGTCAAACTGTGTGGGGACCTAGACAAAATTGCAACACAAATGTCTTTTTTAGTTTTGACCACCTCTGATATATGTTAATAACATATAAAAAGTAGGACGGAATCGGAGGATATGAAATTTGATTTTTTCCATCATTTATATTTATGGGTGATTTTATCACTGTGAAACTATTATAACTGGAGTTGTAAGCTTGTACAGCTTACAATTTAGTTATGGAATGGATTCCATTGCATATATGTTGATAATAAAGTTATCATGCCATGTTCCATCTATTAAGTCTATGTTTAGTATGAAAAGTAATGTGTTACAAGCCAATGCTTTTAAATATCCGTGTTGGTTTACCCCACCCACTAACGCAATTTTGATTTTGCTTCGTTTCTTGGGCAGTTTTGGTGTCAGCGTTTTCACTGTGAAGAGATTGGTCCTTTAAACCAATTTCTCTCTTTCAGTATAAAAATATTTTATTGCAACTAATATATATATGTGTGTACAATGGGGTTGGGTTACAAGTTCTCCCAGCATTAGTTACGACCCTTCCCCTACATAAAAAATAAATTATAGTCACGTGAAAATTATATGAACGAACAAATAAATAAATAAAAAAATAAATGGTGTGCGCCTTCTCGGGTGAGCATGGAGTTATTGGGATCTACTAAAATACTAATTAGAAAATTGTTTTGTGCTTTTAATGTAACTCCTGACAGCTCTAAAAAGTGAAGTATAACTTTCAAGGGATATGCGATCATCTCCAAATAAAATCAGGTTGATACTCAAAGGGTGAAACTCGCGCGTTTCATGGAGAAATCTCAACCGTTCGTTTTCATATTTAGAGCATCAAAGGCAATAGTGCTCTGCGTTTTCTCTTTCATGATTACAGATACAACGTGGATTCATTGTTAAATGGTTAATATACAAATCATTTGATAAGTAACTACAATTGTTTCTCATTCTAGATTGCATAACTGACAAATATCTGTCACCATTAATATAGTGAGGCGGTACTCTTTGAACATCTGGATGGTGTCTTTTTGTCTGACATTAAGGAGGGGCTGTTGCGTAAGTTTTCATCCAGAGAATTCCACAACGTCATTCCTGACGGAATACAAGATTTCCTAAATAGTTCGGTACGACAAAACGGTTGAGTAATATTATTTTGATTTCTCAGATGATAATTGGTGTTTTCCCTTGTAACAGGAGGGATTAAATCAGTTATGTAGCTTGGAACTAACGCATCTGATCTGTACATGAAATTCACTTTTTGTTGTTTATGTGTATCTGCTAATGTTGGCCAGCCACATTCCCTGTACAAATTATCCAAAGAAACCGATCTTGTGAGACCAGTTACTGTTCTAACAGTCTCATTTTGAAGCTTTTCGAGAGCATTTGAGTCTTGGAGAGAACATCCATCCCAGATGACTGAAGAATACTCAAGAATATGTAGTACATATGAAAGATATATTGGAATAGCGCAACTCTAGTGAGCGTAAATTTTAATTTTCTCATACCTACAGTCTTTGCAGCGCGTGTTAATATGTTCTGTATGCGCTCATTCCACTGTCCATTATACTTAAAGTCAATCCAAGGTGTTTATGAAATTCTAATTTCAGAGGCTTTTTCGATATTTGCATTTAAATTATGAATGAAATTTCTATCTGCTGTGGTTGGACTTTAAAATATACCTATCAATAAGCTATCTTGATTAACATCGACTTCTGTCCAAATTGACTCTTCACAAAATATTTCTACGTCGGTGCCTGAGGCTAGAACTTATATACAAGAGCAATCAACCTCCATACATATTCCTCCTGTCTTTCCTGTACGGGTCACTAAAATAATTTGAAATAGTAAGTAGTTCAGAGGATACGTTGGCGTCAAGATGCATCTCAGTGAAGGATAAGATATTAAAATCCGAAAGATGATCTTGAATTAGGCAATTTTGTTTCGTATGCTCCTAATATTTAGATGAAGGATAGATAACGAGTGCTCATTGTCTGGACCTGGATTGCTCTGAACATCTCCAGCTTCTAATAGTAGAAGGAACAAAACTAGAGAAAAGTGTACATTACATAACAAAGAGTCAAACAGCTGCAGACACACAAAACTGGTGTATTTAGCTATAAATAAAAGCTTTGTCAGAAGCATCCACCAAAAACTCAGTATCATGAAGGTCTGATAGCTGCCAATAGTGCAACAATTAAATAGGACTATGGAGACATATGCACCTGCAGAAAACTGGGGTTGGGCAGTGAAAGGTGACAAATTGCTGGTGGTACAGACAGTTAAACCACCAGCACCTGAGAGGCTGCTCAAGGTCGTCAGGTGTAAATGTAAGGCCGATTGTAAAACTCTTCTGTGCACTTGTCGCAAGCATGGCCTTACATGCTCCCAAATGTGTGGAGTGTGCAAGTGAACTAGCTGTCTGAATTACATTAAGTTGGATAATGCAGATGACACTGAAGACTGTGATTAGATTCAAGTATTAGCAGAACAGTGTATTGAAGGAAAAGATGTACATCTAATCTGTAATGTGATTTGACATAAAAGGTCTACTAATATGAACAGTCATGTAGCAAAACCAACAATGTGGTATGTGCACCCACTAAAGCATGACATCTCCCCATGCATCTGGCCAGTGGTATCACAGTATTGGATGTGTACTATATGGGTAGTTGAGGATCCTAGCTTACTTCAAGTGTACACTGATTTTGTTTGATTTTAGGTTTAACGTCCCCGTCAACACTCTAAATGTCATTTGGGAGACATTGCTTCCAATTTTGTGGGACTTTCACCTGACATTAAGATGAATTGACTTCTCAAGCCCTACCACCCAATGAAACTAGGGTATATAATCATGGACGGGCCGACTCACACTACTTTGCCTGGTCAGGCTGTTTCTTGCTGTCGAGTCCTCACCGTTGTCTCACCTCTGTGGTTCTTTGATTATTTGTGTTCACGAAGATGTTGCACTGATGAGTTAGGAGGCCTTCATGCGGACTGAACAAATTATTTGTATAAATCGCGACGGAAGTAAGGGCGAGGATTGTGGCCACGTAAAATCGATTTAAGCCCCCCAGTGGAATTCTTTCCACTGACCGTTCCAAGGCGGTTCTTCTGTGGCGGTTTATTTATGTTGTTGTTTGTTACTACTTACTGTGTGTATCACTTGTATCTTTTTATTTTGGATGGCCATTTGGCCATTTTGTTGGAAAGTAACTGTCCTTATGGCCATCCTTTAAGTTTCCATTATGGTCTGGTCGCTTCATGTTTGTGTTTCTTTCCCTTTGGTGTCTTTGATGAGTGGTGTAAGTTAATTGTATCGATTCCTGATCTTTGTTTTACTTCTACTAAGATCCTCTAAGCGGTTTACCAGTACTCGTTTGCGGGTCGGAAGCATCATGCAGCCCATATATTACTTCAAGCCCAGATGAGCAGGGGCAATCAAGTGTACACTGAAGGCTGTTTAGACCAGATGGATGGCCAGGCTTAGATCAGTCTGATTAGCTTATGATTACATGATGTAAAACCCACCACTGGATTATATGTATGTGATAAGTATAAGGATAAGAACCTTGAGATGATCATTTTGGTGATCTAATTATGACTTCAGTCCAATTTCAGTGTTATATGATTTCAGCGAGTAAAGAAACATTGATCATGACAATTCGTTTTTGTTGTACCTTGGAATTTCCAAACATTTGCTACTATTTGTATCGGTAGAGAAATGTATTCTGTATTGTTTCTTGGTGTTTTTATCCTTTAAGTTTCAATTGAGTAGTCCTGCTTGTTTGTGGTATGCATTTGATAAGTAACATCATCATTAGTCGATATAAATTGTTTAGAGTTCAGTCACAAGGGCAAAAAAGTGGGTGGGGTATTTTTACCCCTGTTTTATCCATATAGGTCATCATGTAATAAATAGAAAAAACGTGTTTAACCATTTTACATGAAAAAGTTTCCATTCTGGTGTAGAAAGATTAGATTTGAAGAAATAAAACTCAACGATACCTTGTCAGATAGCAAAATATTGAATTTAAACACTAAATTGCTTGCCAAACCTAGGTGCTTTCAAATTGCTAAAAAAAAAATAAATTTCATATCGTCCGATTCCGTCCTACTTTTGATATGTCTTTAAGGGAAGGTACTCCAGTACAAAAATGCTAAAAACATTTGTGTTGCAATTTTGCTTGGGTCTAGGCCAAATATCGCTAGTTTGCCTGGACTATAAAGTAAGCCTAAAAACTGACACTTTCTTGTACCGTCATATCAGACGTACAGGTCAATCTATTAAAGACATTTCTATACAGCCAGCGGAAAAAATTATTATGATGTAAATTCTACAGCTAGGTTTAAAATTATTAAACGGCATAAAACTGAATTAAAATGGACTAAACTATTACACACACCTTTTCCATTGGGCTTTAATGACAACATTTATCATGATGGTAATATATCTAAAATGCCCGACTTTGTGTAGTGTAGTTTATATTTTCTTGTCCTTTGGGATCATTGATTCCATTGTGGAATTTTGAAAATATTTGAGGGTCACTGATGAGGCCTAATTGGCCGAAACTAGCTAGTCTGGCCCAGAAAACATGCACGCTCCATATTTTTTCAGTTCTGTGGTGCATTCCTTGCTTCCAAAGGATAACCCTTTAATAGAACATATTTGATATGTTCTCGCTTCTGGACTGTCGGAAGCGTAAAACTACATTGCACGGCACCAGAAAATCAAAACACTGGGAGTACTGGTGGGTCGATCGTCTCTGAGTGTAGGTTGGGAAAATAGTCCTGAGCTGAGAATCGAACTGTTCGTTTAACTTTAAGCAAGCACAGTAGAGCTGATCAGACATCGCGTTATGTGGCGTCTGATTACGTAGATTCTGTTTGCCAATGCCCAAGTGTACTAGCGCAGTCCACCCGCCCCCGCCCATCGGGGCTTGAATAAATAGATGGGCTGCATGATGCTTCCACGCAGAGCTGAAAGTCCCGTAACATTGACAGTAACGTATCCAAATGACCTATACAGTGTTGATGGGGACGTTAAACCTTTAATCAAACAAACGAGCACAGTCCAGAATTTTCTTCTTACGCTGCGCTCTGACGTCTTAGGGTAGTACTTGGATTGTGTTCAATAGGGTGGGGAGGGTGCAAAAGCAGTCCCTCCCATCTTTTGGAAATTATTTCAGATTCATACAGTTTTTCACCTTCTGCAAAATACCTGAAATTCGCATCCTCAACCCGCCCCTTTTCAGAGTCTGCGTACGGCCCTGAATCGTGTTCAAAACTGTTGTTGCATACATATGGCGAACAGTGCCGACCTGATCAGAAGCAATGTACTCTATATCCGATCTTGGTCTACGCTGTACGTCTAATAACGGTACCACATATAAAGTCTGGGCTACTCATTTTTGCACTTAAACATTTCAGGGTTCTAAAATTAAGTTCTTGGCAGGAGTGCGAAAAGTCTATGTTTACTCGACTTGGCATACATTTGTGTAACAGTTTTATAAATAGAATGTTCCGAAAAACGTCACGTGACACCATGGCCTTGATTAAGATACTGTTTGTCTTTCATTACGTGAGCCACTTGGCATTCTTATACTCTTATACTAGTTCGTTTAGCCCTCAAATGCCACTATTTAAGCAAACACTGAAGTTCATGTGCAACCTGCTGATCAGACGCCACATTCCGCGGCGTCTGATCTGGGTATTATCCAGCACACGATTCCTGCCAAGACTCTATAAATAGCTCTTGTTGCATCGATAAAAACAGCTTAACGTTTCAGGTTCTATTAATAAAACATAATATTGGTTTTCCCAAATCAGTGATGGTCACGTGGACAACTGCATTAATTCCGTTTGGCCATTTAGTAAATTAGGGTCAATCGTAAACCGATCGACCCAAAAATGGTAATTATAAACGTAAATTACGTTCTTTTAAAAGAAACAATACCATACTGAAATGACTGTCCACAATATTATTGAATCATGGACGCCGCTTCCTTTTCTAAGTTCATTACCCATTTCTGTATTACGGATTCTGGGTACCGAGGCGAAAAAAATCTACGATAGTTCTAATCAGTTATACGACGCTGCTCTTTTAACTAGAGGTTATACTCAGCATGCTCTTCGTCCTTTCATCGATTCTGAAATTAATCACAAACGTCATTACATCAAAATATCCTTCATTAATAAGGGTTAGGATTTTATAGATTTACATAGTATCTTCCGGGACAGTTCGGTGATTTCGTCCATTCTTGCTTATTTTCAAAATACTGAAACACCAATTATTTGCTATAAATACAATAAACCTGTTAGATCTGTCATTTTTTATTTCAATAAACTTGTTTCTGATCTTGATATTGACACTTACACTCCTGATCACCTGTGATTGTAAAAAATCAGTTTATTGCTATCCTGCTGCTGGTCATTTTATTACTGACAATTTAAAAATTATTCCTGACTCTAGGATACGCAATTAATATCTAAAGGACCGAAATATCGATTTCCTTCTAAAATTGATTTCAATAAAAGTAGAGATGAAATCGCTGCTGCCTTGGATGAATTTGGTAATCGATGGTGCAAACGAGAGTATGTTGAACATAAAGCTCTTAAGGAATGGAAACTTAGCATTCTGAAATTAGTGAGCAAACGCATTTGTTTTTATTCGCAAAATACGAACTTATTACCTCTTAAACCTAAGACGTCTTTACGTCACCTTAAACTAGGTATTCTTCATACGAAGTTTGTTTTCGCTCCAGCTGATAAGGCCGCTAACAATGTGGTCGTTGTTTGACGGCTTCACCATGTTAACACTTTTCAGCAAGAACTTGGTGGTACTAAGGCCTATGAACTTCAGCCTTTAGCTGTAGAGAGGGCTTTAGTTGATGACCACATTTTTCATTCAGCCGCCAAGTTTGCTGTCTGTGTTACAGAAAGCCAAGTCAAGCTTCCTACGTTATATTTGTAACCTAAACTTCATAAAAGACCATACAAACCACGGTTTATTGCAAATTTAAGCTCTTTTACCACCACTGAACTCTCCAAATTATTAACTTCATGTTTGATTATCATAAAAAACGTGATAAAATATAGCGATAAAGTCTTCGAAAGATCAGGTAGAAATCTGTTTTGGTCTATAAAAATTCTAATGAAGTTTTTAATCAATTGAAATCCACGCGTTTTCGTGCTTCAAGTCTGTCTACTTATGATTTTTTCACTCTTTATACTACACTTCCTCATAATCTTATAAAAGAAAAACTTAATGATTTAATTGAATGGACTTTTCATAGGGAAGACACCTCTCCTTGCATGTAATGTAATAAATGCTTTTTTCACTTCTGAAGAGCATAAAAATTATAATAGGTGTATCAATATTTAACAAATCATCCAAATATCTAGAAGTGGAGCTAAAAGCTTCAATGATTTCAGACTGGCTTTCAGCAAAAAGGGACATCATGCAGTCTCTCTCATAACAAAACAAAAACAGATCAGCCACAAGTGGTGCGCATTTAGTACCCATCGGAATACCCACAACTTGTCTAAATAACTTAGTACCAAATCTGATGTAAATATTGTCAAGTAGAAAGGTGAGAGCTTCACACACTTTCTGACATGACCATTAAGTATAATTTTATGCTCTTCAGAAGTGAAAAAAGCATTTCTTACATTACAAGCAAGATAGAGGGCGTCTTCCCTATGAAATGTCCATTCATTAAGTCTAAAAAAATAGCTGTGTTTCCGCTAACCCGACCGACCCTGTTTTCTTTTATTCTCCCGACCCTGCATTTTTATTGCCATCCAGAAAAAAAAAATTTTTCTTACCTACCGATCTTAATATTTTCTAGCACCTTTGATGAAAATTCATAAAACTGTCAAAATAGCAAAATAAATAATTGAAACCCTGCACTTTTGCTTCATGGATGCTTTTAACATCGTTATTTGAATGTTTTAAGGTAATATACATGTAGTTAGAATTTAGCCTTTTTAACTGCTTTTTGCCTTTTGCCATCAATTAAAAAGTTGACAAAAAAATAAAAAGTTTTAACGACCTACCGACCCATACCCTTAAACGGCATGTTAGCGGAAACACAGCTATTTTTAGGCCTTAACTCCCGGTCAGAGCCTGAAATTCTACAAACTGACCTGCATAAACTCGAACAATGGGAATCAAACTGGTCCATGGAATTTAATCCAGACAAATGTAAAGTTATTAGAGTGTCTGAAAAGAAAAATTCCATTATTTATCCCTAAAAACTTCACAGTACTGAATTAAAAACAGCTGAAAGTGCTAAATATTTGGGTGTTACAATCAGTCAATACCTAAGTTTGGAAATCTCATATTGAAAAAAAGTGAAGGCAATGATCAGAATTCGATACAATTAACCCATAGCTCCCATCAGAGACACCAAAGGGAAAGAAACCCAAACATGAATTTACTAGACCCTAATGGAAACACCAACAGCGGAAAGCCAAAAGGACAGTAAGACAGGAAACTGTTTTCTCCATAGGTTCAAACACACTGACATTTATTAAAAGAAACGTCCGGACAAGCAATCAGAAAATTAGAGAAAAAGCTTATAATACATATGTACGCACTCAGCTCGAGTACTGCGCTCAAGTCTGGCAGAAAACACTTGCATATAAGATCGAAAGAGTCCAGAGGGCAGCAGCTAGGTATGTACTCAATAATTACGATTTTACCAGCGGTGTTACTGAAATGCTCCAAATCCTAAACTGGCAAACTTTAGAACAACGAAGAGTACAAAATTCCCCCATCATGTTATTTAAAATTAAATCTGATCTAGTTGCTGTCGACCATTGTCATCTTACAGAAATCAGAAATCTTAACTTCCTTGTACCACATTCACGGACACAGTACAATATGAACTCATTTTCCTCCAGAACTATTAGCTTCAGAAATTCTCTTCCTTACGGTGCCAAGACCAGCTCTAGCTTATGAGAATTTACTGCTGGGCTGATCACCGTCAAATTTTAAGCTCCAATATGTTCTTATGTTTTAAAATTTAGCAAAGTAGGTTATTTTAAAGTCACCATTTTCACGTCATGTAATTCATCTTAGCCTAACAACAACCATTGTACCCATTTTCATCTTTTTCTTGCTGCTCCCCGGCAGCGCTTCCAAGTAATAATCATTTGACAATTGATTGTTGGCAGTATCTAGTAGAAGTAGAAGAAAACCGAGTCTGCTATTTTCGTTTGTTTGATGTGGTGTTTGCTTCCAAAGGATCCAACTATTCAGAACTTACTTGTCTTCACTACAGCTGGTTTTGTGCTATTTGGCGACGTAAAATGTCTCCCCGCATATCATCATAGATTATATAGACGGATCCAATGTTTTGACACATGATTTTGTTAACATGTCATTGCGCATTCGCGAAATTACTTTTCCTTTTGATAACGATATTTCGTGGTTGACAAAAAGCCCCTTGTTCCATATAAACACTTTGCAAATAGATTTAATATTACGGGCAAACATGTATTTTAGTTGACTGTCACGGAAAATCAATCGAATAACACTTTAAATGAGTAGATAAATATATTTCAGAGCTCATCCATGCATCTTCCGCGATTGGTCGTTCGTTTTATGCATTTTTATTACAAATAATTAAGACAGTCCCGCCTCGTTACTTGCATAAGTTTAACAGGTATTTATCATCAAAACAACCTCATATCTTCTAGAAACCAATAGTTACTAGCTAAGACATGTCAGTTTTTAAAGTTTAAAGGTCAATTATGTTGTTTCAATTCTAAACAAAATACAAGTTTACAGAAAATAACATCGCATTTTCAATTACGATAAACGGTCAAAGACGTTTTTTTGCCCACCACCGGTAAGTCCTGGAAAACAGTATGATGACGTAATATTTCGATGTGTCTATTTTCTGGTCCTTTGGGATCGATGGGTTCATTTATAAACATGTTGAAAATAGAGTTCTGCTTAACCCGGTGCTAGAGGGCGTGACCGGTATTGCACATTTCAGTACTGGTCATGAACAGTCTAAAAAAATCGAGTCTGCTATTTTCGTTTGTTTGGTGTATTCTTTGCTTCCATAGGATCCAAATATTCAGGACTTATTTATCTTCACTGCAGCTGTTGTTGTGCCGTGTGGTGGCCGTAAAAAGTTTTCCCTATAGATCTATCTTCCAATATTGCTTTACCTATTGCTGGGACTTGTAGCATGTGAGTGCAAAGTCGGGCTAAAAAAGGCAAGTGATGAAAATTAAAGGAAAGTTAAAAGCGTGAGAGTTAAAAAGGTCTAGTTACAAGATTAAAATAGAAGTAGAGGCAATGATCAGGAATCGATACAATTAACCCAGAGCTCCCATAAGAGACACCAAAGGGAAAGATACACAAACATGAAGCAACAGACCCCAACAGAAACACCAATAGCGGAAAGCCAAGAGGACATTTACTTTCCCACAAAATGGCCAAAAGGCTATCCAAAATAAAATAATATAAGCGACACAAACACCTAAAGACAAACCATAACAAAAATAACCGCGTCAGAAGAACCGCCTTGGAACGGTCAGCGGAAACGAATTCCACTTCGGGGGGGGGGGGGGGGGGGGGGGGGGGGAAGGGGGCTTAAATCGATTTTACGTGGCCACAAACCTCGCCCTTACTTCCGCCGCGATTGAGACAAATAATTTGTTCAGTCCGCATGAAGGCCTCCTAACTCATCAGTGCAACATCTCCGTGAACACAAAAATCAAACAACCACAGAGATGAAACAACGGTGAGGACTCGACAGCAAGAAACATCAGAAATGCTGGAGCAAAAGAAAACCAACAGTTGGACTCCAAGCTAGACTACTGCTGTGGGGAGGGAATTCGAGTGTACAATAGTGCGGGAGAAATAAGAATATGTATAATAATCTGTAGGGGTAGAGGTCTGTCTGTAAGCCAATGGGTGTGAGGCTCTAGATTGTATTTGCCGGGCTGTGAGGTACTCGGTCTCTGGGAATAGCGACAAGGTCATGTGTGATTTTGTACTCAGAGAAAGTCGATTATCTATGTGGCGTTGGTCAAGACTTCTCCACTGGAGTGATGCAGCATGGCAGTCACAGTTGAGGTTCTGTTGTAGTCTCTTTTGACCACCTTGCTGCGCGGCTTTTGAACTTTTCGACTTGCTGTAAATTGATACCTAACGCTAGATGCGTATTCTAGCTGTGGACGTACGACTGTTTTGTATGTTGTTGCCTTGAGGTCCGCATTGTATATCTAATATTTCGCATCATCACAGTGCAGATTATATTTTCTTGTCCTATGGGATCAATGAGTTCATTTAGAATCATTTTGAAAATAGAGTTCTGCTTAAACCGGTGCTAGAGGGCGTGGTCGGTGTTGCACATTTCAGTGCTGGTCTTGAACAGTCTCAATTAAACCGAGTCTGCTATTTTCGTTTGTTTGGTGTATTCTTTGCTTCCAAAGGATCCAACTATTCAGAACTTATTTATCTTCACTGCAGCTGGTGTTGTGCCGTGTGGTGGCCGTAAAAAGTTTTCCCGTGTATTATCATAGTGTAGATAATATTTTCTTGTCCTTTGGGAACAATGAGTTCATTTAGAATCATTTTGAAAATAGAGTTCTGCTTAAAGCGGTGCTAGAGGGCGTGGCAGGTGTCGCACAGTTTAGTACTGGTCGTGAACAGACTATATAAAACCCAGTCTGCTATTTGCGTTTATTTTGTGTATTCTTTGCTCCCTAAGAATCCAACTATTTAGAACTTATTAAAAGTGATCTGAGGTGTTTTGGGGTAGTTTGGGGGTGGTTTGTGGGTCCATAAAAATACCAAAACGCACCAAAACGCACCTGTATTTACCAAAACGTACTGTCATTATTTGAATTTGATGTACATTTGTATGGTTTTAATAACGTGAACCTTTTATGTTGAATTCTGAAACTCAGATGTTCAATAAGGTCTGTAGATACGGTATCTATTATGCATATAAACCAATAACATAATGTCTTTCCTAATTTCAATTGTCATTTAAAGTATATGTTCTTCGAACTATTCTCTCTCTCTCTCTCTCTCTCAGTTCATAAAGCTTTTATAGCAAACAAATGCGAAGTGTTTGCTTTACTGTAGAGAGGCTTAGGCACCCAAATCTCGCCTGGAATCTCGTTCAATTTCTCGTGATAATCCGCCATCTTTACAGTGTTCATAAGAATTGTATTCACATCCAAACAATATTGCTTCCCAAAACCAAAAGGAGTCAAGTCCCATTACAACAGAAACACAAAAAGCGTCGAAATAATTTTAAAATAAGTTCTGAAGTTAGATCCTTTGGAAGCAAGGAATACACCAAATAAACGAAAATAGCAGACTCGGTTTTATTGAGTCTGTTCATGACCAGTACTGAAATGTGCAACACCGGCCACGCCCTCTTGTACTGGCTTAAACAGAACTCTATCTTCAAAATGATACCAAATGAACTCAATGATCCCAAAGGACAAGAAAATATAATCTTCACTATAATGATGTACGGGGAGACGTTTTACGGCCACCACACGGCACAACACCAGCTACTGTGAAAATAAATAAGTTCTGAAGCTAGATCCTTTGGAAGCAAGGAATACACCAAATAAACGAAAATAACAGACTCGGTTTTATTGAGTCTGTTGATGACCAGTAGTGAAATGTGCAACACCGGCCACGCCCTCTAGCACCGGCTTAAGCAGAACTCTATTGGCTTCTTTTTGAAGACCGTTGCATTAAACGCTGAAGTTCGATCGCGTGAAAGTGTCGAATCTACGTCACGCGTGTATATGAACTGAAACGTGCCGCACTGAGCCGAAAGGTTAGCCGGTAAAACCCAGCACCGCGCTTGGGACAACGAGGTACCGGAGCATTTACCGAATATGTTCTAGAAAGGGTTATCCTTTGGAAGCAAGGAATTCACCACATAACTGGAAAATATGGAGTGTACATGTTTTCTTGGCCGGACTATCTAGTTTCGGCCATTTAGGCCTCATCGGTGACCCTCAAATATTTTCAAAATTCCACAATGGAATCAATGATTCCAACGGACAAGAAAATATAAACTACACTATGATGTAGGGCAGGGAGACTTTTTACGGCCGAAGCATTTACCGGAGCTTCTCGGTAGGGTGGAAAGCGCTTCTCGTCTAGCCAAGCAATTAAAACTTTTCACAAACTATTACTCAGGGGTGAAAAATAAAAAATAAAGCCCTGTGCATATTAAGAGACAGGACGAGCTATCTGGCTACCTGTTGGATTTCTACTTTCCCAAGATTTACAAAGTGATGATGACCTCCAAATCCCATAGCAATTTCCCAGCAAACAAAATATATGGGACACATCTGGGTACCATATGGGATTCCATGTGGGTCCTATATGGGCATTCCATATAGGGCCCATACGGGATTTGCAACACGGTTCCACCTGGGACCAACATGGGCCAGCCCATATGGGTAGCATATGGGTTCTATGTGGGTTATCTCATATTTATAATAAAAAAAAGGTTAATACAAATAATTACAAGTCTTCATTGTTCCAGCCCACTTGATGAGCTGGTTAGGTCCAAACAGAGAGAGACACACATGTGCAACTTATTGTACATGTATACAGTTGAGATGCCTTAAAGACTTAGGCATTCTTTTCAGTATTTAGAATTGGTAAATTTTTGCGTGATGATATATCGCCAACAATTTTAAAAGAAACTGGGGGGAAAACAACGAGTTTTAATAAAAAAAAATACCAGACCTAAAACAATGTCCATGTCGTGCAAATATCTAAATGGAAGTTAATAGATATTTCATTTTGTGATGTATAAAACCATTTATTTTATTTTATTATTGTCGTCAGTATCTCCATTTATATCAGGAAATTTACTTTTTTATATTAAGCTTAACTAATGGCATAGTTGTTTCCCTTATTACCCACATCGAGCCCATATGGGCCCCATATAGTAGAAAGCAGATATCATGGAAATAATTTGGTCTAATATCTGTACCACATAGGAGCCATTTGAGGCCCTTTTATGTGTCCTGAAATTGTAAGGTATCTTAGATTATTGCAATTTCATCTAAGGTATCGAATGTTGCGTATACGGGACCCATATGAGTCTCATATTGGCAAAAAAATCCTATATGGGACCCATGTAGGACCCAAATTGGCTAAATGCCCAGAATCTGCCCATATGGGCCCCATATATACATGCTTGCTGGGTTGCTAGTGCTTCAGGGTACTTCAAAGTGTTCATGCTGCAAACTAACTCTGTGTCACCCTATCTAATTTTCTTCCAATGAAGTGCACAGAGCACTGTCATATAACGACTATGTGCATGGCAGAGGGGAAGCTCAAACAATTGTTTTGGGTTTAACGACACGTCATCCCTGATGGGTCATTTTGTGTCATCTCCCAGAGAAAGGAACAAAAAGAGATAGAAGAGTAGAATAGGTAGTTGAGGATAAGAGAGGGAGGGATAGGGGAGAAAAGGGAAAATGAATAAAAGTGTAGAAACAGAAGAAATAACAACGCCCCCACCTTACACCTACCTGCTGTAAGGACAGCAACCCTTGCCTGCAAGTCAATATCATTTGGACTCCCCAGTGATGCCAGATACACATCAACTTTTCCTAATATGAGAACAAATTAAAACTTTGAAAAACAGTTTTACGTAGTTTAGGGAAGACTTGCACGATCCCTCTTGAAGATTCCAGATGTGACAATACTCATTGGAAATTAGTCCTTAAGTCTGATTCCCGTGGTGATGAAGCAGGGCTGACAGAAGATGTCGTACCATATACCCCACGGAGTATCCTCTACTGTTCGCTGCTTGCGGGCCAGAGGATGTGCAACCATGGATGTTCACTTAGCCGACAGACAAATCATGCCCAGTATCTTGATGTCAGTGCTGGTAAGTTTGCCGTCCAAGGTGTTGCATCGCTCGAGAGGTACTGCTGATTGTGTGGTACTCACCTCTGACAAACCGAGCTGTTCACCGTTGCACCTGCTGGATACGATATGTGGGTCCAATACTGACGTTGCATAATCCAGGATAAGTCTAATCATGGTCTCTACCGCCATGTTTTAACATCTTCAGACCAGCTTGATATCTTCCTTCCAAAGAAGCACCAGGCTGCGTTTTGCCCTTAACGGTTGCATCAAAATGGGGTTCCCATGACATGTTACTGAAATGAAGGATGCTCATGTACTTTTAGGTCTTTATGATCGACACTTCATGGTCATGTACATGTAATTTGAACATGTAAGTTGCTTCAAATCTCCAATCAGGTTTCTCCGTATTGTTACCATGACTGGCGCACATTTGGTTGGGTTGAAACTACTTTTGCCAATCTGTATTCCATTATGGATCGTGTTGTAGCCTGTCAAGATCTTTCTGAAGTGGTCCAGTTCAGTTATACTTGAGATCTTGTGATATAAAAGGCTGTCATTTAATACCAAAGAGGCGAGCTCCAGAGCTGACTTTCTGTGGCAGGTCATTTATCGGTCCGTTTAATCGCCGGATCGGGCGTATTCACCGGATCGGACCTGATCGAACCCTTATTTTACCTTTGTATAGTATTTATAGCTAACTTTTTCGACTGATAATGATTTTTATTACATCAGATTGTCTTTCAATCTATTAATAACTCAGAAACATGTAGCTCTAGAAATAACCTGAGATTTAGGCAGGATCGGATCCGGGGCATCGTGGTCGAATATCTATAGTTATTCAGAATTAGAATCACGTTAGCAAGGCTGACAGATCAAGACCCTTGAAAACGCTTCTTTATGCAGAGAAAAGTGGTGTTCATAGTGTTGTCCGTCATTTATGTATGGGCAGAACAACAAAGGTCCTAGCAAACCATCTTGAGGTATATGTACACCGGATACAGCTGGGACAATCGTGGAAATTTTGCCTTTGACCAGTGTCTGGCTAGCCCCTGTTGGTCAGGAAGCTCTGGATCCACTGTCAGGGACATTTTGTCGTGTCTGAGCTTGACAGTGCTCAAGCCATCATTCATGTGGATCTTTGTCAGACACCTTGCTAAAGCCAAGAGCGATGGTGTCTACCTGTTGGCTTTCATCTGTTTTACTGCAAGGTTTTAGACTTTGGGCAGAGTAAGCTGGCTTTCACACAACTACCTCTTTCGAAATCCGTTCTTTTGGTCTCACAAACAAGATGCAAATGGCCTCAGTTGGGGAATACATACTAAATACTGCCAACATAGTGCAAATACCATAGCAAAAACGTGTCAATGACTCCTCATAGTTTGCTAGTAATACAAGATACAAGATACAAGAAGCTTTATTTAAAGTCGACTTTCAACTGTACAACAGAAAAACATTAGCCTTGGGCTATTTTGTCGACAAACATGGGTTAAGACTATACAAATATACATATTATAACAATGATCACAGACTAAGAAGACTATCACAGTAATATAGTACAGAATTATAAGAATATGAGAATTATGCTAAATGAAATATAAAAAATTTGACCTCTGACTAGTATGACAAATATTTAAAAAATAAAAAAAAAATTTAAGAGGCAATGAAATCCATTTAAGAGGTAATGAAATCCATTGCCACATTCAACAAAAAATATAAGCTAATTAAAATTTATTAGCCTGGGGATCTGTCTTCAGAGAGAAGGCAGGCCACCCTGCGAATAAATATGGTAGACCCAGGAGATCCCCCCCACCCCCAGCCACACAAGCCTTCGTCCCGAAAGGGTGGCAGGAAGAGAAACACCTGTGTGACAGTGTCGCCTCATCCTAGGCGAAAGCTAGACGAAAGGATGTGTTAAGGGAGAAGGGGAAGGAATAGCACATGGTGAAAAATTCAAATTAAATATGAATGGCATACAAGATGAAAAATAAAAAAACAAAACTGAAAAGAAATAAAATAGGGTTACTGAACAAAAATAAGAATAGACATCACAGTTTAACCTTCTGTCCGCTGCAGGCGACAAGCCCCATCCCTGCAAAACAGTGTAGATCCAGACCAGATGGAGAAGCCATCCGATCAGGATCCACACCATCGGACACCAGTCCACGAACATGCAGAAACAAACTGCACCAAGCAATCCGACCGGCCCGAAGCCAGAAACGGGTGTGGCTCAACCGAACATTCAGCAGGCCAAAGGTTAAATAAAACAAGAAAGCTGAACTGAAAACTAAACATAAAATGAAACAAAAATAGCAACTAAATGATAGGAGAAGCTGTTAATTAAAATTACACATAGAACATCTGCACGAGGGGCCATTCCAGGTGCTGACCAGCCTTCTGAACTCGCCAAAGTCCTCAACTTTTCGTAGCTCATTCGGGAGGCTGTTCCACACCCGAGCTGCCTCGTAGCGAAATGTTGATTTACCGTATTTTGTAGTGCGCACCCTCGGCAAATCTACCAGGTTGTCATATCTGAAAGAATATGAGGAATCTTTATGAGAGACGAGATCGTGTAAATAGACTGGTGTCAGTTTATGTAAAATTTTGAAAGTTTCAATCGCTAATAATCTGAGTCTACTTACATGAAGAGTGGGCATATTAACCTTTTTTGAGGAGTGCCTCGTAAGGACTACTAAAATCATTAAAAACCAGACGAAGTGCCCTATATTGGAGTTTTTCCATTTTGTCTGAGCTGGTTTTTGAGCAAAAATGCCATACAAGAGGGCAGAAATTGAAATTTGCCCTAATAAAAGATTTATAGATTAGAATTTTGGTTTCAATGTTCAGGTATCTGCTGAGACGTAGCAAAACATTTATCTGTTTGGCAGTCTGTTTACATATATTTGAAATATGTTGATCGAAGTTAGTACTGGTTTCTACCCAGGAAAAGAGGGCCACATGGAAGATTAGTACTAGTACTAAATGTGTTACCCTCTATAAATAAGGTCGATTATTATTATTATTATTATTATTTAAATGTGATACCTAGAAGTTTCACGGAGTCTTCGCATTTTATCTCAATGCCATCTAAATTAAGTGTTTTACTTTTTTCAAAACCACTTTTGCCAAGCATAATCGCTTGGAATTTGTCCGGATTAGCTTGCATTCTATTATTTCCGAACCAGTTAATGCATATGGAGCTTTCTGAGACAAGGATTTCTTTGGTAGTGTCCAAACACTTGTTGCTGTATGACACTGTATTGTCATCAGCATAGTTGTAGATTTTGCCTTTCTTTAAAAAGTAAAAAATGTTATTGATAAAGACATTGAAGAGAAGGGGTCCAAGAATGGATCCCTGGGGTACCCCCTTCAACATCTTTAGCCAACCACTATGTAACTGACCTAATTTGACCCTCTGCTTTCGGTTTGAAAGGTAACTATTTAAGAAGTTACATGCGTCAGCAGAGAGTCCATATGCATTGAGTTTGGTCAATATAAGGTCATGTGGAAGACAGTCGAAGGCCTTAGACAAGTCCATGAGCACTGCTCCAACATAGTGTTGGTTGTCTAGGTCCCTCTTCCAGTCCTCCACAAGCCTGAGAAGTGTAGTTTGGCATCCAAAGCCTTTTCTAAAGGCGGCTAAATAATTATTAAAGATCTTGTCAAAGTGATCTGTAAGTTGGACAAAAATGAGATCTTCGAAGATCTTAGAATGAGAGGTAAGAATGCTTACGGGTCTGTAGTTTTTCTTGATAAAAGGATCATCCTTTTTATAAATAGGACAGACCTGGGCATTTTTCAGATCATCTGGGAACTGGCTATTCCTAGCACACAAGTTAAAAATGGTGCTTATGGGACCTGCAAGTGCTGGTGAACCAGCTTTAATCAATTTGGCAGGTATTTGATCAACGCCAGTGGCTTTTTTCGGGTTAAGTTTTTTGATTGATTTACCAACCATAGATTGGTCCACGGGCGTAAAATCAAAAGGGGTAAAGCCTAGGTTTAGGAAGTTTTCTTTGATGGCTAGAATACTTGGATGAAAATCAAGGTTAGAATTTTGGGAATTAATTCCAATTTCTCTAGCTATGTTGATATAGAAGTCATTCAGTATGTTACTGACCTCTTTTTGGTCACTAATAAGATGATCATTTTCCATAAGTATGATGTCACTATTATTTTTACTTGATTTTGAGCTTAGAAAAGGTTTAATGGTGGGCCAGAAGTCTTTTGACTTTGGCCCCCCACCACACCTTTCCAAGAAATATATTTGTATAGATTGTTTCCTCAGTTTTGTGACATAATTTCTTTGTTTTCTATACATTTCCCAGTTTACCTTACTTTTAAATTTTTGGAACTTGTTATAAAACATTTTTTTCTTATAAATAGCTTTTCTTAACTCTGAATTCATAAATGGGGGAGGGTCCTTTTTTGGAAACTTTTGTTTTTTTGGAGCATGTTCCTCCACGACCTCCATCAGCAGTGTCTGATATGCCCAGTAACAGTCATCTGCATCATCGAAAATGGCTGCCACATGGAAAGGCACCCGATGGAGGTCCCGGGTGAAATCATCCTCCTGAAAATTTGTATAGCTTCTAAATGAAACTTTCTGTCTTTTATTTGATACGCAGTTCTCTTTGAAGCAAGTTGCGATCATATTGTGACAGTCACTCAGTCCACAATTAAAGTTTATAGTGTTACACATGAAATTGTGGCTATTAGTAAGAATAACATCAATCAGGCTTGGCTCGCTGATTTTTGTGTAACAAGTAGGGGTTTTTACTAGATTTTTGAGGCTGTAGGTGTCCATTATACTGCAAAGTAATTGACTCTTTTCTGAGGCTAGCAGATTATAATTCAGATCACCCACCAAGCATATGTTGTCATATTTTATAAGAATTTGGTCCAATTTGGAGCACAGATCAGTATCAAATAATGTATCGCTCAAAGAAGGTGGTCGATAGATACATGAAATGCCCCATGTTCTATTTTTGAGTTTCATTTCTAAGAAAATAGTTTCACTGTTAGTACACTCATACTGTCTTATTCTTCTAACAGGTAAATCTGATTTGTAGAAGGCCATTAGAGTAATAGACACAAGAAATGTAAAGTATGAAAACTATCTGTACCTCTAAACGAATCTGGGTCGTTTCGCCCGTGGGTCGTTTTGCCGGGTCGTTTCGCCCTGCGTCGTTTCGCCCTGATTTCGGGGGTGGGTCGTTTTGCCTTTATCGGGTGAGTCGTTTCGCCCGCGAGTCGTTTCACCCGTGGGTCGTTTCGTCGCAATTATATTTTAAGGGAGTGGCAAACGGAATGGATGTGTAAACGGACAGATGGTTGAATGAATAAACGAATAAATAATTGAATGGAGTTGTGCGTTGGTAGATGTACGGACGGACGAAAGTACGGTTGAGTATACGGAGATGGATAAGTGAATTAATGAATTAATGGCTGATTGAGGTTTCACTACCGACTCAACACTGTATAGGTCACTTTGCATGCGTTGCTGTCAGTTTTGTGGGGTTCCATTGAGATGAAACGACATTTCAAGCACAAAGCCAAAAGAACAGTTATTCAGTTACTTTTCTACAAATGATAGTGATTATTGTTTCGCGTGACGAGGCTCATATATAATTGTCAAAGACTCTTTTACGTAATGTCTAAGTTGTGCAAAAATACCAGAATTTGTTTATCAGAAAAATTTGGATATTTTGGGGGGTGGAAAACCGATGTTAGCATGTCTATGTAATGAAGAAGCCTCAACCATTAACCCCACTTTATACAGCAATTAGTGGGTCCTCAAATATACTTTATTTATCTTATTTCAGTTTCTATAAACATAGACAATAAGAAATGAGAAAAAAAATCACATTTTTACATAAACACAGTAATTTTCACAGCCATAAGTCCCAATAAATCAATGTCAAACATGGATAATTGCATTATAATTGTCATCACTAGATGCAAGCGTGTTACAAAGTTCATTAACGAAGCTCTTACAGTTCTTGAGAAATTAACTTGAACGGTAAGGTGGTCGCTGGGTTTGACACACTATTTTACAAAGTCAGTGAACCGTGAAAGTGGGTCAAGGTCAAATATAGATGCTTGAATTATCGCTGCCATCCCAAGATGCAAGTTTGTACAACGTATCATAAATAAAACTCTTACAGTTCTTGAGAAATGAACATAAATAGTAGGGTGAACGTTAGGTTTGATGCAATAGTTCTCAAAGTCAGTGAACCATGACAAGTAGATCCATGTCAAATATAGCAACAAACGCGGATATTACAATATTTTCCTGGACTCTCCATTCCCCAATCAACCCCTTTATATACCAAAACATATCTAACCTCAATCCATAGGGCTTGAAAAATATAAGGGCGAAACGACCCACCAAATCAGGACGAAACGACCCACGGGCGAAACGACCCAGGGCGAAACGACCCACTGGCGAAACGACTCATGGACGAAACGACTCACGGGCGAAACGACCCGATACCCCTCTAAACTGGCGATTTACCAAGGACTTGTTTGCATGACTATCTATGTATTTATCTATCTACTTTTATTGCGATAGGCCACATTCGACCATTACCAGGTGTATATACACTCGGGATTTTCAGAACGAACGTCTTCGTTATATAATCATGACATTACGGTAAGGATAGGGAATTCTCCCTGCACATGGGGTCTCCATTTAACGTCCCGATTGTGCATTTATTCCTGCAAATGGTGTCAATGGAACATTTCAGACACCAAACTTAAATGTCGCTGCTGGATCGGGGGGTGGGGTCGAACCAGAGGCCTCTAGCTTCAGAGACAAAGTGCACTAACCACATTGCTACCACAGTAGCACTATCGGTCTTTTTTATTATCTTCAACACCATTAACTACTTAAGGGTACTGATTACCAGCCAGGAAGCCCTGCTCGTAATGTTCAGTTATGAGCGAGTAGTAAGAAAGGGGTGTAATTGAGTGTGTTTGTTCAAAAGGCAGTGTGCTTTCATTTCATCAGAATCAGAATTGTCACTGGTGACACGTCAAATGACATTTATACACCAGGACCTGAGATATGAGAAGTTAGTCCCTAGCTCTAACCAAAGAGGTAAAATTAGCTACACAATCCTCAGCACCTTCAGCCGTCGAAATAATCGAATCGGGAAGGGCATTCCAATCTCTAATGGTTCGGTCGGGGGGGGGGGGGGGGAAGAACGATTCCTTATAAATGTCAGTTCTTGCAGCAAGGGTCTGAAACGTCATTGAATGGTGCTTCCTACAGTACCTAGCTGGGGGGGACAAGGTCATCTGTTGGAATGCTGGCAGCACCCTTCAGACCTTTGAATGAGAGTATGAGCCTACTGTCTCTTCTCCTTTTCTTGAGAGACTCCCATCTTAATTTTCCGAGAATTCCAGTCATGCTCCCAGTTTCAAAGCAGTAATTTCCTGGTACAAATCTAGCAGCTTTATTCTGAACTTTTTCAATTTCTTCATTAAAGATCACTCCGCTTGGGTCCCAGATGCAACTACCATATTCCAAGATTGGGCGAACAACTCCCCTATATGCTGTCTCTTTCACATACTGATGACACTGATGAAGATTTCGCCTCAAGAAACCAAGTGTTCTATTCGCCTTTGTACACATGTTGCTAATATGTGTATTCCATCTCAAATCGTGAGTAATTGTCACTCCAAGGTATTTAATGGAATTCACATTTTCGAGAACCGTTCCCTCTAAGGGAACGGTCCACTCTTACTACATCTGAGCTTTTCCCTGCAACTTGTCAGTACTGTGTGTACAAAAAAAAATAGGAACTCTCATGACGGTGGGGTGATGTTGCTCATTCATAGAGACATCCCTAACATGCCTTTCATGGAACTTGAAAATGACACCGAATCGGTCTGGGTTAAGGTTTTTGCAAATAAAACTTCGCACTTCGTAGCAAATTGGTATCGACCACCAAATGGTACAATCGAAAACTTCCAGTTGTTTAAAGACCAACTGGATTGCATTAAATCGCAGCATAAGGGTAAAAAAAAAACCCGGCTGTACATGTTCTAGGTGACCTCAACTTCAGGGACATTGCTTGGCACGACAGGTTCAGCAAACAAGGCACAATGTTGAGTCAGTCGGAAGGACAAATATTAATTGACATTATGATCGATCATGGCCTTGAACAAATGGTGCGCCCCCGCCCATAGGGGCTTGAAGAAATATATGGGCTGCATGATGCTTCCACGCAGAGCTGAATCCGGCCCGCACACTAGTACTGGTAAACCGCTTAGAGGATCTAAGCCTGTCCAGGAACCGCGGTGCGAGGCGGACCGTCCATGCTATTAAACCCTTTTGGTTTCATTGGGCGGCAGGGATTGAGATGTCATTTTATCTCAATGTCGGGTAAAAGTCCCACAAAATTGGAAGCAACGTCTCCAAAATGACCTTTACAGTGTTGACGGGGACGTTAAACCTCAAATCAAACAAAACTTGAACAAATGGTTAACTTCCCCACTCGTGATAAGAACACATTGGATCTGATCCTTACGACTTTGCCAGGACAATTCGAAGACATTCATTCCCCAGATAAACTAAGTGACCACGATGTTGTCTCCGGATATTTGAAAATTCACATCCCACCAATAAAGAAACCTCGGAGGAAGGTGTACTCATATCAGAAAGGTGACTATGAAACTATGAGGAAGGATGCACTCAGATTTGCAAAGGAGAATTGCACGACCCGCAGAAAAAGCGACCGACTGAAGTCGGTTGATTTTCTTAGAGTGCCCTAAAATCACCGTGTCATTCTGTCATTCGGTCATTAGGTCATTCTGTCAGTCTGTCTGTCCGTCCGTAACCCGTTTGTGAAAATTGGTGATAGTGACTTAACCGCTTGGAATGTTGAAACAATTTTTGGCATACTGATAGATATCAATGAGATCTAACCAATGAACTTGCGAAATATTACATTCCATTTAGTATAGCCTCGCCGAGGCGAAAAATGTGAAAATTTTCGAACTGCTTCTCCTCGGAAACCGTTGGGCAGATTGAAGACAAATTTCATATGGAGCCTCTATGGGATGGGGGAAACCAACATTTGCTCATGGGGTCCAGGTCACATGACAAAAATGGCCGCCAAGCCATATATGGTAAAAACCCTTCAACAATAGTCTTCTCCAGAACCATTGGGCAGATTTCCACGAAACTTGATAAATAGCATCTGGGACGTAGGCGATGGATAAATTGCTAAAATGGTGACCCTGGGTTGACCTTGACCTTCTTCCCAGTAAGCATTCTACATAAATCTACAGCGGGCCGTTAGCGGCCCGTCAGGGTAGCTGACGGGCCGCTAACGGCCCGCTGTAGATTTATGTAGAATGCTAGCAGGGTTGGTGCCTAGGTCAAACTTTGACACATATGCTTTTGTATTGGAAAAGTGAGAATGCATTTTATCCTGCAAACGATTCAGAATACAGTACTAAAGTATAAGATATATTTTTGCTCCTTACGATAAGGCGTATTTATTGAGGGACCGTTTTAGGTCCAGGTCACATGACCAAAATGGCCGCCATACCCATATATGGTAACACTCATAAAGCTAAAAGCATCCGGCGGGTAGTGCACTTCAGCTGAAGCATTGGTTACTTTAATGGTCATTCAGATGCTCGGTCTGTACAGGAGACTATTGATTTGATAACTTCTTTCATTCATACTTCGGCCGAAAATCATATCCCCTCAAAAACTAGTAGGTCTGTATCTTCTATTCCCTGTATCACTCCAGAGGTAAGAAGGAAAATTCGCAGAAGGAATAAGATTCATGCAAAGGCAAAAAAGACGGGAAGTGGTAAACTCCGGACAGAATTTGAAAACTAGAGGCGTGAAATCGAGACTGATATAAAAAATCAGCATGATTTGTATGTGAATAACTTGGTAGGTGATGTAAAGGCAAATCCCAGAGACTTCTTACAGATATATTAATAGCCAGAAGAAAGACAGGCAAGGTATCCCACCCCTTAATAAAAGAGGGGGGGGGGGCGGGGTTGCTGAATCAGACTCTGAAAGGGCAGAGGAACTAGTTGGTCAATTCAATGATGCGTTTAATAAAACTGAGTTCACGGAGGTTCCATTGACTGGAAGATCGGCCCCATTCATGAATAATATTGTTGTGACAGCTGCAGGAGTGATCAAATTACTTCAAGGCTTAAACCCCAGTAAGGCCTTAGGAGCTGATGAGCTTCATCCTAGAGTCCTGAAGGAACTAGCAAATGAGTTGGGTCCAGTTTTTGCACACTTGTTTCAACAGTCTCTTGATACGGGTGAAATCCCCAAAGAATGACTCTTAGCAAACATCTGTCCACTCTTCAAAAAAAGGAGATAGGGCTCTTGCCCGTAATTATCGCCCTGTGTCTCTGACTTGTGTTCTGTGTAAATTGCTGGAACATATAGTCTGCTCAAAGATCATGGCCCACTTGGACGAACATAAACTTTTGTCAGACAGACAGCATGCATTTAGGAAAAGGCACAGTTATGAAACTCAGCTAAGCACAGTTATTAATGACTGGGCAAAAATCTTGGACAAAGGGGAACAGGTGGACACATTTATTCTGGACTTCGAGAAGGCTTTTGACACCCCTCCTCATGAACTACTTAATTCTAAGTTATTTGGCTATGGAATTGGGGAAAAGACCCTCAAATAGGAATCGATACAATTATCTTACTCCACCCATCAAGACACCAAAGGGAAAGAAATACCAACATTAAGCGACCAGACCATAATGGAAACCTAAACAAAGGAAGGTCATAAGGACAGTTACTTTCCCACAAAATGGCCATATGGCCATCCAAAATTAAAAGACACAAGTGATACACACAGTAAGTAACAAACAACAACATAAATAAATCGCCACAGAAGAACCGCCTTGGAACGGTCAGTGGAAAGATTTCCACTGGGGGTGGGGGGGGGCTTAAATCGATTTTACGTGGCCACAATCCTCGCCCTTACTTCCGTCGCGATTTAGACAAATAATTTGTTCAGTCCGCATGAAGGCCTCCTAACTCATCAGTGCAAAACCTCCGTGAACACAAAAAATCAAAGAACCACAGAGGTGAGACAACGGTGAGGACTCGACAGCAAGAAACCACTGAAATGCTGGAGCAAAAGAAAACCAACAGTTAGACTCCGATGGTTAAGTCCGAATCAATCACGGCAATGGAAAGGTTTATTCCAACAAAAATGACCAAAACCAAGTACAGTGCACCATGGATCGATAACATGACTAAGCACCTCATTAGAAGACGTAATAGGATGTATTTTTGTGCTCGAAAGTCTAGCAGCCCTGACATTAAGAACCATTACAAAAGGTTCAGAGCACATGCACAAAAGGTAATTAGAGATGCATATTGGAAGCATGTTTCCAGCATATTTACCCTCGAAGATGACAACATAGATCCCGATAGCCCCCAGAAGAATAGTAAGGTCATTTGTAAAATCCCTAAAAAAGGACGCATTTGACTCACTTCGCTAAGGGAAAACGGAATTCTGAAAACAGACTCGCGCGATAAGGCCAACATATGCAACAAACAGTTTCAATCTGCATTTACGCGAGAAACTGACGGTGAGCTACCATCTAAATGTAACAGTCCGTTCCCGTAATAGTCCGTTCCCTACTATGGTGGACATAACAGGTGACCCCAAGGGGGTCGCTAAACTGTTGGGTAAGCTCAAAATACGTAAGGCATCTGGGCCAGATGGCCTGAATGCCAGGGTGCTTAAGGAATGTAGTGCTGAAATTTTTCCTGTGCTCGCCTTTAATTTCAATGAATCACTTGCCCAGGGCACTGTACCAGATGATTGGCGACAAGCAAATGTTACCCCGGTCTATAAAAAGGTGACAAATACGATGCAGCCAATTATAGACCAGTGTCGCTAACATGCATCTGTTGCAAAACCCTGGAGTATATATTAGTCAGCAGCATTAACTTGAGAGCATTCTTGCTGACTGTCAACATGGTTTCGAAGTCAAAGGTCTTGCGAAACACAACTAGTTCAATTCTTCCATGACATTGTGAGTGATCTGGATGGGGCCATAAATCGTGGCCACAAACAGACTGACTTGATCATCGTGGATTTCGCCAAGGCCTTTGACAAGGTACCTCACAGAAGGCTATTGTACAAATTGGACTACTATGGGATAAGAGGATCCACACATAATTGGATTAGCTCATGGCTCTCTGGGCGCTCTCAACAAGTTGTACTTGATGGCAAAGCGTCTGGTCCAGTCCCTGTTCTATCTGGTGTCCCACAAGGTTCGGTCCTTGGACCGGTCCTCTTTTTGGTATTCATCAATAATGTCCCTGATAATATCAGGTCATCTGTCCGTTTGTTTGCTTATGATTGTGTCCTGTATAGGGACATATATTCTCCTTCTGACTGTCGCATTTTACAAGATGGCCTGGATCGACTTGCCCAATTTGAAGCAGATTGGCAGATGCAATTCAATGTAGCCAAATGCCATTTAATGAGGGTGTCACGACACCTTCAGGGCAAGCAAATTAAGTATGATTACACACTACACCAGCAAACTTTGGAGCAAGTTCATTCCGCCAAATATCTTGGTATCACCATCACTGACGATCTCGATTGGAGTCAACATATCTCTGAAATAACACCTAAAGCAACTAGGACCTTAGGATTCCTTAGACGTAATTTGGCTTTTGCACCTCGGCAGACAAAGGATATTGCATATAAAACATTGGTTCGCCCTCAGCTTGAATATTCATCACCAATTTGGCATCCATATGTTAAAACTCAGATTCAGCAGGAGGAGAAGGTGCAGAGGACAGCTGCTCGATGGACCTGCAGACGATGGCGAAATAGAAGTAGCGCCGGTGACATGCTTGATGAGCTAGAGTGGCCATCCTTGGAGACCCGTCGTGAGCAGTCCTCCTTAACCTTCTTCTACAAGATATATTCTGGTACAGTATCAATTGACAAGGATAGGTACTTGACCCCTGCCACAGTGTCAATCCGGGCAAGGGCATCAAGAGCAAATAACTCACAGTATCGTCGGTACCAGTCCTATAGTGATGCCCTGAAAAACTTTTTCTTCCCTAGACCTATTCCTCAGTGGAATAGTATTCCATCTTCTGCGGTGAATGCCGAGACCGCAGAGGAGTTGAAAGCCGCACAGTATAAGATTGAGATTCAGAGGTGAGAGCGTGATAGCTCAGTGGTTAGTGCACTTGCCTCTGATGCTAGAGGTCCCGGGTTCGATCCCCGGCAGCGGCGATAAAATTTCGGTGTCCGAACACGCTCCATTGGCATCATTTGCAGGGATGAATGTCATTAAGTGCACCGTCCTTCAGATCGGGACGTTAACTGGAGGCCCCCTGTGCAGGGAGAACCATCCACTGTGCAGGTTAAAGATCCCTACCGTAATTACATGTTTACTGTGTAGGCTTTCATCCTGCAAAACTGGAGTGTATGTAATATACACCTGCGGTAATGGTCAAATGTGACCGACGCAGTATCAGAAGATAGATAGAGGTATGCGTTTTAGAATA
Organism: Lucinisca nassula; assembly: GCA_963580285.1. Classification (NCBI taxonomy): domain Eukaryota; kingdom Metazoa; phylum Mollusca; class Bivalvia; order Lucinida; family Lucinidae; genus Lucinisca; species Lucinisca nassula. The sequence continues at coordinate 48,318 of CAUZLF010000766.1, forward strand.
CCTCTGTGTTTGGATTGTACATAGTTTTAAGGACTCATCCAGAGATAATTTTTTTTGTGCTAAATTCTAAATTAAGCCACCCACCCAACTGAGGTAATGGCCAAATATGACCAACTCAGTATGAGAAGATAGATAGATAGACGACTAGGGGAAAGGTTTGGGGCAAAACGACTAGGGTTTGGGTGCGAAACGACGACTATCTATCTATCTATCTTCATATACTGAGTCGGTCAAACTTGGCCATTACCTCAGTTGGGTAATGGCCAAGTTTGACAGGTTTACAGAGGTTTCGCCACCCAACATGTTCGCCATCGGAGGTTTCGCCACCATGAGGTTTCGCCACCAGGAGGTTTCGCCCCACGGGAGGTTTCGCCACTCAGAGGTTTCGCCACCGAAAATGGATATTTGAGTCGAAAAAACAAACTATGCCTTAACTTATTTATTATTATAACCAATGTAACGTAGCTTACACCGATTTTGAGGACATTTTCAACGCAAGACAACGAAACAATGAAATCAAACTAAATAAAGGAAAACCACTTTCAAGTATTGGCTAAGCCTGTTAATTAAAATAAAGCAAACTTTTTGCAGCAATATATCTATACAAATACAGAAAAAAAAATCTCACAATGTTTAGCACTCTAAGAAAGGACATCGATTTTTGGCCAAAAAAAAAGACTACTTTAGGCACTGGTATCAAGGGCAAAAATGATAACGAGTAATAAGTAGTATTTTGAAATGTATTGACTATGTCATTATGATGAGCATCAGGAATATCACAGTTCTTTTGATTGACATGAGTAAAACGCAAAAGATAGCCAAAAACTACAAACGGGCATCTATTCTGAGAATAGGTGCTTCGTCTATTTTCAAATAAGAAATAATAAAAACAATAACAACCGAGGTTTAAAACTATAAGCAGCCTTTATTTATTTCTTTTTATTAAACCCTGCACAAAATCAAATAGTTATAAGACAAATATATAAAAAGTGGCGAACCCTCCAAAAGCAAAACTCGGAAAAGTGGCGAACCCTCTCACGGGGGTACGTTTACTAACCGGAATGGACCCAATAACCGGAACGGACCTGGAATAACCGGAACGGACCTTTATTTTAGTCATAAGTTAGAGAATTATATGGTTTTGGTCATATGTATTCTGCTATTAAGTGTAGGTTGACTTTAGAAGTATGCTAGCCGCTTTAGGAAATACTGGATTTTACCCTGGAATAGTCTAGACCTAGTCCAGTGATCCTGACCAGATAAAAAAATGAGTAATCTTACATGCCTACAGTCTAAATGACTTTACTATATACTAGAATCCCAGAGAGTGTATACAAGAAAAAGATTCTTTCATTGTTTGGGAACTAGACAGAAAAAAATATGTCCTGCAGTACCAATGTCCAGCATCACTGAAGATGTTGGACTGCAACGCTATTGACGGAATTCTCTTTAAAATATCATGTGTGATATAATGGTACCTCTTAATGGACCATAACTAATTTTTTTTCAGGCAAATAACTGATTTCTTTTTCCCCCTATTTTTTGCACCAAACAGATAGTGGTGCTCCTTAGAACTGTCTCAAAAGATGCGGTTCTAACAAGTATCCACAATCTATGTTTTTGTGCCAGAATTCAGAAATAAATATATACCATTGTAAACCCCACTTTTCTCTATATCAAGTGGAAATTACAGTGTTCACATATTCAAATATTTCTTGAATCCAAGGTATTCGTATCATGTGTATTTGTATGGAAGACAAATGACCAAAAACAAAATGTATAGTAATCTATGTTTATAATTTGTTTGCACAGTTGTCACAATTGAACATTGCCACTTTTACTGATATAATTAAATGGTTTTACTAAGAACATACAAATATATTTACATTTATTTTAAAAAGACTCTGTGTTGTATTGGTAACGCTACTCGTCTCATAAATCAAACAGATTCTAGATGCTCGTTAGAACCGCCCCCACATTGGCGATTCTAACGAGTGCCCACAATCTGTATTTTTTCAAGAATACAGAAATAATGTATACCACTGTGAACCACACTTTTCTCAATCTAAAGTGTAATGAGTGAATGAGTTTTTCAGCTTTACGACTCACCAACAGCTACGGAGACGGGACCTCGGTTTAAAAGTATAAGTAAAACAAACATCAGGAATCGATACAATTAACATACTCCACCCATCAAAGACACCAAAGGGAAAGAAACACAAACACCAAGCGCATCAAAAGCGCAGCACAGACAGGAGACAATGGTATTAGAGGACTGACGGTAATGTAATGTTCGGCACTTTCTTGAGAGATATATCATTAAAATTAAGGATAAATAGGAATTTCAGTGTAGCACTAATGAGTATTTGAATACTGATTGAAATTTTATGAGCTTTTACTATGCAAATAAGATGTGACCGTACCTACCCAGCCGGGCTTCTCAACATCGAGAAACGGGACCCCCTTGAACCCACTTTTGTAAAATGTAATTGTAAAATGGGGTTTACATGGGTAAACATTATTTTTCCTAGTTTAACTTTCTACACTTTTCCGGGCAGACTTGTACGTAAGTGGTTATACTAGTAAAGTGCACATTCTTTCACCAGAAGCTGACAACTGTCCCTCTTTTATCAACGGAAGTAAGAGAATGACCGATGAAAACATTCCCTGGTCAATCTTCACGAAAGAATGTTGCCGACCACCAGTCAGACGCCGATCCGACAGAGGTACCGAGGCCGGCGCGCACATAACGTCGATTTAACATCGATGCAACAGGGTTACGTTGCATCGACATTGATTCGACGTTGCCTTAACGTCATGTACCCGCTGGGAGAATTTTCATGCCATACCTATCATTAAAACCCATCCTATACGATCATGAGCAGGACATCTCTATTGAAAACAGAAAACAAGAAGAAATTACCTTCAGCTCCCCTTTACAGAAGTTCCTGAGATGAGAGATATAGCTATCCCCAAAGAGGGCGAAACGTACCATGATGTATACGGACGTTGTTGTGTCTGTGTGACATGAATCAACATAAGCCTTAGGCTTTATATAATATGAATTATTTAAGTTAACAGTGCCAAAGTTATCAATGCTTTTTAATGAGCTTGGGTATTGAACATTTCCGCTTTCGGGGGCATAGCATGTGATACTTGTTCGCCAATAAATACCTGTAAGTGCTCACTAATTAAGACCAGATGTTTGCTCCTGAGCATTGACCAGTGATATCTTTAAATCTATAAAAATTAAATAGGCTTCATTGTGCTATTTACAAACGCCTGGTTTAATCTAGGCTTAATATTTAGCGCCTTTGAGTGAGTATAATTTACAGAATCTTTCATCCAAAATTGCCTCCTCTCATTCTTAATTTCCCTACTACCTCATATATTCAGCATATTCATTTGATAATTGGATAAAATAATGATTTTAAAGGTCCGTTCCGGTTATTCCAGGTCCGTTCCGGTTATTGGGTCCATTCCGGTTAGTAAACGTACCGCTCTCACGGAGGTAGCGAAACCTCTGGTGGCGAACATGCAAAGTGGCGAAACCTCTGACACCCCTTTGACCGACTCAGTATATGAAGATAGATAGATAGATAGTCGTCCGAACTAGGGGTCAAAAAGGGGGGGGGGGGGGGGGGGGGGGGGGGGGGTTGAAGGGCATCTTGGGGGCGAAATATCTTGTTATCTCTAGTTGCACGGCTTCTGTGCGGCTAGGTATTTTCTCGCGAGATTTTGTTGGGATGGTGATTCTTAAGCTTGCAAAATGGCGGACAAGAAGCAAAAGT
>CAUZLF010000766.1:52131-72131 GCA_963580285.1 Lucinisca nassula
GAAATGATGATCACAGCAAAAAGTCGCCAAAATAAACAGAAATACGCAAATACGTGTGTGACAAAGTTTACGTGTGCAAAAGCATCGTGCGTATATGAAACGAATACGCATTGCGCGTATTGCAAGTTTTAATCATGCAGACGCATTGAGCGTATCGGTAAACAATACGCATTGCGTATGCATGCTGACGCAGATGCACTTATTCAAAAACAATACGCATTGAGTGTGTGACAAAACGCGTTTTGCGGATGTGAAATACGACAATCACAAATACGCAGTCGCCTCGATATTTAAGAACAAGTGTTTGATACCTTTACCTAGGCGTAAATTCTACTATCCATCACGAAAACACGCCTATATAATTTTGACCCCTTGAACCCCACTTTTAAATAGTAAAACTGGGGTTTTCGGGGTATACCTTATTTATCTTATTTCTGCTCTAAAATATAGATTGTGGGTACTCGTTAGAACCGGATCGATGAGGCGGTTCTAACGAGTGCCGACAATCTATATTTTGAGCAGAATTAAGAAAAATATCACAATTTTTCATCTTAAATTTTTCATTTTTTCGGCGATAAAGGTGGCAATGCAATTGTATAGGCGTGTTTGCGTAATGCATGCTGAAAAAAAAATTTGGTCAGTAGGTGGGAGAAACTTTTTTTATTATTTTATTTTTTTGCGTAATGCATGCTGAAAAAAAATTTTGGTCAGTAGGTGGGAGAAACTTTTTTTTTATTATTTTATTTTATATAAGACGCCAAGTTCTGCAACGGAAAGTCAGGTGGTATTTTTTCGGGCATTCCGGTTTTCGCTTACCTCTGTTTAACGATCGGCTCAATATGAGTGATATAATGGTGAAAGGGCCGTAAATCCCAAACCAAAGTACATGTACATGCCATTGAATCAATTACATATTGCAACATTGTGTAAGAAATCAACAAATCGCCAGACCTTACAGCTGACCAGTACAACAACATAAATTATATTAAAGTCAGATTAATGGCCATTTCACTGAAATGCCACTGATAGCTAGGGCCGGTCTTTAAGAAAATAGGGGCTTAATTGCCCTTTGGGAGACCTTATCACTGCATTAGGCCATTGGCTTAGAATATCTCTGAGTAACAGAAGTAATTGTTTGATTTGAGGTCTAACGTCCCCGTCAATACTGTAAAGGTCATTTTGGAGACGTTGCTTCCAACTTTGTGGGACTTTTACCCGACATTGCGATGAATGACATCTCAAGCCCTGCCGCCCAATTATGAAACTAATAGGGTTTATAAGCATGGACGGGCCGACTCGCACCGCTTTGCCTGGGCAGGCTTAGATCCTATAAGCAGTTTACCAGTACTCGTGTGCGGGTCGGTTTCAGCTCTGCATGGAAGCATCATGCAGCCAGCCCCGATGGGCGGGGACCGATAACAGAAGTAAAGTTTATTTATCTATTTATTTATTTTGAGTATAATTGCACACATCCTTTTCACCAGAAACGCTTCTTGAATCAGAGGAAGGGAAAGAGTGACTAGGAAAAGATTTCAAGATCAGTTTCAACGACGGAATTCATAGGTTCATTTTTTATTCATTTACAGTTTATTTTTATTTATTTATTTATTTATTTATTTAGTTATTTAGTTATTTATTTTATTTATTATGCCCCTTTCCCCTGAAAGGGGAGGAGACACATTGTTTTGCTACGGTTCTGTGCGTCTGTCGGTCCTTAGACTGGAAACAGTCCATTCATTTAATCATTTCACTTATAAGAATATGCTTATTAATTTTAACCCAGCTCAAAAGCAATGACTTCCATCCCATAGCACCATAAGTTTTGGAGATCAGAAAGTATTAGAGAGGAGAAAAATATAAATTCATTGCTAATACAAAGGAGAAGATATTGGTTAAACTTTTGGACTGATTCCAGTCTAGTCGGTCCTTTGTTAGTCCTTATCCCGTTGAACACGGCAATGTCGACCTTTGCAAACAATGTAGGTCCAGATCAGATGGCTTCTACACAGTTTGCCATCTAGCGAATACATTTTATCATCAGGCAAGCACGCCTATATAATTTTGACCCCACGTTTTGGACGTTTTTTTTATGTTTTTTGTTTTTTGTCAAGGAAAAATTCCGTCCTTTAGAACAGCGATGTCCGTGCGGGCGGGCGGGCGGGCGGCCGGGCGGCCGGGCGTCCGCGTCCCGGTTTACCTTTTTACGTTTTACCTTTTGGTTGACCTTTTATTAAAAACCCGTCCATAATGCCATTTGGCGTTTTTCTTGTATACAGTAAAACTGGGGTTTACAGGGGTATACATTATTTTTCTTATTTCGGCAAAAAAGGTAGATTGTGCGTACTGGTCTCAACCGCATCGCCATGGGCCTTTATACCTAAAATAAATAAGGCCCCCGCCCATCGGCGCTTGAAGAAATAGGTGGGCTGCACGATGCACCCACGCAGAGCTAAATCCGACCCGCACACGAATACTGGAAAACCGCTCAGAGGATCTAAGCCTGCCCAGGCAAAGCGGTGCGAGTCGGAGCGTCCATGCTTATAAACCTTATTGGTTTCATTCGGCGACAGGGCTTGAGATGTCATCTCATCTCAACGTCTGCTAAAAGTCCCACAAAATTGGAAGCAACGTCTCCAAAATGACATTTACAGTGTTGACGGGGACGTTAAACCTCAAATGAAACGAACAAACTCAAAATCAATAAACAGACAAATAAAGTTTACTTCATTCTTAGCCAGTACAGTGATAATGTCTCCTGAGGGGCAATTTAGCCCCTATTTTTATCTGGATTTCTCCCTTTCTCTCTATCTCTCTCTCTCTCTCTCTCTCTCTCTCTCTCTCTCTCTCTCTCTCTCTCTCTCTCTCTCTCTCTCTCTCTCTCTCTCTCTTCTTCTTCTTCTTCTTCTTCTTCTTCTTCTTCTTCTTCTTTTTCAACCAAGCAAGATGCACTATACATGTAGGCAGATTCTTAGCTCATTTTGATGCATCATTAAATTCTAGTAAATTCTAGTGTCAGCGAGGGCTGAAGCAATTAAACAGTAGGGAGCAACCTCTTGCCCTTCTTAATTAAAGTTCCCTGATATTCAGTCAGATAAACTCCAACACACTGCAACAGAATAAACAGAATAAAAGGGTTCTCTGATACAGTTTTTGTTTCAATACCCAGTCAACAGCTAAGGTCATGTTGGGCCAGTCCGTTCCCTTCACTGTTCCTGGACAGGATAAGTTACTAGCACATTGTGGGATCATGCTTTAGATATAATAGTCATGAAATTAAAGTACATGTACGTGATTCAGAAACGGGCTTCCGTGGCCTAGTGGTTAAGAGCGCTGACTCTTTATCATGTGAGACGCAAAGTTCTGCAACGGAAGGTCAGGTGGTTTTTCTCCGGGTACTCCGGTTTTCGCCCACCTCTGATTAACGATCGGCTCGATATGAGTGAAACAATCTTGAAAGGGCCTTAAAACCAAAATAATAATAAAAAAAAAAACATGATTCAGAGCAGAATACCAAGCTGATTTTTTTCAATTGTTATTGCATTATTTTGCTATATATTCACACACTTCTGCCAAATGAATTCTTCCTGAGTGGGCAGAGCTATTTTCAGTTTAAGGAGAATCTGACAGTAATAATAATTTCAATCTTTTGTATTCATACATTGTAGACTCTCTCAAATATTGCATTTAGCAACTATCGACCTGGTTAAGGAAACGTAAAAAATGAGAAGCAAAATATGCTAGGATAAGTCTGATCAATGTCCACGCTGTTAGAGGTACAGTCTGATCAGGGTCCACACAGTTTGCCAGGATGCAAAACCTGCAAGAAGATGCAACAGAGAACATTTTCCGATAGATTTTTTCATGGCATCTTAGGGGTTCATCTCTAAACCCTCTTCGTAAATAGCTACCTGTCACGTAGTGACGACGTGAGCTTTCTGGATCACTTTTTGTCCGTCGTCCGTCGTGCGTCCGTGCGTGCGTAAACAATTTCTTTAAACCACTGATTGGATTTTGACCAAACTTCACAGGAATTATCCTTAGGTGGTCTCCTTTCAAAGTTGTTCAAACAGTTCTGGTCCGTTGGACATCTAGGTAACAGGAGCAAAAAATTGATTTTTTTTTTTTTTACCGAAAACTTAAAAAAAATCTTCTTTTCTGAAACTGTACGGCCCAGGTTTTGATATTTGGTATAAAGCTTCATCTATGGGACCTCTACCAAGTATGTTCAACTTATAGCCCTTAGGCCAAAAATGCCCCCGGTCCGGGTCTCATCGATTTTACATAGTCTTATATAGGGAAAAAATCTTTTAAAATCTTCTTTGGAACCAGAAGGCCTAGGTGTTTGATATTTGGTATGAAGTTGTATCTGGTGGACCTCTGCCGAGATTGTTCAAATGATATCACTGGGGCCAAAAATGCCACCGCATTGGGGCCCACCAATAGACACACCCTTATAGACTTATATAGGGAAAAACCTTTAAAAATCTTCTTGTCTGAAACCAGAAGGCCCAGGTGTTTGATATTTGGTATGAAGTTGTATCTAGTTGTCCTCTGCCAAGATTGTTCACTTTATAGCCCTGGGGCAAAAAAAATGCCCCGGCGCCAGGGCCCACTGGTTTTACATAGACTTAAATGGGGGAAAACCTTTAAAAGTCTTCTTGTCTGAAACCAGAAGGCCCATATGTTTGATATTTGGTATGAAGTTGTGTCTAATGGACCTGTACCAAGATTTTCAAATTATGGCCCTAGGGCCAAAACTGCCACCGTCCCGGGGGTAAACCGGTTTTACATAGACTTATATAGGGAAACCTTTTGAAAACAATTCTGGTCTGAAAACAGAATGACCAGGTGTTTGATATTTGGAAGAAGCTTCATTTACATGTAGTTGACCTCTATCAAGATTGTTGAAAATTATAGCCCTGAGGTAATAAAAAGCCCCCGCCCCGGGGTCCTTTGGTTTAACATAGACTTAGATAGGAAAAATCTTTAAAAACCTTCTTCTCTAAAACAGCAGTATCAGGTCTTTGATATTTGATATGAAGCTTCGTCTAGTGGACCTCTATCAAGATTGTCAAATTATAGAACTGGGGCCAAAAATGCCCAATCCCCTGGACCCGCTGGTTTTACATATACTTATATTGGGAAAATCTTAATAAATTTTCTTGTCTGAAACCAGAAGGCTCAGTTCTTTGATATTTAGTATGAAGCTTTGTTAGTGGACTTCAACCATGATCGTTCAAATTATAGCCATGGGGCCAAAATGGCTCGGCCCCGGGCCCACTCGTTTTACATAGACTTATATAGGGAAAACCGTTAAAATCTTCTTGCCTGAAACCAGAAGGCTCAAATTTTTGTTATTTGGAATGAAGCTTCATCTTGTGGACCTCTAAAACAATAGTTCAAATTATAGCCATGTGGCCAAAAAAGGCCCCATCCCGGGCCCACTGGTTTCACATAGGCTTATATAGAGAAAACCTTTAAAAATCTCTTGTATGAAATCACAAAGCCTAGGTCAAATTGTTCAAATTATAGCCCCGGGGCCAAAGATGGGCCCATGCCGGTGCACACTTGTTTTACATAGACTTATACAGGGAAAACCTTTGAAAATGTTCTTGTTTGAAACCAGAAGGCCAAGGTCTTTGATATTTGGTATGAAGGTTCATCTAGTGGACCTCAACCAACCTTGTTCAGATTATAGCCCTGGGGCTAAAAATGGGCCCATCCCACGGCCCACTTGATTACATAGACTTATATTGGGAAAACTTGTGAAAATCTTGTCTGAAACCAGAAGGCAAAGGTCTTTGATATTTGGTATGAAGCTTCGTCTTGTGTAATTCTACCAAAATTGTTCAAATTATAGCCCTTGGGCAAAAATGGCGCAGTCCCGGGGACCACAGGTTTTATATAGATTCATATATGGAAAACCTTTAAAAATCTGTATGTCTCAAACCAGAAGGCTCCGGTCTTCGGTATTTGGTATGAAAGCATCCCCTTTTAGACCTCTACCAAGATTATGCAAATTATAGCCCTGGGGCCTGTCCCCGGGGTCCACTTGTTACACTATGAATCAGGTGAGCGACCCAGGGCCATCATTGTCCCCTTCTTGGGAATTTGAATTGACATCCCAGGCCCAACGAAACCAATACGGTTTGTATACATTGGCGGCCAGAATTGCACCGCTTTGTCTGGGCAGGCTTCCATCTTCCAAGCGGTTTACCAGTACTCAGGTGCGGTTGGTATCAGCTCTGCTTGGGCGCAACATGCAGCCGCATCTATTTCTCCAAGCCCCGATGGGCGGGGGTGCAGCAAAATTTATATATACATGTACAATATTGAAGTTTTTTTCTGTATACACACATCAGCTTGCACATTGGCACAGTCCGGTCAGGGTATTCATTGTCAGCATGAAGAAGTCAAGTGAAGCCTTTGATCAAAACGTGAACGTGTGCAGGCTATTTTCAATATTCACTGTGCACACAGTCATGTAGAGTTTGCTGTCTTGGTCCATTGTGCTCCCTGCAGGAGCTGCCGTGGTGGTGGGGTGGGGTAATTTCTGGCCTTGACGGCATCTGTCATCTGCATCCGCATGAAGCTTTAAGCTCACCTGAGTCGACGGCTCTGGGTGGGGTGTGGTGGGGGGGGGAAGCTTATAGTATGGCAGCCTCCGTCATTGGACTTTGGCATTTTAGCACAGGGAAAGCGTGTGAGCAAAATATCCCGAAACTGCTCAGGTAAGGCTCTTAAGTTTTGGTGTAATTATGAAACTTTCTGCTAAAAATTGATTGTTGGTACTTTTTATAACCGCCTCAATATGTGTGTTGTGGTTTTACCACCCAGTCAACAGCTGTAGGTTTAATGAACAAGAGCGCCCAGAGGGCCCTGATTCGCTCACCTGAGTATCACTGTCTCTAGTACATTCTATTTTTGGCTCTTGTGGAATGGAATGATTTTAGCAATTTTGAAAGGGAGTCACCTGGGTAACATTCCTGCAAGTTTGAATCAAATTTGCCCAAGGGTTTAGGAGGAGTTCTGGTTTGAATCAAATTTACAATGTTTTCTATTTTTAGCTTTGGTGGCCATTTGTTCACCGCAGCAGGATCATTTAAGCTATTTTGGCAGAAGGTCATCTATATTCCTACGAAGTTTGTATGAAATTGGCCCAAGGGTAGAGGAGGAGTTGTCGCTTGAAGATATTTTTTTCTATTTTTAGCTCTAGCGGCCATCTTGTTTGTCATAGCATAACGATTTTAGCTATTTTGGTTGTGAGTCAACAAGGCAGCATTCCTTAAAAGATTGAATCCAATTAGCCCAAGGGATTAGGAGGAGTTCGCGTTTAAAGCAAATTTACGATGTTTTTCTATTTTTAGCTCTGGCAGTCATTTTGTTCATCCGAGCAAAATCGTTTTAGCTATTTTGGTAGATGGTCATCTAAGCATTAGTTCGAATGAAATCGGTCCAAGGGTAAAGGAAGAGTTGTCGTTTCAAGATTTTTCTATTTTTAGTTCTGGTGGCCATCTTGTTTGTCAGAGCAGAACGAGTTTAGCTATTTTGATAGAGAGTCACATAGGCAACGTTCATGTGAAGTGTGAATCACATTGGCCTCAGGCTTTAGGAGGAGTTCGCGTTTGAAGCAAAAATAGATGATTTTCTTTTTATACCCCCGCAACATGAGTTTGAAGGGGGAATCCTGGAATCAGCCTGTCGGTTGGTTTGTCGGGCGGTCAGGTGGTCTGTCTGCAAAATTTTGTCCGGTCAACTCCTCCTTCACTATCAGTCGGATTCAATTGATACTTGTCATTATTATTCACCAGGAGGGGTAGATGTGCAAGACGCAAATTTCACTAAAGTTTGTCCCATAATTACGGAGTTACGGCCCTTGATTTGCAAAAATGTGCTAAAAAACCTTGCCCGCTCACTCCTCTTTCACTATTAGTCGGATGGGCCCCTGAATCAATTGGAAACATACTTTATTGACCCTGATTTGCTTGCAAACATCTTGTCCACTGAACTCCTCCTTCACTATCAGTCGGATTCAATGGATACTTGGCATACGTATTCACTAGGATAAGTAGATGTGCAAGACGCAAATTTCAGGAGAATCTGTCCAACAATTATGGAGTTATTGCCCCTGAATCACTGAAAAGTGGTTGCTGCAAAATTTTGTCTGCTGAACTCCTCCTTCACTATCAGTCGGATTCAATGGATACTTGGCATACTTATTCACTTGGATAAGTAGATGTGCAAGACGCAAATTTCAGGAGAATCTGTCCAACAATTATGGAGTTATTGCCCCTGAATGGACTCAGTGGACACTGTTTATGTTTGCTGTCTGTGTCAAGTATTGAGGCGGGTGTATTAATCATCACCTTTAGTGATAGTTCCTCTAGTTTTTAGCTCTGGTGGCCATCTTGTTCATTGGAGCGGGATCGTTTAAGCTGTTTTGGTAGACGTTTACTTAAGCAACATTCCTATGAAGTTAGAATGAAATTGGGCAAAGAGTACAGGAGGAGTTGTCGTTTGATTTTTTTTCTATTTTTAGCTCTGGTGACCATCTGAACAATTTTAGCTATTTTGGTAGGGAGTCACCTAGCCAACATTCCTGTGAAGTTTGAATGGAATTGGGCAAAGGGTACAGGAGGAGTTGTCTTTTGAAGATGTCTTTTGAAAGTGTTGACGTCAGAAGACTATGACGTCAGACGACGACGACGACCGACAACATCCAACCAAAAGATGAAAGTATTATTGGTCATATCTTTTGACCCTGTTGAGTTCGAAACTTTATATTGAGCAGGCAGGCTCCTTGTGACAATGTCTTCCTACTCAAACAAAATATCTTGACCTGTGACCTTGATCTTGACCTGTGATGATCTTGACCTTTGACCTTGATCTTGACCTGTGATCAACTTCGAAGGAAAAATGACCATGCCCCGGGACATATTCGTGTTTCACAAACACATCTTGTTCTTCTTAAGCTCTTCTTTTTTTCGTCGGTAAAGTTTTCAATGTATGTGTATAAACCGTCTTTAAACCGAGGTCCCGTCGCCGTATGACTTAGCTGTTGGTGGACGTAAAACTAACATGAGGAATGCAACAATAAAAATTACTTCCGGGTTCTTATTTTGTGCTTTAATGCTCATAAATTCTTTATTTCAATATTGTTCCGAGTGGAACCTACCCATCCACCCACCCATCGGCTCGCTGACATTATTTTCGTGTTGTTTACACTTTTTGGGGTTGTATGATGTAACCGGCCCTGGCCAAACTGGGCTTGAGGAAATGGATGGGCTGCATAATGCTTCCATGCTGTGCTGAAACCGACCGCACACGAGTACTGGTAAACTACGTAGAAGATCTAAGCCTGCCCAGGCAAAGCTGTGCGGGTCTGACTGTCCATGCTTATAAACCCTATTGGTTTCTTTGGGCGACAGGGCTTGAGATGTCATTTTATTTCAGTGTCTGGTAACTGTCCGACAAAATCAGAAGCAACGTCTCCAAAATGACCTATACAGTGTTGACGGGGATGTTAAACCTCAAATCAGTGAGTGTTTGTGTTTTACGTCCCACCAACAGCTAAGGTCATAGGAGACGTGACCTCGGTTTAAAGACTCATCCGAAAGTCTGGAGAAGCCCGGGATCGATCCTGCGACCCCTGGTTTACCAGGCGAGTAGCGTAACCACTACATCACGAAGGCTTCTAAACAAAATGTATGATGTATAACTGCAATTGATTCTGAGAGTAGGCTTGAACAATTTGCTCGTTTGAATTGAGATTTAAATTCTCTGTTAACACTTCATAGGCCACTTTGGAGACGTTGCTTCCAATTTTGTATGGGTTTTACCCGACATTGAGATGAAATGACATCATCTCAAGCCCAAATTAAACCAAAAGGGTTTATATGCATGGACAAGCCAACTCGCGCCACTTTTCCTAGGCAGGCTTAGAACCTCTAATCAGTTTCCTAGGCTTGAACAATGTCTCAGTACACAAGTCCAGTCCAGATTTTAAAGTTACACATTACTCTGCACATTCTTTCACCAGAAACTGACAACTGCTCTTCTTGAATCAGCGGAAGGGAGAGAATGACCGTAGGAAAGATTTCATGATCAATCTCCATGAAAGGATGCTGCCGACGCGAATCCGACTGAGCTACCGGGACCGGCACCTGCTGGCGTTTGCAAGGAGAAACATTATTATTTTCTCGTATTTCTGTAATTGGGTGTGGGTACTCGTTATTATATATTTGCAGAAAAATACCATGGGTTTTCATCAAAAGTGGCCATTTTGGAGATGTGGAAAATGCCGCGTAGATGTGTTACCGTAATGATCAGTTCAATGTGCAATTATGAAAATTAATCTAACAAACGTTCAGTCTTTGTTTGCTTTGTTTGATTTGATTTGAGGTTTAGCACCGCAGTCAACATTATTTAGGTTATTTCGGAGACGTTGCTTCCATTTTTTGGGACTTTTACCCGATATTGAGATGAAATGACATCTCAATCCTTGCCGTCCAATCACACCAATAAATTATATGTGCATGGACGGGCCGGCTCTCACCACTTTGCCTCGGCAGGCTTAGACCTGAATGGTTTACCAGTACTCATATGTGCGTTTGGTTTCAGCTCTGTGTAGAAGCATCTAGACTTATAAATATGTTCTATACAAGGGTTATCCTTTGGAAGCAAGGAATACACCACAGAACTGAAAAATATGGAGTGTACATGTTTTCTGGGGCCAGACTAGCTAGTTTCGGCCAATTAGGCCTCATCAGTGACCCTCAGATATTTTCGAAATTCTGTTGAAATGAGACTTTTTATTTAGTAATCCTTAGATAAATAAAAATATACCCCTTCCCTAGTTCCCCTTAATACTTAAATATTTCTCTCTCTCTCTCTCTCTCTCTCTCTCTCTCTCTCTCTCTCTCTCTCTCTCTCTCTCTCTCTCTCTCTCTCTCTCTCTCTCTCTCTCTCTCTCTCTCTCTCTCTCTCTCTCTTGAGCCCTATTTGATGTTAGACAGCATAAAATAAAATCTAGCCTGGCATGATGGCATAAGATAAAATGTGGCAAGCATGGACAAAACCATTAACATCTAGGTCTGATATCAGTCTAAGAAGCATCATGCAGCCAAATCTATTTCTTCAAGCTCCGATGGGCGGGGGCTCTCAATTATTAAACCCTCTATGGCAGATAGAGTAACACACAACTGATTTCTCACAATATCACATTTGCAGCTCTGCCAAAATCAAAGATAAACATGTTAATGTTAATGTCTTTATAGCTCATTAAACTATGAGATTCTGTCAATCATTTGTAGTTCTCCTGGACTCGGAAGCCTCTGTGCTGTATTGGTTACGCTACTCGCGTTGTAAACCAGGGATCCCAGGATCGATCCGAGGCTTCTCCAGACAGTCTTTAAACTGATGTCCCGTCCCCGTATGACCTTAGCTGTTGATGGGACGTATACTCAAACACTCACTTCTCCTGGACTACCAAGCTCTCCCTTTAAACTATTAAAACGTTGTGTTTCTTCTTTCTCTTCTTCTTCTCTTCTTCTTCTTCTTCTTCTTCTTCTTCTTCTTCTTCTTCTCACCAGCTTTTGAAGTCAAATTACTAAACGAATTGGATAGCCGATTGTCCCTGCGTTTAGGCTCGATAAGGGATCCTAAGCTTGAACGCCTTTCGTCGAACCCTTAAACAGATGTGTACTTTATGCGAAAGGAGTAGATTATGATCATCCAGACTGATCCCAGCTTTAGTGAGAATGGTTTCCTCCCTGGTCTTACAGTATTTCTTGATTTCTGGAAGAGAGAGAGAGAGAGAGAGAGAAAGAGAGAAAGAGAGAGAATGAGAGAGAGCGAACGTTAACAGGTTCGTATAAATGACCTTGTACTGAGTGAAAAGTGGGGTGTACTAGGCAGGGAGTGCATCATTCTCTTTTTTAATGCGGTTCATACGAGAACCCAAAATATTTGTTGCAGTAAAAGGAAAGTACCTCTATTTCATCAATAGCACGTAACCGTTTTGGAAAAATGAAAGACTGCATGTTGCTCACTCTTTATTTTGAGGAAACTGGGTTTGTTTTCATTGCTCTTAAAGGAACTCATTTTTGATTTTTATTTGCCTTCACTGCAGCTGGTGTTGTGCCGTGTGGCGGCCGTAAAACGTCTCCCCGTACATCAACCATAGTGCAGTTATATTTTACTTTTGGTCCTTTGAGATCAGCGTGAATATTTTAAGAAATCAGAAATAAATTATTGGTTTAGACTCATACTCTAGACAGGTTTTTAATTATTTGGACCCCATTTTGATTTATATCAGTCTTTGAATCGACTGCCTATTCGAAATTCGCAAAATTGCAGTATGTTTCCTCTGGCTTTCTTTGCCGGATCATTACAGGGTCACTGATGAGGCTTTATTAGCCGAAACTACGTAGTATGACCCATCTTCTTTCTTATGAATGTTTTCATTGCTCTTAAAGGAACTCATTTTTGATTTTTATTTACAGGGTTTTACTAATTTCTGCTCTGGGGGCTGGTTGGGCGAGGTGAAGGTGTATCTTTTGCCACTGGGGCGTCCATCTGGCAGGCCTTCTGTCCGTGTTCGTTTTGTTGTGTTATTATTATTATTATTATTTGATGTTTAACGTCCCCGTGCACACTATTTATGTCATTTGGGAGACGTTGCTCCCAATTTTGTCGGACTTTTACCAGATATTGTGATGAAATGATATCTCAATTCCTGCCGTCCAGTCAAACCAAAAAAGTGTATATACATGGTTCGCTCCACTTTGCCTCGGCAGACGTAGACCTAATGGTTTACCAAGATTGTTCAATAATGGCCCTGGGCAAAAGCTGCCTCTGCGCCGAGGCCTTTGGCTTTTACATAGACTTATATAGGGAAAACTTTTTCATGGCTCCAGCTAGCACCTATATTTATCAATGGATTTTATATAACTTTACACAAATGTTAGGTATAATAATATTCTCGAGCAAGATCAACATTAAGGGGTCTAGGCTGAAGGTCAGGTCACTGTAGCTAGGCTTATGGGTCGATTTTGCTCAAACGAACACGATAGCCAAACCCTCCAATGACCTAGTCTGATTTTGATAGAATTTCCCAGAAATGTTCCTTGGGTCACTGTCAATCAAATTTGCTCAAACCCTCCACTCCTACTTACTATATTCCCTCCAGTATTGATCAGGTGAACGATCCATGGTCATCACGGCCCTCTTGTTATATGTCATAGTCAGGGGTCGATTAAAGGCGTGTTCAAGCGGCCTACCGTGTCCAGTGACAGGTCTTGTTTAATGTCTAACTAACTAAATAAACTGGATCAAGATGTCGTTGAAGAACGACTTAAATACCCTTCCCACCTTCCCCACCCCCCCCCCCCCCCCCCCCGCCATAAGCAAGTGACAATAAATTGAATGTCGGTCAAGCATTTTTTTCATGAAGCGCGTAGGAAAGTAAGCAAGCTTAGACATTGCGACTTTGAGCATTTTGTTTAAATAGAAGAGCAACAAAGGGCCATAACTGTCATGTAAAAGGTACAATATCAGTCATTTTCGAACCACAAGTAAGAATAAAGGGCTGTAACTACCATGAAACGGGCCGGAATTTGACAATGATCGAACTCGTATAGGGTCTCGTGATTATAAAGCCATGTTTGAAGCTTGGTTGAAGTCGTTTGGGAAACACAGACTGTAGAGTCCGGAAACGGCAAATTTCAGCATCATTTAAAGAACAAAGGGCCGTAACTCCCTTGATACGCGTCTGATTTTGAAGATGATCGGACTACTCCGAGGTCTCATGGATGCAAAGTCATGTACGAAGGTTGGTTGAAATCGGTTGGGAAACATACTTTAGAGTCCGGAAATGGCTAATTTCCCATTACATGTAGTTGAAGAACAAAGGGCCATAACTTCGATTCTGACGGTGATCGAAGTCGTCCGAGGTCTCAAGGATGCAAAGCCATGTATTAAGTTTGGTTGCAATTAGTTGGGAAACATAGACTGTATAGTCCGGGAACGGCTAATTTCAGCATTATTTGAAGAAAAAAGGGCTTTGACTCCCATGATACGCATCAGATTTTGACGATGATCGAACTCGTATGCAAAGCCATGTATGAAGTTAGGTGGAAACGGGTAGGTAAGGACTGACTGTAGAGTCCAGAAAGTATGCGGATGGACGGTCGGATGTACACACGCACATACAAGCTTTATCCAGTATACCACCCCCCCCCCCACTTCCCCACTAAACTTTGTTTGCGGGAGTCCGGAAAGTATACAGACGGATGCGCGGATGGATGCATGCGCGTACACAAACACAAGCTGAATCCAGAATACCCCCCCCCCCCCAAACTTCGTTTATGAAAAAAATTAATACACTCATGGACATGCCTGCTTTGTAAGGAAAGTAAATAAAAGTATCAAACGGCTTTATAGGCAGAATATTACGAAAGCCTACTAGGGTCAAAATAAGATGAGAAAAAAATATATTTTCTCGTACAAACGAGAAAATTTCTCGTACGAACGAGAAACTTTCTCGTACGAACGAGAAATTTTCTCGTACAAACGAGAAATTTTCTCGTTCAAACGAGAAAAAAAATCTCGTACAAACGAGAAACTTTCGCGTAGGAACGAGAAAAATTCTCGTACAGACGAGAATTTTTTCTCGTTCCTACGAGAAATTTTCTCGTACAAACGAGAAAAAATCTCGTACTAACGAGAAAAAATCTCCTACGAACGAGAATATTTGGTCAAGGTAATGACTCAATTACTCCTAAGGCTTGTATAGTCGATGATGGAAAACCATTATGTAGACAACCCATCATTATCATAATAACAGTTTTTGGGTCGATTGTTTTGTCAGTTGACCCAACGTTTAGCAAAGTAGTTGCTGTCCACGTGACTAATACTGATCTGTAGAAAATCAAGGTAACGGCAATTTATAGAATAAAGCTGCGCTATTCTCATCGCTGTGATATCATTGTGTTGCGTTCGAGGGTTATCTATAGAATCTGGTCAAGAATCATGTGTTAGGTTTGGCAAACAATGTAGACACAGATTATGTGTCGCAGAACGCGATGTTTGATCAATGTCTACAGTATTTGCTTACAGTACAGAAATATAAAGGTTAAACGAAATGGGCCAGGATAATTTTTACAGTTACATTTATTTATTTTATGCTTCCCCTTAAGAAGGGAAGAAACAAAAATAAACTAGAATACTGTCGATGGCGCGCCATCGCAAATCCCCACGTTTTCTACAGAGGGGCCAAGTACCGAAAACCCCTCACCCTGGGCCCTAATTTGACTCCATGGTCAAAATATTACCTGTATTATATTCTACTAATCATGCCCTTCAATTTCATATGCCACATGACTATGTTCCAAAAAACTTAAATTTTGACCCTTTGACCCCTCTCCCAGGGCCCCAATCTGACCCCAGGGTCAAAATTTTACTTGTAGTTTATTCTACCCATTATCCCTTTCGCATAGATATGCAACATGACTATGTTCTGAAAAACTTTAATTTTGACCCCCGACCCCCCCCCCCCAAGTCCGACCCCCAGGGCGTGACCTAGGGGTCACAGCCAAAATCCCGTTCAATATGTTTTACTTTTTTCATAACTAAGTACATGTGCAAAGTTTGGCATCAAAATCTTCAAAATTGAATTTGTAATTGAATTTTATTGATATTTGACCTTTTGACCCCTCCCCAGGGCCCCTGGGGGCGGGGACAAAAAAAAATGTGCTCTTGCGCAAGCCATTCATGTAAGCAACTCGCATACCAAATTTGGTTGAATTCCGGCTAACGGTTTAGGAGGAGATAGCCGGACAGACAGACGGACAGACGGACAGACGGACAGACAGACAGACGGACGGAGGCGATAACAATATCCCCACTTTTTTTTAAAAACGTGGGGATAATAAAACGTTGCTTCCAATTTTGTGGAATTTTTACTCGACATTGAGATGAAATGACTTCTCCAGCCCAGTCACCCAATGAAACCAAAATGCTTTATAAGCATGGACTCGCACCGCTTTGTCTAGGCTGGCTTACATCCCCTGAGCGGTTTTCCAGTGCTTGTGTGCGGCCGGTTTCTGCTCTGCGTGGAAGCATCATGCAGCCCATCTATTTCTTCAAGCCCCGATGAGCGGGGGCGAATATAAATAAATTATTAAATAAATTAAATAATGTTACAGATTCAGAATGAACAAATGCAATCTTCTATTAGGGCTTATTTATTTATTTATTTATTTATTTATTTATTTATTTATTTATTTATTTATTTATTTATTGGAAATTTCTTGACACATATACACACATTGCAAAAAGCAGGTACCATCTATGGGCCTTTAACCCTTTCAACCCTGTAGATCGGTACAGATACCTTTGCAAACAGTGTAGATCCAGAAAAGACGGTCATAATGAGCCGTCTTACTAGCACGGCCACCATTTGAGGTGAAAGAGTCAATTAACTTCTACCCGTCGTAAAACACCACATTGTTCAATACACGTGTTATGATGAGTTTCCAGATTCTTGTTATGAACAAGAAAAAATGTCGTACAAACGAGAAACTTTCTCGTACAAATGAGAATATTTCTCGTTCCTTCCAGAAACTTTCTCGTACAAACGAGAATATTTCTCGTTCCTACGAGAAACTTTCTCGTACGAACGAGAAAAATTCTCGTACGAACGAGAAATTTTCTCGTTCCTACGAGAAAGTTTCTCGTTCCTATGACATTTGTTTCTTGTTCATACGAGAAATTTACCATCTTCTTAATTTATTTACCCCTTATCACCTCCTTTAAAATGGCCATTGATTCGGTGCTAGGCTTAGGAATCGGGGTCATTTGTATAATCCCTCTTTTGATACATACATTTTTTGTTCAAACTGTTGTGTGTAGCCATTGCCTATGTTTACCTTTAACTGCCAAACTGCTGTTTGTTTGTTTTGTTTGTTTGAGCTGAGGTTTAACGTCCCCGGCAACACTGTAAAGGTCATTTTGGAGACGTTGCTTCCAATTTTGTGGGATTTTTACCCGACATTGAGATTAAATGACATCTCAAGCCCTGGTGCCCAATGAAACCAATAGGGTTTATAAGCATGGACGATCCGACTCGTGCGCACCGCTTTGCCTGGGCAGGCTTAGATCCTCTAAGCTGTTTACCATTACTCGTGTGCGGGTCGGATTCAGCTCTACGTGGAAGCATCATGCAGCCCATATATTTCTTCAAGCCCCGATGGGCGGGGCCGAACTGCTGTTTGTAGCCATTGCTTATATGTACGTAATATCTGGCATGCGAACACTCTGTTTCTTGGCGGAGATACCATAGCAAAAGGAGTCTTCGTGCATATGCACCCAGCGAAGTCTACCTTAGTTATTAAACCTGAGCCTGCCAATCACAACAATTGTCGCCTGCTTTGTTGTCTGCTTGTTACTTGTTGCAAACAATGTTGAGCAAGATACTGAAACTGTAGTGGTGGTAGGAGTCCATACTGTTTGCCGGTATGCTTTGTTTGTTTGACGTACTAGTCATCTTTGAAGACACTGTTTTTATTTTGTGGGACCGTGACCCGACACTGAGATGAAATGACCTGTCAAGCTCTACCGCCCAAAGGAACCGCTAGGCTTTTCGTTTGAATTGAGGCTTAACGTCCCCGTCAACAATAGTTAGGTAATTTTGAAGACGTTTCCAGTTTTGTGGGACTTTTACCCGACATTGAGATGAAATGACTCCTCAAGCCCTGTAGCCCATGGAAACCAATATGTTTATTGAATAGACGGTCCAACTCGCAACGTGCACCCTAAACTATTTCACCAAACTCCGATGGGCGGGGACCACCGCTAGGACGGTCCGACTCGCACCAAAAAAGTTTGCAAGATGAACCAGCAGACGACATTTTCACATGAAGTTTATCATGGCATCTTAACTGTCAAACATGGGCCAAGTAACATCCATATACCGCAGAGAAAATTTCTCATTACTGCGAAAAATATTCTCGTTCGAACGAGATTTTTTTTCTCGTTCATACGAGAAAAGTTCTCGTTCGTACGAGAAAGTTTCTCGTTCGTACGAGATTTTCTCACAACAGTTGTCGACTGCGTTATTTAAAAAGCCATTGTTGCAAACAGTGTGTCCCTACTGTTTGTCTATATGCTTTATCTGTATGTTGAGGTTTTACATCCCCGTCAGCACTGGTTAGGTCATTTTCAAGACACTGCTTCCATTTAGTGGGACTTTTACCCGACACTGAGGTGAAATGAAATCTTCTGCCCTACCGCCCGAAGGAACCGCTAGGCTAGGGTTTAACGTCCTCGTTAACAATATTTAAGTCATTTTGGAGATATTGCTTCCAATTTTATGGGACTTTTACCCAACATAGGGATGAAATGCCATCTCAAGATTTTCCGGACAATGAAACCAGTAGGGTTTATATGCACGGACGGTCCGACTTGCACTAATTTACCTTGGCAGGCTTAGACTTTCTAAGCGGTTCTTTAGTAGTCATGTGCGGTCGGTCTCAGCTCAGTGTTGAAGCACCTTGCAGCCTAATCTATTTCTCTAAGCTCTGATGGCGGGGACAACCGCAAGGGTTTAAGGAGCTGCTCGACACGTACCAAAAAGTTGCAAGGTGAAACAGCAGACGACATTTTCACGTGCAGTTTATCTCAGCATCTTAAGGGTCAAGTGTTGAAGCACCTTGCAGCCTAATCTATTTCTCTAAGCTCTGATGGCGGGGGCAACCGCAAGGGTTTAAGGAGCTGCTCGACACGTACCAAAAAGTTGCAATGTGAAACAGCAGACGACATTTTCACGTGCAGTTTATCTCAGCATCTTAAGGGTCAAACATGGGCCAAGTGGCATCCATGTACCACAGCGAAAGTTTCTCGTTCGTGCGAGATTTTTTCTCGTTTGTACGAGAAAGTTTCTCGTTCGTACGAGATTTTTTGTCTTCATAATTGTCGCCTGTTTGTTGTCTGTTACTTTAAAAGCCATTGTTGCAAACAGTGTGGAGCAAGATACTGCTCATGTACAAATGTAGTGGCAGTCTGGTATGGGTTCATAATGTTTGTCTGTTTGCTTTGTCTTTGTGTTGAGGTTTTGCGTTTGTTTGTTTGTTTGTTTGTATTGAAGATTAACGGCCCAGTCAACACTATTTTATGTCATTTTTGAGCCGGTCAGTTTACCAATCTACACTTTTCCTGAACTGGCTTATACGTAAGCGGTTAACCAGTACAGCGCACATTCTTTCGCCAGAAACTGACAACTGCCCTTCTTGAAAAGTTTGATTTGATTTAAGGTTTAACGTCCCCGTCACCTCTTTGTAGGTCATTTTGGAGACGTCACCCTTCTTGAATCAGTGGAAGGGAGAGAATGACCGTAGAAAAGGTTTCATGATCAATCTCCACGAAAGAATATTGCCGACCCCGGCAGGAATCGAACCCGCGTTCTCCTGATCACCAGTCCGACGCGCATCCGACTGAGCTACCGAGGCCGGCTTGAGGTTTTACGTACCCATCATTTTATGAAGACACTGCTTCCATACCGTGGGACTTTTATCCGACACTGGGATGAAATGACATGTCAAGCCCTACCGCACAAAGGAACCCGCTAAGCTTTTCATTTGAACTGACGCTTACCGTCAAGACTATTTAGGAAATTTTGGAGACATTGCTTCCAATTTTGTGGGACTTTTATCCGACATTGGGCTGAAATGACATCTCAAGCCCTGCCGCCCAATGAAACCAATAGGGGTTAAATGCATGGCCGTTCCGACCCGCAACACTTTACCTGGACAGGCTTAAATCTTCTAAGCGGTTTTCCAGTACTCATTTGCGGTCAGATTCAGCTCTGCGTGGAAGCACCTTGCAGCCTCATCTATTTCTCCAAGCCCCGGTGGGCTGGGTTTAAAAAGCGGTCTGACTCACACCAGAAAGTTAACAGACAACAATTTCATATGTAATTTATCTTAGCATCACTAAGGGCCAAG
>CAUZLF010000767.1:0-159291 GCA_963580285.1 Lucinisca nassula
TGGTCATGAGTCCCAACGCGAAAAACTGGAAATTCCGTTAAGAAACGGGAAAATCACTGGTTTTATAATGTCATCCGATATAAGTCACAGAACTGTATTGTTCTATGTCGTTCTCTGTTCAAACTAAGCCCAAAAATATTCAATATTATCCTAAAAACATCCACGAAGCGTTAGGTACTGTTTTTTTATCCGTCCACCATATTGGATTTCACTTCGGGATGTTTCGATTCCTGCCGAAACCAGTGACGTCACTGTTCGCAGAAAAACTGATCTGAATAGAACAACATCAAACATAGCCGTTATTTGCGTTGCGTGTTGCCAGGGATTTTTTTTATGAGAAACAGAGGGTTTAAGCATTCTGTCACTCACTTGAAATTAGAAACTGTAGTGGTTTGGACTATATCACATGTATTTGCTTTGTCTGCGTAGTTGTAAAAGGAAAGGCAATTTCTTCAAGGAAAGAATCAAGCAAGGGGACACCCTATCAAATTCTACCCTACTCTATACACACCCTCCTCATACCACCCCCTAGCCTCTACCCACCCCTATCATACCCCTTCTCCTACCCTACCCTATCCCCTACCCCTACAATACCCCTACCCCTTTCCCCTACCATATACCATCCCACTAATCCTACACCTACCTCATCCCTACCCATACCCCAGCCCCTACCCCTTACCATACCCCAGCCCTTACCCCTATCATACCCTACCCCAACCCTATCCATTCCCATACCCTACCCCTCGCACCTACCCCTTCCGCTACCATACCCCAACCATACCCTATCACTTCCCCTTCCATGCCCCATACCCCTACCCTACCCCCACCCCATACCACAGCCCCTATCTCTTACCCCTACCCCTTCCGCTACCCATAGCCTACCACGCCCCCTACCCCTACACTTACCATACCCCACCCCCAACCTTTTACCACTACCCCTCCAGATACCCATACCCTACCACGCCCCATACCCTACATTTACCATACCCACCCCTACCCTACCCCCATCCCATACCCCAGCTCCTACCTCTTACCCCTACCCCTTCCGTTGCAATACCCTTGCCTACCCGAACCATACCCCTACCCAACCCCCTACCAGCCCCTTACACCTATCCTACCACATTCCCCTACCCCTTACCCTACCTTCCTACCCAATATCCATACCCTTTCCCATATGCCAGCCCCTACCACTTACCCAACCCTACCTCTTACCTCTGTCATACCCCTGCCCTAAACCCTAACCCATTCCTACCCCTTAACCTTACACTACCCTATCCTACCCCTTACCACTACACTACCCCTTACCACTACCAGACCACCTACCCCACCCCACCCTACAGTCGGCCCTCGCCCATGGGTGCTTTGAAAAATAGTTTGGGAGCATCATGCTGACCGCACACGAGTACTGGTAAACCTCTTAGAAATCTAAGCCTGTCCAGTCAAAGTGGTGCGAGTCGGACGGTCCATGCATGTAAACCCTACCCCTTACCCGTACCCCCTTCCCCTATCATACCCCTACCCCAACCCTATCCAATCCAATACCCATCCCCTTTCCCTCGCACCTACCTCTTCCGCTACCATACCCCAACCTACCCCACCCTACCCCCTACCGTAAAAATTCGGCTATAAGACGAGGATTTTTCCCTCCAAAATCAGCCCAAAAAAATGACCCCGTCTTATAGCCGAGGTCATGGACTGCAGGCTTTTTTCCGGCAATGTTCGACGAAGACCAGGCATACGGAAAAAGCCGATCGGTGATTTTTGAATTGATATAAATCGCCGCCCACAAACCACCGCTACGATTTTTCTGCATGCGATCGGTAAATGACGTAATCCGACGCCATTACCCCCACACGTGTTTCATGTCATTGCGTGTATCTCTTTCATAAAAAAATGTTTGGAACTGGTAAAAATATTTTCCCGATAGCTAAGCGGTTGTGAATAGAGGTGGATAGAAAATCAATGCTTTGCACAGCTCCCATATTATCCCCAGAAGCTCCGTGTCAATAACCAACAACAGCGTTCGTTCGACTTTCCCGCCAACGTCTGCTATTTGGCGCCAAAACATAACCATTCATGAGATCGTAGAATAGTCCGATTTTATAATGCAAACATTTACCGTTAGATGTAGCTAATAGTTTGAGGAGCAATTAAATCATTTTCACATTGATTGTGGATTAAATTTTATGACTGGAGGATAAACGCAAATTAGAGACATAACTTGACCATATTTTCACACCTTATCGACACGCACCGCAGGGTGGCAATTATACGACAGGGATTAACAATAGTGTCATACTTGAACCGTAATAAATACACAGATGGTTTGTCTCTGAATTGACAGCGATTTACTTACTGGTCTAGTTTTACCGTATTTAAGGACTCCAAAAAGACTGGCAGTGAGTGAGTGAGTGTTTGAGTTTTACGTCCCACCAACAGCTAAGGTCATACGGAGACGGGACCTCGATTTAAAGACTCATCCGAAAGTCTGGAGAAGCCCGGGATCGATCCTGCGATCCCTGGTTTACAAGGTGAGTAGCGTAACCACTACACCACGGAGGCTTATAAAAAAAAAAAAAAAAAAGACTGGCAGTTGTAGACGATTTTTTTTTTTTTTTTTGCACTTGTCCCGACCGAGCGTCATAGGGTCAAAGTGCACCTGCCCGGTGTGATTTTGGTCTTGTCCCGGACGGCCGGGAAATGGATTTGTCAGCCCCTGTCATCTATTAAATAGGAGTCTGTATAGCCTAAGCCAGCAGGGCTGGAGCCGAGCGATGGTCTCCCCATTCACCGGCAACGTGGAATGGGGGTAGCACCGAACGGCTAAGGTGTAGTGCCAGAATGGATTAGTTCCCTGGGACCCCACCAGCTGACGACCCGCGACACGGGGAAACTGGAAACAACAACCTAAGCCAGCAAAGCATGTACCGGGCCGACAGGGATACGACGTATCGGCCCGACGTTTGCCGCTATTTTGTGCGGCCAAACAAGCCATGTTAGGGGTAAGTAGAGGGGTTTTCTAACGAAAAAAGGCCGATTTCTCACATCTAACTGGCATCTGGTGGTAGCAGATAGGCCCCGACAGATATGGCAAAAATTTGACCCGTCTTATAAAAGAGTATAAGCAAAATCCCGCCTTAGAAAAGCTGAAAAGGGGGTCCCGTCTTATAACCGAATCGCCTTATAGCCGAATTTTTACGGTACCTTACACTTACAGTACCTCTACCCTACCCCCACCCCTACAATACCCTATCCTACCTCTACCCCACTCCTGCCCCTACTGCTACCTTACCCTTACTCCTATCCTACCCTTCCCTATCCTACCACTACAGCATTAAGGCTGTGCCTAAGTTCATATCAGTAAATTACTCCATTTTCAGTTCTAGAAACTGCAGATTCGCAGCAACAAGGTCAAACACATTTATTATTGCCCCCTCCGAGTATTCCAAGCAGACAGACAATAAATTCTCATTGCATGTAGTTTTTTATGTACCCGTGAGGGTCCATAATTGGTGAAATAAACAATTCTATTCTATTCTCATACATGGTACGGAGAATCAAGTACTGGGTTTCAGGCTTGGGGCAAATTACATCTGAAAGTAATTGATTAAATTACAATTACTTTGCCCTAAAAATGTAATTGATTAAATTACAATTACAACATCATATGAATGTAATTGATTAAATTACAATTACTTTTGCAATGTAATTGATTAAATTACAATTACTTTTGCAATGTATTATCTAGGTACTACAGATATGACACTTTATCTCACGTTAAACAAATGCTACTAATACTAATTAATAGATGTTCATTGAAACTAAATGTTTAAAATGATGCACAATCTCAAACAAACTTATTTCAAAACTAAATTTATGTAAGCTCTCTTTTAGCTTTTGTCAAGTTCTACCAGTACTTTTGAGTTGATATAGTAAATGCATCCATTGTGAACAATGCACTAGTTCTCATAACAGAAGCCAAAGTGAACTATCCAAATTACACTTTTTTCATCATAATCTTTTCAAAAGTTACATCTTTCAGTCTACACAGACAGACAGGCTGGACAAAATGTGTAGACCCAGATCAGGCTGCTCATGGAAGAACAGTCTTCATGTAGGAGCAGTTTGATCAGTGCCTAGACTTTTTGCTGAACCTGTCCACATAATTTGGGCACACTTAATAAAATGCAATTAATATTTTCAGATGATCTGTGTGAAGAGTTAGGATTTCAGCTTGTAAATCAGTCTCAATGGTCAATATGTGATTAAAAACTAAATTTATCAACAGGAACCTGTAGAAAAAATTTGAGATATTGTTTTTCACAGTTACATGACAAACAAAGAGTGACTGGCAACAGTTATGTATTTTTTCACACCTCAATGTAAATGGTTACTCAACAGAACAAAAGAAAATTATAGATGCTCCTACATTATACAGTTTACCTGTGAAAAAAAAAAAAAAAAATTTCTATGAAAAATAGACATCTGAAAAATTTGTTTTAATCACCTAGTAATTTACAAAAAGAAACCTAAAGATACCTTTTCTAAGGAGAAATGCATGCAAAAAAAAAAAAAAAAAATAAATAAATAAAAGTCAAATAGTTTGTACCCTGATCAGAGTGCTCTTCTCGACAGTCTTATCTGAGTATGCACTGTTTGACCAGGCCTGTCTGTCCAATACCTCAGGATCATTATGGTAAGATGATAAAAATACTATGACTGCACTGCACAGCTTTACCCCATTCTCTGTTCTACCCATACCTTACACACTTTTAAGGGATACAACTACATGTATACGATCAACTTTATTTGCACCTGTGCAGTCTTTATAAACTTATTTTAAAAACATTCAGCACTTCCATTAACTTTTATGAAAGGAAACAGTTTGAAATGTTTAATTGCAGTTTATTAGGAATTACTGTTATTATGATGAGTATACATGCTAGCAATAGTATGTAAAGAATTGGTGTGATATCCAGAATCCTTATATTTTTGCACAAATTCACAATCTATACATGTATATTAACAGAAATGTAATCAAATTGTAATCAGAAAATAATCATGATTACAGGTCAAAATATGGAAGTAATTGATTAAATTAAATTACTTGTAATCAGAAAAATGTCTGATTACTGATTACATCAGATTACTTGAAAATATGTAACCAATTACAGCTGATTACGATTACAGATTATCAGGTAGAGGAAAGTCGTTTTATTTAAAGACTGTCTTTAGATTTAAAGACTGTCTTTAAATTTAAAGACTTTTTAGTCTGTAAATTTAAAGACTAACACAAATAAAATAATGAAAATGGTGTAAAACGGAAAAATCGCACTTTGCTGTTTATAGTAATTTGGCCGTTATCTATGGAATATTAAATTATGTGTAACTGCAAATTATATAGTTGTCTCTATTTGATTAAATTCCTTCCACCATAATTGAAGAGTTCTCAGAAAAACAGGTTTTGTAATAAGATTCATTGGTAAAATGAACTCAGAAATGAGTGTGTATAACGATTTTATCATTTTGTCAATATACCGACAATTCGCTTCGACAGACAGTTTTTCTGACAACTAAAATTGATGAAAGTTTCAGACGGACTACAACAGTAAAATGTCCGAAATCGAATTGACGTCAGTACGAAACTCATCTTATGTTCGACCTTTGACAGATATTTCCTCCCTTACTGCGAACTTTCACGGCATTTGTGGTCTAAGGGAAGGAACTGTGTTGTTTTATTTCTTAATTATTTCTATCATTAAAACGATATTATAAGATAATAAAATACATGCAGTCTTTAGCAACGCACGTTTTATTAATGAGATGAACACTGAGGCTGCGTATGAGAATGCGATTTTTACGTGTTACATCATTTTCATGATTTTCCTTTGTGTTACTCAGTGTTAGTCTTTAAATTTACAGACTACAAAGTCTTTAAATTTAAAGACAGTCTTTAAATTTAAAGACAGTCTTTAAATAAAACGACTTTCCTCTACCTGATTATGATTACCCCAAGCCTGCTGGGTTTTATCTTTGCATTTACGATCATCACCGGGATTCACCGGACAAATTACGGAAATGAACGGCCATATTGTTTACATCAGCGACCCTGTACAGAGTCGCGTTTTGTGAAAAGTTAACGTTTACATGCACTTACAAGTTAAAAACAAGAAAGCTGCTTTGCCAAACGTAAGATTTGTATTTTAATCATCATATGATCATATCCTTTTTATTGAACATGCCACCAATATTGAATATTGTTGTGATTTTCAGAATTTCCAGTTTTTGTATGGAATGACACAAGACCCTACTGAGTGACTGAACGTTAGTAGGGTCTTGTTGTACAGGACTAGCTTTAAATGAAATAATCATGGAGAAACTTATGTTCGGATACCGAAATAATCACCGCCTCCGGGGATCGAACAGAGGGGCCTTACTGGAGCCAAGTACACTAACCAAACATATAACGCTCCTCCAGCCTGCTTGTTGTGAAGGCTGGAGGCTTTCATAAATCTGTAGTGTGCGTGTGTGACGTATGACTGTGAGTAACGGTCAAATATGACCAATAGTAGTAAATGAAAATGGTGGGTGGGGTACCCATCTCGCAACATGACTACAAAATTCCCGAGTTGTTTCACTGGCTTTAAATGAAATAATCCTGGAGAAACTTTTAAATTGTTTAAAAAGGAAGGTTATTTTACCAGCAGATGTAATGTTCATCTTCAAATTTGGTCAAAATTCTGTATTATGTGACTTTTTTCGTTTTGCTGAATAACGCTTTGGCCGGTGTTCAGTTGTTCGGATTTCCTCGGTACTGAGATTTTGGCGCGCACTTGTTTGGCAGGTTCGGATTGATATAAAAGCCGATGCTCCGCGACGATTTTGCCCGAACTCGGTCTAGTTACCGCAAGATTGCCACTTGATTTCGCGCGAAATCAATTCATATTAGCGAAACCAATGTATAACATTAATATTTCCCAAAACTATCTAAAACATTTTTATTTTGCATATTATTAAGAATGTTGATATACATTTATGGTCCAAACTGAATGAGAAAAAATAAAAGGGAAAATCTATTCTGCCACTTGATTTCGCTGAAAAACGCATGTGCGAAATCAACTCTTTTTAGCGAAATCAATCAAACAGGAGCTCGATATAGGTGAAAATTCATGGAAAGACAGTAAAACCAACATAAATAAAAGGAACCATTCAATAATAAAATAATTAAAAGCACAAACTTGTATTGTGGGTACGTACCCGTTAGACCCTTACTGGCGTTTCAGACCCTTACTGCAAGAACTGACATTTATAAATAGTCGTTCTTCCCCAGAACCATTAGAGATTGGAATGCCCTTCCCGATTCGATTATTTCGACAGCTGAAGGTGCTGATGATTGTGCAGCTAAATTTACCTCTTTGGTTAGAGCTAGGGACTAACTTCCCACATCACACGTCCTGGTGTATGAACGCCATTTGACTTGTCACCAGTAACAATTCTGATTCTGATTCTGATTGCATGTCCTGTTAGCAAACAGGAGCTCGATATAGGTGAAACATGCATGGAAGAGCTGTATAGCCAACGTAAATAAATTATTCAATAATAAATTAAATAAAAACATAAAGTTGTATTGTGGGTACGTACCCGTTAGAATGCATGTCCTGTTAGCAAACAGGAGCTCGATATAGGTGAAACATTCATGGAAGGGCCGAAAAACCAACATAAATCAAAACATTAAAAAATAAAATATATATAATAAATTAAATAAAAACATAAAATTGTATGGTGGGTACGTACCCGTTAGAATGCACGTTCTTTAAGCAAACAGTGTAGATCCTGATCAGACGCAGCGTTCTTGAAAAGGTAGTAAATTATATTCTGAGCACTTACCCGTTAGAACCGTTTGCATACATGAGTTTGAGAGCTATGGAAAAATCATCACGAAAACACACCTATATAATTCTGACCCCCTTGAACCCCACTTTTATATAGTAAAACTGGGGTTTCCGGGGGTATACCTTATTTTTCTTATTTCTGCTCTAAAATATATATTGTGGGTACTCGTTAGAACCGCCTCGATGAGGCGGTTCTAACGAGTGCCCACAATCTATATTTTGAGCAGAAATAAGAAAAATATCACAATTTTTCATCTTAAAATTTTCATTTTTTCGGCGATAAAGGTGGCAATGTATTTGTATAGGCGTGTTTGCGTAATGTGTCCACCTGATAAGTTGGAGTGGTCCGTTTTCAAATTTAGTGGTATCAGGTTTGTGATAAGTTTTACAAAAATGCATGTCATTTAACCCAACAGTGTAGACCCTGATCAGACGCAGCGTTATTGAAAAGGCCGTAAAACCAAAATCAAGAAAAAAAATTGAAAGGGCCTTAAAACCAGATGTACTTTTGCTAATATCTCATGAATTGACTGCTAGGCTTATAGGGGTTAATAGTGAATATGGAAATAATCTTGAAAGGGCCGTCAGACTTAAACAAGATAAAAACAATTCTTGAAAGGGCCGTAAAACCACTGGCCGTAATACTAAAACCTAAAAATAAAATGAAAATGAATATTCATCCCTATTTGGTTTAAAATTTCCAAGGCAATTATCAGGGTATACATTGTTTGCTTAAATAATCTTGAATCAGCGAGAGGGAGATAATGGCCGTAGAGAAGGTGTAGAACCCGCGTCCACCGGACCCCCAGTCCGACACGCATCAGACTGTCCGGCCAAAATCCATGTTTTGAGCAGAAAAATGGTTTTATAAAGGACAAAACAACATTGCATTTTATGTAAAATTCCGCTTTCGATACTTTCTTTAATGTGCATATGGCAAACTATTTGGGATTATCATTCCTTCATTTTACTATTAAGGCGATCATAATGAAAATTTAAAGACTTCTTTTTTTACTTCACACCGCTGGTAAAGAGATTAACGAACACTCGCCCAGTAATTTAATCAAACTGCGGTTTACTGACTTTCACACGTTATTATAGTACCTGTGAATGTGTGAATAACAAACACACTGTTTATTCACTTCTGTCTATCTATCTATCTATCTATCTAGCCGTCCGTCCATTCGTCCGTCCGTTCGTCCGTCCGTCGATCCACCCGTCGGTCTAATTCTGTGAAATTAGTGCTTATTTAATGCATGTCGTTTTTATTGATCAGAAATCCTAAAAACAATCAGTTTGGTGACGCATCCATGAAAAACATTCAGAAATACGCCGATTCAATTGCCACCTTCAACTGAAAATTTTCAGACGAAAAATTCCGATATTTTTCATATTTCTGCTCTTGAACATAGATTGTGGGTACTCCTTAAAACACGAGTAGCCACAATCAATGTTTTGAGCAGAAATTAGGAAAAGAATTTACACCCCTGTAAACCCGTTTTCGATATAAAAAGGGGGTATTAGGGGATAAAAATTATATAGGCGCGTTTTGGTGATGTCGCCCTGCCTTTCTTATGATATTTTCCTTTAACTCTGCTTTTTGTTTGTTTCGTCCCCGTCAACAATATATGGGTCATTTTGGAGACGTTGCTTCCAGTTTTGTGAGACTTTTACCCGACATTGAGATGAAATGACACTTCAAGCCCTGCCGCACAATGAATCAAATAGGGTTTATATGCATGGACCGTCCAAGTTGCACCTTTTGCCAGGCGGTTTACCAGTTCTTATGCGCGGTTGGTTTCAGCTCCGCGCGGAAGCATTATGCAGCCCAATCTGCTTCTTCGAGCCCCGATGGGCGGGGGCTGAACTCTGTTTCTTACATAGATAGTGGGTACTCGTTATAACCACCACGTGGGTTCCTAAAATCTATGTTTTGGCTCGCGCCCAATATACATATATATATTTGGTCCGAGGTTATAGGGAATAGTCATCGCTTCTTACCAGTTTCAGGGATACCCAATGACTTGATTTCGCAAATGAAAATTATTTCGCGGATATATTAGTGTGTTTTCCAGTTAAAAGTTGCACACCTCATAAACAAAATTAATGTAAATATTTTCTCATGAAACTTGGCTCATAAATATATAACAACATTCTTAATAATTTGTAAGATTATGTATTTAGATTTGGTAAATATTTATTTTACAACGTTGATCTTGCTAAAATGGGTGTGAATTTCTGCTTCAGCGAAATCAAGTCGCGGAATAGAGTTTCCTCAGACATCAATATTTTTTTCATAAAACGTGGCTCTTAAATGTACAACAGAATTCTTAATACACATGTATAAAAAAAGATTTAGTCGGTTTTCAGGAACAAAAAGTTATTTTATACATTGATTTCGCTAAAAGGAATTGATTTCGCTCATGTGACTGCAAGCGAAATCATGAGACAGAATAGACACATCCAAACACTACGTCATCGCTCAATAATACTATTTACCGGGACTTACCGGTGGTGGGCAAAAAAACGTTGTTGGCCGTTTATCGCCATTGTAAATGTGATGCTATCTGCTGTAAACTTGTATTTTGTTTGGAATCGAAACGACAGAATTGACCTTTAAACTTCTATAATAGACATGTCTAAGCTAGAAATTATTGGTTTCTAGAATATTTGAGGATGTTTTGATGATTATTACTCATTAAACTAAGGCAGGTAACGTTGCGGGATGGTCTTAATTATTTGTAATAAAAATGCGCAAAACGAATGACAAAATATGCGGAAGATGCAGGAATGAAGTCTAGAAATATATATATACTCATTTACAGTGTAATTCGATCGATTTTCTGTAATAGTCAACTAAAATATGTCTATAATATTTAACCTATTTACAATGTGTTTATATGGAACCAGCGGCTTTTTGCCAACCACGAAAGATCGTTATCAAAAGGAAAAGTAGTTTTGCGCATGCGCAGTGACAAGTAAACAAGGTCATGTGTCAAAACATTGGATCCGTCTATAGGAGCTTTTTTCGTGACGTACTTCCGGTTCTAAAAATAGAACGGGAAAAGCCTGGCCGTCAACTGTCGTTTTTTTCGTGACGTACTTCCGGTTCTAAAAATAGAACGGTAAAAGCCCTGGTCGTTAACTGTTGTATTGCTTCAAGGCAGTGGGACAGATAAAGTGTTAATTACAGCTTCAAGACAGTGTGACAGATTAAATGTTAATTACAGCGTAAAATAGTGGAAATCTTTTTGACTTTTGACGAATTCTAATGTAAGATAATGAGAGAAACACTGATATGCTGCCAGGTGTGAAATTTCGCATTACGAAAACATGCCTATACAAATACATTCTCAATTTTTCGGCAAAAAATGGAAATTTTAAGATGAAAAATTGTGATTTTTTTCTTATTTTTGCTCAAAACATAGATTGCGGGGTTCTATCGAGTACCCAGATTCTACCTTTTTGAGCCGAAATAAGAAAACTAATGTTTACCCCTGTAAACCCTAGTTTTACTATATACAGAGGGAAAAAAGCGTAAGCGTGTTTTCATGCTGGCTAATCCCAAGTGTTCTTTTCTCAGTTAACTGCTTAAGATATATTGTACGTACGACCCACTAGGGCAGGGTCCTCTCTCTCTCTCTCTCTCTGAGAGTGTCATGGCCTACATGTTTCTCTCTCTCTCTCTCTCTCTCTCTCTCTCTCTCTCTCTCTCTCTCTCTCTCTCTCTCTCTCTTAGCGTACCAGCAATTAACGAGCGTAGGTAAATGTTTGATTTTGTTTGATTTGAGGTTTAACGTCCTCGTCAACACTGTAAAGGTCATTTTGTGGGACTTTTACCCGACATTAAGATGAAAGCCCTGTCGCTCAATGAAACCAATAGGGTTTATAAGCATGGACGGTCCGACACTCACACCGCTTTGCCTGGGCAGGCTTAGATCCTCTAAGTGGTTTACCAGTACTCGTGTGTGGGTCGGATTCAGCTCTGCGTGGAAGCATCATACAGTCCATATATTTCTTCAAGCCCCGATGGGGGAGCAGGGTGGGGGTAGGTAAATGTAAATTGCAGTTTGTCGTGTAACGTGTCAACAACGTCATGTCTACATCAAACCAACATCAAAGCGCTGCATTGAATTTGTCTCGATGAAACGATAGAATGTTGCGTTGGCGATAATACGGCGCTTAATAAAATGTCATTTGCCCAGTGCTCTGTCCCATCAAGTGGGATTGGAACATTAAATTCAAAACAAACATAGAACACGCTTTCAGTGCATGAGAATAAATTCCTCCTTCGCAAGTGCAAGATTTTACAGTAAAATCTGGTAGATTTGTAGATTTGTTCAACCTTCCCAGCCATAACATTAACCCATTTGGTACGTGGCAAACAGTGCAGGGCCAGATCAGACGCAGCAGAATGCGGCGTCTGATCAGGGCCTACACTATTTGCCAAACGTTCAGCCATTTTCCAAATAATATTGAAAAAAAAAAACAAAAAAAAAAAACAAAAAAAAACCTGGAATCTTCAATTTATTAAAATTGCACATGCAGACAGATCGCTGGACATTTTTAACTGCACTTCTAGACATTTTTAAATCGCATTGAACTGTTAAAATTATTTGTAAGTAAGCTTTCGTATTTCAAGCCATTGACATGTGTCATTCACGAAGAGATTTTCGACAATTAAAAAATGATCCAGGATAAATGAATTTCAGTAATAAAAGCGAAATATCATTTTTTCTTTCTCGAGGAATTATTTCAATGTAAACGGGTATATTTCTCTCCAAATGTCTGAATATTGTTAACATTTTAAGTTCCGCCATTACATATGAATAGCGATGGCCGTTTCAATTGACGGCCAGTGCTTTGCGCATGCGCAAGAATGACGTCATAAACGGAATTCCTAAAACCTCCTATAGACTCTCCTCTCAAATATATACTAAATATTCAAATTTTGTCCTGAAACTTGGCTCATAAATGTTAAACAACATTCTTTATAATATGCACAAACACGTTTTAGTCAGCTTTGGGAAAAAGTTATTTTATACATTGATTTCGCTAAAATGAGGTGATTTCCACGTGCGATTGTCAGCGAAATCAAGTGGCAGAATAGACGGATCCAATGTTTTGACACGTGACCGGGAAGTATAAAACCCGGGAGTAACGGTCGGGAGCCGGGAGTAAAATCCGGGAGTAAATTTTGAAATTGGAATAAAGGTATAAAACATTCACATATGTGGATGAAATTTGGACCAGAAATAGAATATAGGCTCTTCTTAAATATTCATATAAGTTTTATAATCAGTATTGAGTTCTTTTTTAGGAATGAACCTAAATATATGACCATATCGCACAGTATTAGCCCGGGAGTAACTTTTGCGGTATTGACGATGTCAAGCATTTGCAAAATATGTTCAGTCTGGGATTGCTACAAAGAATAACCTTATGTTTTATCAATTAAAACATATTAAAGATTAGAAAAATACAAAATTTAAGTAATTTCAAAGCTCTGTTTAGTAAATAATTAACCCGGGAGTAAGCCGGGAGTAATTTCGAGGTTAAAATCGATGTTTATTTGCATTATTGTCCGTGACTCCTTCATTGCATTTCTTAAACGAGGTCGTAGTAAAAGCAAAGACACTGATCGGACTGCATTGGTAATTTGCGTTGTCTTTTCTACATTATAAGGCCATAAACCAAATAGCGCATACAATCAATCGCCCGATCAAAAACCTCTTATAGGCACAGTAGCAGGGCATTGGTAGGGGTTTGGATGTGTGTTGAGACCCGATATGGCAAATAAATAAATATATGCACATGTACTCTATGATTTTTCTCAGCTCTTCTTCTGACAAACGTTTAAGAAATAGTATGTATGTGATAAAGCAATAAGGCCGTGAATAAGGCAAATAAGTGCCGAATTCAACCAAGAGGTTACTCCCGACATACTCCCGGGTCAATTTTTTACAAGGCAGAGGAATTAAACAACTTTTATTTTGGCATTTTTTAATCTTTGACAGCCTTTGATATATTTTAATTGATAAAACATAAAACTATTTTTGTAGCAATCCTAGACTGAACATATTTTGCAAAATGCTTGACATCGTCAATACCGCAAAAGTTACTCCCGGGCTAAAATTTTGCGACATGTTCGTATGTTTTGGTTCATGTCTCGAAAAGTACTCAATAATAATTATGAAACTTTTATGCATTTTAAAGAAGAGTCTATATTCTACTTCTAGACCAAATTTCACCCAGATAGGTCAATGTTTAGTACCTTTATTCGATTGCCAAAATTTACTTCCGGATTTTACTCCCGGCTCCCGGCCACTACTCCCGGGTTTTATACTTTCCCCACGTGACCTTGTTTACTTGTCACTGCGCATGTGCAAAACTACTTTTCCTTTTGATAACGATATTTCGTGGTTGGCAAAAGCCGCTGGTTCCATATAAACACATTGGTTTAAACATATTTTATTCAGATAGGTTTACAATACAAGAATCATATACTAATACAAACAGTGACTTATTGAAAGGATTAGAACGAAAGCAGCAGCTTATAGAGTTCCTCTCCTTAATAATTGTATTTGTATCTTTAGTGGCGGCTTTTACTATTTAACATGCTGAATAAATACAGAGAAAATTCTGAAAACGTTCGACATGTAAATAAGAAAGGAAAAGGAAAAAATAAATAAATAAATTGATAACCAAATCAGATATGATGGAGAGAGGATGGGGATAGGGCACACAATGTTGTCCTTGCTGCGTTGATTGTCGACGCATGCAGAATTCAATCAAAAGCGTTTGGTTTGTAGTATATACTTGTGTACATGGTCAAATAACCAACTATTATCATCGTGTGATAAACCTGGATCACCATACAGTAAGAGATTTAATGAGGGTGTTTGGATAAGATTTACTGCGTTCAGGAGAATGGTACGAGGTGCTTGGTAAAGTCTGCAGTGAAAGAAAAAATGTTGTGAGTTTTCTACACTACCGCAAAGACACAGTGGTGAATCTATTATGTTTTTCATAAACAGTTCTAAATTTAGTGAGCTACATCCAGTACGTAGTCGTGTGTGTAGTATCTGAGCCTTCCTTTTTCCGTGGTAGTAATGTTTGGGTACCTTACGCTTGTCTTTGCTTAGATGGTATTTAAACGAATTGAGAGTTGGGAGTTGTCTAACTTCTACTGGTAGATTATTCCATTCTCTGAGCGTTGACGGCAAAAAAGAATTGTAATAGAGGCTTGTTTTAGTTCTGATGGTTTGAAGATCGCTAGAGTTTCTCAGGTTATAACGAGATATTGTGCTAACTTGTCGTGGAAGAAGGGAAGAAAGATAGGTAGGTGCTAAGTTGTTAAACATTTTGTAAAATAATGTCAGTTTATGTTTGTGTCGCCTTTGTTGAAGTGTATCCCAACAGACTTCTTGGTACAGTTTATTCAAGGAGACTAGTATAGTTGAGCCTGTGACTATCCTTGCTGCTTCAACCTGAATTTTCTCGAGTTCATTTTTTTCGTATTGTGAACAGTTGTCCCAAATAACATCAGCATATTCCAAAATTGGCCTTATAAAAGCTGTATAAATGGTTTCTAGTGATTTTCTGTCAAGTTTGAATTTCAGTTTCCGCATTACATTTATTCTGAACCATGCCTTCTCTTTTATATAATCAATCTGTTTGTGCCAAGAACAATCTTGAGAAAAATATAAGCCCAGATGTTTGTGGAAGTCTACTTCGTCAATCTGAATGTTTTGCATAAATAGAGGTGGGTGATTTGGTTTGATTAACTTACGTGACATGAGGAAAGATGCACTCTTCGACGGGTTAAAAGCTACGAGCCAGGTAGCAGCCCATTTGGAAATTTTATCGATAAACATATAAACACATTGTAAATAGGTTTAATATTACGGGCATATTTTAGTTGAATGTTACGTAAAATCGAACGAATTACACTTTAAATGAGTAGATAAATATATTCTAGACTTCATTCCTGCATCTTCCGCATTTTTTGTCATTCGTTTTGCGCATTTTTATTACAAATATTTAAGACCATCCCGCCTCGTTACCGCCTAAGTTTAGCAGGTAATTATTATCAAAACATCCTCAAATATTATAGAAACCAATAATTACTAACTAAGACATGTCTATTTTAAAAGTTTAAAGGCCAATTTTGTCGTTTCGATTCCAAACAAAATACAATTTTACAGAAAATAACATCGCATTTACAATGGCGACAAACGGTCAAAGACGTTTTTTTGCCCACCACCAGTAAGTCCCGGCAAATAGTATTATTGAGTGATGACGTAGTGTTTGGATGTGTCTATAGATTTTCCTGTCAAAACATACTAAATATTAAAATTTTGTCATAAAACTTGGCTCATAAATGTATAATAACATTCTAGATAATATGCAAGAACAATTGTTTGCCTGTTTTAAAAAATGTGTATTTTATAACTTGGTTTCGCTTAATGCGGATGATTTCGCGAAATCAAGTTGATTTTGTATTTTATACCTACCGCCGCAAGATACCACAATAATCAGAATCTGGTGGTACGTCAAATGACACACATTCAACAGGAGCTGTGAATCAGAATCAGAAATGTTACTGGTGACACGTCAAACGACATTTATACACCAGGACCTGTGCTACAATATCCTCAGTACATACAGCTTTGGAGATGATCGAATCGGGAAGGGTATTCCAATCTCTAATGGTCCGAGGGAAGAGAGAATCTTTGCAAAAGTCAGTTCTTGCAGTAGGGGTCTGAAACGCCAATGAATGGTGATTTCTACAGCGTCTATAGCTGGGGGAACAAGGTCATCTCTTGGATGCTGGCAGCACCCTTTAGACCTTTTTTAATAGCATTAGCCAACTCTCTCTTCCCCTTTTCTTAAGAGACTCTCATCTTAATTTTCATAGCATTCCAGTCATACTCCTAGTTTCAAAGCAGTAATTGCTTGTTACAAATCTAGTAGCTCTATTCTGAACTTTTTCAATTTCTTCCAGAATCAGAATTATTGTTACTGGTGTATCACCAAATGCCATTCATATACTTAGCTACACAATCCTCAGCACTTACATCTTTTGGAATGTTGGAAGCCCCCTTTAGACCTTTGTATAATAGTATGAACCTACAATCTCTTATCCTGTTCTTGAGAGACCCCCATCTTAATTTTCCTAGTACTCAAGCCACACTCTCAGTTTCAAAGCAATTCTTGTGTAGTAGGAGGAGAAGAATCTGTAAAGAAAAATCCAGTCGAGTGCCCCGACCGGGGATTGAACCCACGACCTTTGGGTTACAAAGCGAGCGACACAACCACTAGGCTAAAAGGCCGGGCCAGTGAGACTGGTCAGTTATGCACTCTATATACCTATATACATATTTATTATGGCCGTACTACTACATTCCTTCATCCTAGAAAGAGACATTTGTTTAAAATGTTTAGGAATCATCCATAGAATCATATCACATTTCCAGGTTCTTCTTGACTCCGCAGCATTTGCTTCGCTCTTGGGCTCCAACGGTAACCATCCTGGCCGCACCAGGCACCACTGTCGTAGGAGGAGAAAAATCTGAAAAGAAAAATCCAGTCGAGTGCCCCGACAGGGGATTGAACCCACGATCCTTGGGTTACAAAGCGAGCGACCCAACCCCTAAGCTAAAACGCCCGGACCAGTTGGACTGGTCTGTTATGCACTCTATATACCTATATACATATTTATTATGGCCGTACTATTACATTTGTTTGTTGCATATCTAGCAACTCTGTTCTGAACGTTTTCAATTTCTTCATTAAGGACCACTCCATTGAGATCCCAGATACAACTACATATTACAAGATTGGACAGACAAGTCCTGTATTTGCTGCCCTTTTACATCCCGAGGAAACTGATGAAGATTTCGTCTCGGGAAACCAAGCGTTCTATTTGCCTTAGTATACATGTTGCTAATGTGTGTATTCCATCTCAAATCGTGTGTGATTGTATTTAATGGAATTTGCATTCTCGAGAACTATTCCCTCTGAGGTGTAGGCTAGAAGCCTCATTTTTTTTGTCGTCCTAGATATCTGTTTAATATTGCATTCAATGGGCTAAAATTTCACGTCCCATTTTCGTGCCCAACATCCTAGTCTATCTACAATGTATACCGTTCTGATGTTTGAGCAAGTCCTCTGTATCTCTGATAGCAAAGACAGTCGTCTGAGAACAGTCTTATTTCTGAATCAATGTCAGTGGAAATAGCATTGGTGTACAGGGAGAATAACGGTGAACCGACAGCAGTCTCTTGTGGGACCCCAAACAAAACTGGAGCCCACTCATAAGATTCACCATAAGACACAACTCACTGTTCTCTGTAGCAAAGGAATGAATCTGTCCAGTTGAGCGTCTTCCACCTAATTTCGAAGCTAAATAATTTGGATTTCAGTAGTTCATGAGGTGGGGTGTCAAAAGCCTTCTCGAAGTTCAGCATAAATGTATCCACCTGTCCCCCTTTGTCCCAGTTTTTTTGCCCAGTTATCTATAACCGTGCTCAACTGAGTTTCACAACTGTGTCTTTTCCTAAATGCATGTTGTCTGTCTGACAAAAGTTTATGTTTATCCAAGTAAGCCATGGTGTTTGAGCAGGCTATATGCTCAAGTAATTTACAAGGAACACAAGTCAGCGAAGGGTCTCAGACACAATTATCATATTCCAAGATCGGACGAACAAGTCCTTTATACGCTGCTTCTTTTACATCCATAGGGCACTGATAAAGATTTCGCCTCAAGAAGCCATGTGTTCTAACCTTTGTCCACATGTTGCTAATATGAGTATTCCATCACAAGGCATGTGTGATGGTCACGCTAAGGTATTTAATAAAATCCATATTTTCGAGGACAGTTTCCTCTAAAGTGTAAGAAGCCTCGATTTTATTTTTTCTTTTCCTAGCTATCTGCATAATATTGTATTTAACAGGCTGAAATCCCATACCCCATATTCTTGACCCTTATCTATCTATATCCCTCTGGAGTATCAATGAGTCATCTGCCTCTCTAATTTCACGATAGCAAACACAGTCATCTGCGAAAGTCTTTTTTTTGGAGTCAATATCAGTGGACCTATCATTAATGTACAAAGAGAACAACAATGGATCAAGAACGTTAACAACAACTCGTTTTCTGTAGCAAAGAAAGGAACCTATCGATTTGAGAGTATTCCCGCCAATGCCATAACGAAATAATTTGCTTTTAAGTTATTCATGGGGGTGGGGGTCCCGGAAAACTAGAATACATGTAAATGCATGCACATGTCCTCCTTTGTCCAAGATTTTTACCCAGTTACTTATTACCATGGTCAGTTGAGATTCGCAACTGTTCCTTGTCAGGATACCCAAGACATACATTCACCAGGACCTTTGAAACTGGAAGTCAGTTCTCGCCAAAGAAGTAAACTTGGCAATTTATCCTTTGCACCTCCGCGGAGGAAATGATCGAATCAAGTATGTAAATAGCTAAAGTCGTTAACCCGCTTCATATTCATGAGTATTCCTATACACCAGTAACCCTATCTAATTATGTTCTATAAAAGGGGTTTTCCTTTGGAAGCAAGGAGTACACCATAGAACTGAAAAGTATGGAGCATACATAGAGGATCTTACATGAGTGTCCATGTAATACCGAATTTATTAAACGAGTTGAATAAATTCAATAGTCCATGAGCACGAATGCAAGATTCTTTTTATCATATGACATTTAAAACGCATTTAATTCACGATTTTTGTACAAAAATGTCAATATTTCACCATTATTAAGCCGGTCGTCGCTAAGGACTCGTATGTGCAACGTTACGGGACGTATCTAACTTAATTTGCATATTTACTCCACTAGTGGATTACCGAAATTAATACATGGTGTTATTACATTCTCAGACGCGACGTCATATTATAAATGTTTTCCGGGCCTTTTTACCCAAAAAAAATCAGTCCAGCATTTAGCACACCCAAACTATGCCCTTACCAGAATTTTAACTTAGTACACCCGTATCCATGGAATAGATTGTGGGGTTATAGGCGTTTATATTCTAAAATATTTCCTTCAAAACATATGGATACTTTAAGTGCCCCCCCCCCCTCCCCACCCAGACCCCGCCACCCAACCCCACCCATCATGATACTGCCTCGTGTATTTTGTTATAATATCACTGAGTATCTGAACTGAGCTTTATTGAATATGTGTTTTGTGCCTTGGGGTGTTCAATTGATCTAACAAAGGGTAAGCAGTCATTCGTAGGTTTGAAACTTGCAATGCAAAACAAAATATATGTGAATAT
Source organism: Lucinisca nassula (assembly GCA_963580285.1). Taxonomy (NCBI): domain Eukaryota; kingdom Metazoa; phylum Mollusca; class Bivalvia; order Lucinida; family Lucinidae; genus Lucinisca; species Lucinisca nassula. The sequence goes on from CAUZLF010000767.1 coordinate 20,204, forward strand.
GTTCTATAAAAGGGTTAAAGGATAACAAGGAATACACCACAGAAGTGAAAAGTATGGAGTGTACACGTCCTCCCGGCCAGACCAGCCAGCCCCGGCCAACCAGGCCCCACCAGTGACCCTCAGATATTTTCAAAATTCCACAATGGAATCAATGATCCCAAAGGACAAGAAAATATAATCTACACTATGATGTAGGGCAGGGAGACGTTTTACCGCCACCACACATTCCCACACACCAGCTGTAGTGAAGTTAAATATGTTCTATAAAAGGGTTATCCTTTGGAAACACTGAATTTCCGAAATCTTATCAGCGTCTACATTATTTGCTTGAATTACAGGAATTTTATACAAGTTTACGAGTTTATTCATCAAAACAGAAAGTTTCACAAATGAAGCAGAACAAAAATCACGAAAACAAGCCTATATAATTTTGACCCCTTTGAACCCCACTTTTATAAAGTAAAACTGGTGTTTACAGGGGTAAACCTTATTTTTCTTATTTCTGCTCTAAAAATAAAGATTGTAGGTACTCGTTAAAACCGCATCGATGAGGCGGTTCTAACGAGCACTCACAATCTGTATTTAGAGCAGAAATAAGAAAAATATTACAATTTTTCATTTTAAATTTTTCGTTTTTACGGCGGTAAAATTTACAACATATTTGTATAGGCGTGTTTTAGTAATGAAAGAGAGAGTGAGAAAAAAAGAATAATGCAAGTTCTAGACTAAACTATAGATAGATACAAGAGGGAGACAACTTTCTAGGAACATCAGAGTAGACAACTATTGCTGTATATAGTATTTAAGCCCATACAAACTTATTCCGATAGTTGATACCGTCATTTAGCCTTCGATCTGGACGTTTACTTCGCTTAATCTCGGCGAGTGAAAATACGGAAGTAAGTATATATAGACCTTTTATGTTTTGAATTTTTATTTATTTATTTTGTTTAGTTTTTATTTTCGCGTTACATAGCACTCATCTTTTGTATGACATGTGAATAAGAACAGCGTATAGTTCTGAATGCTAATATATTATTATTTTTGATAACCGATGTAATTCATATGATGATATTATTTATAATTATGATGCATCGTGTCTTAAGCGTGGCAGAACTAGTAGTTTTAACAATGGGCTGAAAATGAATCGAGGGTATGCAATCGTGTTACGTCCGTATATTCAAGACATCTGTAATCCCCACTTTACTTAGACAAATGGGATTTACTAGGGCAGTCCTTTGTATTATTTTTTATATTCTTGTTGCAGGACATTAAGTGTTGATGCCTGTTAGAGCCACATCAATGAGGCGATTCTCACGAGCGCTAACAATCTATGTTGTACCAAATGGAATCTTCCTCCTTATATATACCACGTGTCCATTTCAAAATTTAAGGGTGTCAGATTGTGTTTTCTTCAAAATTGATTTGGAAAATCGCTTAACTTTTTGCAAACAGTGTAGGCCCTGATCAGACGCCTTGTTCTGGGCCGGCACTGTTCGCCAAATACCCGTTTTGGGGTTTCCGGTACTGAATGGGTTATAGCAGAAAAATGAAACTATCACATTTGTTTTTCATGATGGAATGTCATCTTTAGATGAAGAGAATGCCTTGATATTAAGTTAATCCGGCAAGGCTTCGAGAACGCGTGTAGAATCGCGAGGCTAGCCGAGCGATTCTACAGACATTCTCGAAGCCTAGCATGCTAAACTCGATGTGAAATGCCACGAATCTTGTATTCTATTTATCAGTTTAACCCCTTGTATATTTCACGATCAGTCCCCAGTGTGTCCCAACATTACGGCGCACAATAATCGGTCAATATATTTAGTATCAGCCGACCGTAGTTTGTTCCTATTATATTTTTTTATTTCTTTATTTATTATTATTATTATTTTTTTTTTTTCAATTTTTTTCCACTAATAATAATAATATTGTTTTGCCATTTTTCCAGTAGTCTGGTTCGTTCATAAAAGTGCAATGACATGTTGACTTGATAAAGCTAACTTGTCCTGAGATAGCATATCTTTATCAGGTCAGTTTGTAACAATGCAATTAATATAAGGGGTAACTGATCAAAAATGAAAGACAATGCCATGGAACACAGTTTATGTTTTTGAGCAAAGATAAGGAAAATAGGGTTTACAAAGAGGGGGTTACAATGGTATCCATTAGACGGAGCAAGTACTGAATCAACTACGTCAAGGGTACTGAGTAGATTGGTTCCCCTGTCGTTGGAGTGTTTCTGCTGGGTGGCTACAACATAACATATGTGCGATCTGAAGGGAAGATAACAACGAAGGGAGACTAATCTAGGTAATGAGTCCACTACGTTCCTTACGCGTAGAAACGTAGTGGACTTAGTACCCTTGGCTTGCAATGGTGTTAGACGGACTTGTTCATGTGTTATACATCAAAAGCAGCGACATGCATACAACAATATTTACATTTCCAGTGTAAAGTCTAATGTAAACTTATAGAAAACAACAGAGTTAATACTTCCATGAACGCATCGAGTCACATGATTTTCAATGATGTCAATTGACGTCATTCTAAACCATGGTTCTCTACGGGCGTTGATGACGTCAACGCTGTTCCGCTCTTTGTAGAAAAACAGTGTGTAAATGTTTTTCGCCCAGTGATGAGGGGCAAGAATGTAAATATAAAAAAAAAACTTTTTATTTTTTTTCGCTTTTCAAGAAGGTATGCACGACAGCGAGTCGCTAGCAAAGTTTACATGAACCCTTACTTTGCGCGCGACCCATTACGTTCATGCTAAAATAAAATTCATTTCTTAAATAAATCGGGTGTTTCTGGTTTCCTGATGCTCTTATTATGAAGACTGAAAACAACATCAGTGGTACCATACATTGCAAACTGACATAGTAAATCAATTGGCATGCATCACGAAAACACGCCTACATAATTTCGATCCCCTTGAACCCCACTTTATTTAGTAAAACTGGGGTTTACAGGGGTAACCTTATTTTTCTTATTTCTGCCTTAAAATGTAGATTGTGGGTACTCGTTAGAACCGCCTCGATGTGTGCCCTCAATCAATATTTTGAGCAGAAATAAGAAAAATGTCAAAATGTTTCATCTGAAAAATTTTCGTTTTTTTTTCGGTGGTAAAATTTATAATGTATTTGATTAAGCGTGTTTTCGTAATGTGCATGTCGCCCTAAAATTAAGCCATATGAGCTAAAGTAGGAAAACACGTATATATTGGTAGTATTCTATCAGAGTTACTTTAACCCATTATATGCTAGTTGACTGTTCCATCGCTATATGTTGGACAAGTCTATTTGTCATATAAGGGGTGTAAGGCCTATTTTTTTTTTCTCATTTTTATTCTATTTTTGAAAGAAAATTCTGTTAGCGGCGTCTGATCTGGGCCTGCACTGTTTGCCAAGGTACCCCTTTAGTGGTTTCCCGCATACAATGGGTTAAAACAATGATTTCTCTACAGAGGCATTTGATATTTGACTGTAATGCTTTTTATAACTATTAGGTAGCACTACGTAAGTACGTGTATAGTTCGAACAATTTGACATGAGACTGACCTTTATGCAAGGAATAAATTAGTCAGTGTTATCGCCTAATACGTCGGCTTTCGTAAACTTCTCGTGAATTTTCGGCATCTCGTGAAGTGCGACCCATTTACCGACCTCTATGTATTGAATAACAATATCGCCATCTTCGGTAGACGGCGAAGATTCAGTCGGGTGTGAAATTATGTTAATAGAGTTCACCAGTCTCAGGTTAATTTGTTCGAACTATAATTACATACGACTCGTAACTGAACTGCATGAGCGCTATATTTTAAGATGAAGTAAAATTCCCATATTAAGACCATCTCTGGGATAATTCAAACGTTTGTTTCAACGTTGGTTCAATGTTGAGTACCGATAGGGAGAACTGATCTATTTCTTAAGTCTTTGTTATCTTATATTTTCATTGTCACGAATTTAATTAAAACTGATGAAACAAAAAACAATACTAATCAATTGACAAACCCTGATAGTGATATCTACGAATAACTCAACCTCACAAACTTGCATTTCGAAATGGACTCGATGTACCTACATGTATAAGGTGGAAGATTCCATTCAGCACAAAAGGGTTAATATAATTATGTACACGACGAAAACACGCCTGTACTCGTTAGAACCGCCTCATCGAGGCGGTTCTAAGGAGTACCCTCAATCTATATTTTGAGTAGAAATAAGGAAAATAACACAATTTTTATCGGAAAATTTTCATTTTTTTCGGTAGTAAAATTTACAATGTATTTGAATAGGCGTGTTTTCGAAATGAGGAGTTTTGGTCGGTGTGAAGGGCTGTGTAGCTTTCAGTGTCGAGACGCTTTACTGTTTTTTGGCTTCAGTAGGGCAATGGCCTGTGGTACTTGCTGCAGGGGAGCTATTTTTTTATTCTATCCTATATTTGCTTTTTTAATGCCCCATCTCTTGGGAGACGGCCTGAGATGGACGGTTGCTTGAGGACTCGGTCGTTGACCGCATCACGAAAACGCGCCTATATAATTTTGACCCCCTTGAACTCCACTTTTATATAGTAAAACTGGGGTTTACAGGGGTAAAACTTATTTTTTTCTTATTTCTGCTCTAAAATATATTTCGTGGGTACTCGCTAGAACCGCCTCGATGGGGGCGGTTCTAACGTGTACCTTCAATCTATATTTTGAGCAGAAATAAGAAAAATATCACATTTTTATCCGAAAATTTTCATTTTCTTTTTTCGGCGATAAAATTTACAATGTATTTTGATAGGCGTGTTTTCGTATCACCAGCTTTTGTCAGTTACTGTCAGGGATGGGGGGATTAAACCTGTTCAAGAACAATGAAGGTAACTGACCGGACCGTCATGGCCTTAGCCTTAAAACTGAATGTGGCAGTAAATCCACAACAAAACAGAACATTATACAAGGTCAGTGCGTATTAATTAAGGCTGGCTAATCGGAGCTGAAAAGATCATCGATTATCAGTCATGGCATTGCGATCGATAATCGATTAGTAATCGCTAAGGTTTTTGTCATAATTAATTTTACCTGTCTGGCATTCTGTCTGAGCATGACTCTTACCATATGTTGCCCATTACCATATGTATATTTGAACAGACACAGACAGGCCTGAGCAAACAGTGTCGACCCAGATGAGACGCCGCAGAATGCGGCGTCTCATCAGGGTCTGCACTGTTTGCCACTCATCCCTCTATTTTAGGCATAACTTTGGGTAGTAAATTGTACCTATGAAGTAATCGATTAAAAGCAAATCAGAAATGATAATCATTTTTGTGGAATTTATCGATTGATTAATCGATTATACGATTAATCGTGTCAGCCTTAGTATTAATAGCGAACTCCATTAATTTTCATCATTCAATAAACACGAGCTTTAGCGTTGGGGTATCGTATTATAAGTTTTCTTTATTGTATATCTTTATAGGTACCAAAATGGCATCTGCTCCGGACAAGGAAATATCGGAAACTTTCAGTGAATTTACACTGGATGTTTACAAAAACCTCGCAAACAAGGACAATGGAAATCTCTTCATGTCACCTAGCAGCGTTATGGTTGTCATGACGATGGTACACGCTGGTGCCCGCGGCGATACGGAAGCACAAATGACAAAAGCATTACGACTAAAAAGACTGGAAGAAAAGGGGATTTATGCTGCCTTCGAAAATTTTGTTCGTTCTTTGAAGAAGGAAAACAACAATTTTACATTGACGATGGCTAATAAGCTGTACCCACACGTTGACAAATCTATATTGGATGCTTATCTGGATGTTGTTAAGAAACATTTCTTTGCCGAGATTAAGCCTTTAGACTTCACAGCGAATGCGGAGGGCAGTCGTCTTGAAATCAACAATTGGGTTGAAGAAGAAACAAGGGAGAAGATAAAAGATCTGCTGGCTCCAGGAGTGATTACCCCTCTGACAGCTCTTGTCGTTGTCAATGCGATTTACTTCAAAGGTGATTGGGCTGACAAATTTGATGCGGATATGACATCTAAACAGCCGTTCCACGTAAGCAAATCGAAAACAACCCAGGTTGACATGATGTTCAAACATTTTAAGAAGGTTAAGTTTGGTTTCACAGATAATCTGGATTGCAACGTGCTGGAATTGCCATACAAAGGGGGAGAACTCAGTATGTTGATACTGCTTCCAAACAAGACAGACGGATTAACCACTCTTGAGAAAAAACTGAGTGCAGAAGAATTGATGAATATTGGACCGTGGCTATTTCCAGGTGACGTTGACGTGTCTCTACAAAAATTCAAGCTAGAATCGACGTTTGCACTAAGCGACTGCCTAGCAGAGCTTGGAATGACGGATGTTTTTGACCAGAACAAGGCAGACCTGTCCGGAATGAGCACCAAAGATGTGTTTGTTTCTCACGTCGTTCACAAAGCCTACGTTGACGTTAACGAAGAGGGTACGGAAGCGGCTGCTGCGACAGCGGCCGTGATTTCGTTAAACTGTATGCCAATTGTCCACAAGTTTAAAGCGGACCATCCTTTCTTGTTTATCATCCAAGATAACAGAATCGGGGTTCCTTTGTTTATAGGCCGGGTTGTAGAACCATCCGGAGATGAAGAGACCCAACAGCAGAGACAATAACATGGTGACTTATGAAACACAACGTTAGTGATTCCATATATTGAATGGCGTGTCAAAAGGCAGTTGTTTTGCTGGACACGTTAAACTTCAACGGCTCGAACACCCTTGGGACCATGAAACTGTGTTCGTGATTGGGATAGTTCGACTCAGCGGATACATAGCGTCTAAGCAATACATAGCGGACACACACGTTGCATCGACGTTGATGTTACATCAACGTCGATGCAACGTGTGTGTCCGCTACGTTTGTTCGAGATAGGGGCGGTTCGAGCCACTGAGGGTTATTGCCAGGCCCGGAAGCATAGTCGAACCAACTGTTTGTTTGTTTTTTTGTTTGTTTTTTAAATAATGGTGTGTTATGTGTACACATTAGAATCGCAAAATTGGAGCGATTCTAAAATATAAAACAGAACATACATTTCCTTGATAAAATAAGAACATGTTATACAGTCAACTTCCACTATTAAGACCACCTAAAATTAAGACTATTTCTGCTTTAAAAAGCTTATTATACCCCCACAAATGAAATTTGGGGGGGGGGGGGGGGGGTATACAGGAGTGAGCTTGTCGGTCGGTCGGTCGGTCGGTCTGTTGACTTGGTTTCCATACGATAACTAAAAAAGCGCTTCACCGATTTTTATAATTTTTGGTACACTGATGTAACATCATAAAATATAGGTCAAGTTCGATTTCCACTACAATTCGTCAATTTTCGACATAGTTATGGCCCCTTTCAAGTGAAAAAATTGCAAAATGCCGCTGTTGTACTATCAAGGCAGTTTTTGTGGGGGTATTCATCACCTTTAGTGATAGCTCTAGTTTAGTAATTAGCAGTTGTTCTTTCTTTCTGTTTTCTGCATACAGTGTCCTCTGGTCAGCGACAACTTTTGTGACTTTCAAAACTGGTCTTAAAGACCACTTTTGAACAGTCCCAAAGGTGGTCTTAATATAGGAATTTTACTGTATTAGCCGGCCTAAATTTTTGTTGTATTCAGCTATTGGGAGAATTCCCTGTGAACCAGGACACCAGTTCGAATGATCCATGGTAAACGAACTATCGGTGTTCGAAGTCAATGAAGTTTTAATGCATACAGTAGAACTTCGATGGCTCGGACACCGATGGCGCGTTTACCATGGCTGAGGCGATCCCGTTTTAGGGTCCTGAGGGAATGACGAGTACTGTATAGGGCGATAGGGCAATGAATAGTGAGCTGGTTGGTATACAGGGCATTTTCAGGACTTTCCGGGAGAATGTTGGTAATTGTCTTTTAATATGTTATGTTCTCGCATTTTTTTTTCATTCTAGTGATGAAGGTCTTAACCGGGCCTAAATATTGGTGATGGTCACGATAGAATAAACGTCAGGACCCCAGTTCTTCATAGCATTATTAGCTTAACCCTATATATCTACTAGTGGACTCTTCCATTGCTATATATTGGACAAGTCCATTTGTCATATAAGGGCTGTCAGGCCTATTTTTCCTTTGTATTCTTTTTTGACGGAAAATTCTGTTAGCAAAACGTGCAGGCCCTGATCAGACGCCGCGTTCTGCGGCGTCTGATCTGGGCCTGCACTGTTTCCCAAGGTACCCTTACCTCTAGGGGGTGTCTCGCATGCAATAGGTCAACGAACTCATTCAAAGCGAGTTAACTGTTCTAGCAAATACAATACTAAAACAGTGTTTTGGTTTCTTTTTTGCTGGATATAGGAAGCTCTTGCATTTGTAACAAAAGCTACTCTTTTTTTTTCCAGCAAAAACGTTATAGTCTATTTGCTAAATTTTATGGTCAAAGTTGGAACGACCCGCAATTTCAGGGCAGCCCTCGCCCATCGGGGCTTGATGAAATAGATGGGCTGCACGATGCTTCCACGCAGAGCTGAAACCGACCACACTGTACTGGAAACCCGCTTAGAGGATCTAAGCCTGCCCAGGCAAAGCGGTGCGAGTCGGACCGTCCATGCTTATAAACCCTATTGGTTTAAAATCAAACAAAACAAAAGCAATTTCAGATTCTAGGGTGTATTCCTTACTTCCAAATGATTACCTTTTGTAGGACATATCTATAGCGCGACGTTTCTAATAGTTACCTATTCTTAAACGCATGTAAAACGCAGAAGTTCGGCTCTCTCCCAGGTCTGCCTCGAAGTAACATGACCAAAATGATATCCCGCACAGAAATAAGCAACAACGGTATCCCGTCTCACCACTTGAACCAGGACTATAGTCGGCTTGAAGGAAAGGTAGACAGACGAAACGTGTCTCCGACAGGAAATATTTAAGACAGAAAATCATCTTTTGGTGAAATATCGTTCTAAGAGGCTGTTTTGTCAATAGTAGCAAACAGCCCATCCCAACTCAACATGACCAACTGTGTAGTCAACGAAAACACGCCTATACAAATACATTGTAAACTTGACCGCCGAAAAAAGGAAAATTTTAAGATGAAAAATGGTGATATGTTGCCTATTTCTGCTCAAAATACAGATTGTGGGTACTGGTTAGAACCGCCTCACCGAGGCGGTTCTAACGAGTACCCACAATCTATATTTTAGAGCAGAAATAAGAAAAATAAGGTATATAAAAGTGGGGTTCAAGGGGGTCAAATAATACATAGGCGTATTTTCGTGATGCCGTGGCCGGTGTTTTTTAAGGCACTGCTTGCTTTGGGAACGAAGTTATGCAGTATATGCCGAACGACCTATGCCATCGTTAGTTTTGAAGAACTGGGCCTTGAGTTTCATTATCCACAATTTTTGGTTTATTTTTATAGGTTGTCCATTAAATTATACATGTAAAATTATAAATGAATAAAATCGATTAATTATCGTGTTAATTGTTGCCAGTCACAAGCCAGAGGCTTAAACACTCTTAATGGAAAACGCAGTTACCTACACATGTACATGAAGGGAAGTAGAAGAAGAAGAAGAAGAAGATGACGATGATGATGATGAAGTCGCAAAATATGCGGCACGTGGATATCATTACGCATATAAGCATGAAAGGCAGGCCACATAACATGTTTTTCCTCCTTCATGACACGGGTAAATATTGTTTTAGAGGAATCAATTTGCCCCCTGTTTGGTACGCAGTACAATGGGGCGATATTTCCAGAAGTTACTTTTGGTTTTTCTTCTTGCTGCGCCACTGCAAGCCATGGTCATAACTGGGTGTCATTTAAACATTTCGCCGGGCAAGATTGGTCACGAAAACACGCCTATATAATTTTGACCCCCTTGAACCCCCCAACCTTTATATAGTAAAACTGGGGTTTACAAGGATTATTTGATACATTATTTTTCTTATTTCTGCTCTAAAATATAGATTGTCAGTACTCGTTAGAGCCGCCTGCTCTAAAATATAGATTGTCAGTACTCGTTAGAGCCGCCTCGATGAGGCGGTTCTAACGAGTACCCACAATCTATATTTTTAGCAGAAATAAGACAAATATCACAACTTTTTCATCAGAAATTGTTCGTTTTTTTCGGCGGTAAAGTTTACAATGCATTTGTATAGGCGTGTTTTCGTAATGTTTTGCCACTGCCTTTTCTTAAATAAACCGTTTGAGACCATCTGTCTTTTGACACTGATGAAGGACGATTCGTCACGATAAGTTCATGTAATGAAATGATCAGCATGGAAAATCCCACTTTATACAGGCAAAAAGGGTATTATCATAGGGGAACGCATTATGTTGCTTATCATTAATCAATCACAATAGTATAGCATTTATATAGCCAAAACTGCCTGCACTAAACAGATGACAAACGGGGTCAATACGGAAAGAGGACCAATATGGGACAAAGAGGGTCAATACGTTAAAAGGAGAGCCAATACCGAAAAAAGGGCCAATACGACTTGATAAATTCTCATTATTGACCTTGTTATAGGTCCTTGGTCTGCTCGGCCTCGGTCCAATACAGCATACCATACCTCGGAACTGTAACAGGACCAATACGAAATTACTTGACTGATAACACTATAATAATACTCCAAAAAGCCGGTCACGGTGGCTCAGCTTGATGAGAGTCTGATTGGTGATCAGGAGGTTGCGGGATCATCCCCGCACCGGATTGGCTACAAGTCTTCATGGACATTGATAATAGAAATCTCTCTCCCTTCCGCTAATTCAAGAAGGGAAGTTGTCAGTTCCAAGCGAATAACTTTAGATCGACTGACAAACAAGCGACCTAAGAACATTTAAATCATTCCATGTTTGAGGGATGCTTGCGGTCTTAAAGTAAGAGAGCCAGTTTATGTTAAAATGGTATTTATCGCCCAGGCGACCAGTAACGGTTCAGGCCAGCCTGTACATATGTGCATTCTCTCCTGGCATACATACAGAGAATACCGCGAGATAGCTTCACGCAAGAAGTCATGCGTCTAGCCATATAACAGCAATATTACGGCCCAGCAGGCACATAACGTCTGAGCAACATCAAATCAACGTCGATGCAACGTCATGACGTTGCATCGACGTTGATACGACGTTGCATACAATTTGTGTGCCCGCTTGAGGTGAAGAAACTTCGGTAGGGGAATTGGGGAGATTTTTCTTATCTTTTTGAAAGGTTGTGTGTACTTATTGAGGCGATTCTAATAAATAAATCCGACATACGTCATCGCCTAGCGCTATGAAGGCCATGCCCATCGGGGCTTGGAGAACTGGATTGGGCTGCATGATACTTCCACGCAGAGCACATAGGTACTGATAAACCGTTTATATTGTTCTTAATTTATAATTCTTTAAGTAAACCGAATTCTAAAAGGGTACGGTTTTTACCCATAATATTCGGGAACCAGCTTTGTTGTCGTTGTAAATGTAAACACGGAAGTGTCAGTGAAGTTTGTAGGAACTTGTACTCTTTCTTGTAAGTCTGACATTTATTTTGATCTTCATGTAAATTTGGCAAAGCACAACTAAATCTGTCCTAAATCTGTGGGTTTGCAGAATGCAATCAATTTGCCCAATTTAAATCAAAGTTGCACAAAATCCGAAAGAAAAAAAACAACAACAAAAAAAAAAAACACACACACTGGCGGAACTAGCTTGGGTTTGCCAGGGTCACTTTCAGAATGAGTGAGTGAGTGTTTGAGTTTTACGTCCCACCAACAGGTAAGGTGATACGGAGACGGGACCTCGGTTAAAAGACTCATCTGAAAGTCTGGAGACGCTCGGGTTCGATTCTGCGGCCACTGGTTTATAAACGGAGGCTTCTTTGGTCACTTTTGATACTGGTGTGCTGGAAACCCACGGCGCTGTGGGGTGGTATACAACAGGTGTAGAGGTAAACTAGGGGTGGGTAGGAAAGGGTGACAAGATTGTTAATATTCTGCATTTTTGTCAACTATGACTACTTATAGGACTTTCATGTGACACCGTAAAAAGCACCAAATGAGTGATGCTATGATACTAGAGAGAGAGAGAGAGAGAGAGAGAGAGAGAGAGAAAGAAAGAAAGAAAGAGAGAGAGTACCGTGATTCGTATTTGCTCTGAATGTTCTTTGGATCATTAGACTGAAAACACATTACGCTAACACGCCCGTGCGACATAGTGCATTTTTTCACATCTCCAAAATGGCTACTTTTCGGATGAAAATCAATGATATTTTTCTTATTTGTACTGCAAACATAGGTTGTGGGCGCTCGTTAGAACCGCCTCATTGAGGCGGTTCTAACGAGTACCCACAACCTATGTCTTGGAGTGAAAATAAGAAAAATAATGTTTACCCCCTAAAACCCCAGTTTTCTCTATACAAAGTGGGGTGTAAGGGGGTGTTCATTTCACGGACTTGTTCACGTGATGAATTTCATGAGATGCACTCTTAATTAACTTGATTTGGTTTTACTTCCCAGAAGAAATTTTCTCAAAAGGGGAGTTCTCTAAATGCAAAAAGATTGCTCATTAGGAACAAATTTTCTCCATTTAGAGCAGATCCCCTGTCTGGAGTGTGCCGGCCTACAGGAAAATAAACAAAAAATCGCGGCTGTTTTATCCTTTGTAAATGGGGAAGAAATCGTCAAAGTGAATGAATTCATCCTATTGATCAGTGATAATTTGTTAAATACGTGTATTGAATGAAGTAAATGCATTTTGCCCGTGACCCGAAACCTGTTAAAACTTGCTGAAGTTTTATAAGCAGACCTTAGTAGACATTCATACAATCTCGATGTTCGATCAACGGGTCAGAACGATGCCAGTCAAAGATATTTAAACAAATACGCCTTGCCAGTGGGTAAAATGAATCACCTTTTAACCATGCAAAGTTTCTACCGTCGATCTTCAATGGCTCGAACACCTTTGGGACCACGGAAATCTGTTCGAGACAGGGGTTGTTCGAGCCACTGAGGTTACTGTCAGGAGGCAAAACGAGATACTTTTAGACATCTTTTCGGTGTTTTATAATGAATATATATGCTGTGTGTACTCATTAGAATCGCCTCATCGAGGCGATTCTAATGAGTACACACAGCATACATTTGCAAGATAAAAGACTAAAATCTCCTTAATTATCCTCACTATTTTTTATGTATACAGGATTTCGCTAGGAGCTCAAGAATGGGTTCGACACATCCTTGGTAAACGAGCCATCGGTGTTCTAACCATCTAAGTTCTTCTGTATTTCTTTATTGTGAATTATGAGGAACAACACACGTTGAATGTTTAAAGAGGCGGTTCTAACGAGTGCCCACAGTACTTGACTTGATAGATTTTGTGAGGTAACCGGGCGCTAAAAGCACATAGGGGCTACCCCCATCTCGCTAAATGGGATTAGTTTATGAACTGCTCTTCCCAGGGCCTCCAATGTGCTGGCACTTGTCAATTCGACAGGTGTCAGCTGACCAATGGGAATATACTGAACTCTTAATCGGAGGAAGGCACAAATCGCACCCAATGTACAGCGTTTGTCCTAAGAAACACAGTTCTATAGCGATTTTAGAATTTTGAGTGCAGGAATCAGACCAAAGACGGGCTCTAGTATGTGATGACGTGTTGCCAATTTCGACTGCCAAATGTGTCAGAGCACAGCCCTGTTTTCGAATGTCTGGTCGAGGAAAAAAGCTAACATACATTATCAGTTCTGGCTTCCATTATTCTCTGCCTCCACCCCTGACATGGCAAAGAAAACGCCTTCGGTCACGATGCTTGTTAAAGGGTGATAACGCATGAAATTTTTGAATTTTGAACAGGCATCTAAAGTGAGCCAGGATGGGTGACTAATAGACCAGCCAATTCCGGCTATTGCAAAAAGTCCTAGTACCCGTGCTCTCATCACGGAGACCTGCCTATGCAAGTGGGGTTCAAAATTGGACAGGTGTGTCTTCGTGATGTGTTTGGAGGTATGTGTTTGTTTGGGAAAGGCAGTGATGAGGCTAATCAGCCGTTTTGCAATCCCGCTAGTTTTTATTTTTGAATGGTCTTCCAAAAGGCATTTTTAAGGGACTTCCTATTTCCAAATACCTAGCAAATGGTGGATATTGCCGTTGCCCCGCCTATAAAGATATTTAGCGTGTGACCTGTCCCCGTTTGTATGCTCTGTTCTGGCAGTATTTATGCCTTCGCTTTGCCTACTTCAGGGGATTTCATTCTGTTGGTACCTAGGGGGAGCCCAGTACGGGCTTTCTCCCAGGTGCCCTCAGGATGTTGTCCTGACGGGCTCCGTCGAACCTCCTCTCGTTCCTGAAATAGAAAAGTCGGATTAGTGCTTTGGGACCCCATGTGTGCGCTCGGATCAGTGTAGTTGTGTCCAGTTTCTAGTCCCCCGGGGTCCCACCTGTACCTGTAATACAAACAAAAGTCATTAGTGCATATTGTGCTTGTGCTAATATGACCCCGCCATCCGTCACATATTTTGGCTTCCCATTCTGTGCACAGGGCGGGCCGGGCTTGTGAGGGGGGTCCCCCCACAAAGGCACGGTCCGGCTCTTAGGGTAACTTGTTCAAAACCAAGTTAACGGGTGGCGCGGTTATTGTGAAGAATTACCTTCCCATGGGGGCTGCCTGTCCTGCCGCGGCATGTTACCTCATCGGAACACTCATAAGTGCAAAGCACATGAGCCGCAACCACAGTGTCCCGAATCGGCTTGTCGCCGCAGGTTCAAGCATGTCCGTGGGAGTTTTCGGGCTATGGGATTTTCTTATGATGCACCCTTGCCCGTGGTCTGTTATGATGTTGAAGGTATGGGAGGGTCATTGGTTTGTCCTTTGACGGGGGGTAGCCTCGGCGGGGCACCCATAAGTGCAAAGCAAATGAGCCGCAACCACAGTGTCTCGCTTTGACGCCCCCGTCTCAGGTCCAAGTGCAGATTGACGGTAGGTGATGGTTGCCTAAGCGCGGTGTGTGGGTAACAAAAGCTGTTTTTCTTATATTACTTCCCAGTAATTTGTGTCTTTAAGGAATTTCTTAACCACCTCGGCTATGGCCGAGCAGTGTTTTTCGGGGGGAGCGAGGAGATCTTGTAGGTGTACCGATTCATATCCTAATTTGAACATTTCAGATTGTATCTCTTCTCGGGCATGGGCGTTTGTTACACATTCAAACAAGATGTGTTGTGTTGTTTCTAGTTCATAGTTATCGCATTTTCTGCATAGACCCGTTGTGTTTCCTAGTTGAGTGAGGTTGGCATTTAGGCCGTTATGGTTAAATCTCAAACGGGAAATTACCACGTCTAATTTTCTGTTGTTGCTAAATTGGTGGGCAGATTTACCCACTGTGGGCTGGAGGAGTTGGTAATGCCTCCCGGTGTTGGTTGGGTTTCTATCCCATAGAGCTTGCCATTTTCTCGTTATGGCGGTGTCTATGATTGTATAGATCTCCCGATTTGAAGGGAGAGTATAATCTTTAATACCTATATCTAGTGCTAATCTGGCTGTTTCGTCGGCCGCCTCATTACCGGGGATGCCGACGTGGGATGGGATCCAGTCGATTTCAATGTCTTGCCCTTCTCTTTTTGCCTTATCTAGTTTAGACAGGATTGAGTCAATTTGGTCAGGTCGTGTTTTGGATTTTCCTGACTGTAGGGCCTGGATAGCGCTTAGGCTGTCCGTGAGTACTGTGGCTTTGGGTGTCTTAACTGTGATGGCCCAGGAGATGGCCCAGTGAATGGCAATCAGTTCAGTTGTGAATACTGAGAGGTGTAGGTTTGTGTTAATCGGTACGTGAAGATTTCTCTCTGGGACAACGAATGCGGCGCCGGTTTTTCCTGTTGTGGGGTCCTTACTGCCATCTGTGTAGATTAGAGTTTTCCCAGCATGGCTGGTGCGAACATAAGAGAGGCTTTTATTTTTCATGTATTCATTTGTATTTTCTTCTTTCCTCCCCAGGACCTGATGGAGGTAACAGGAGGGTGTGTTGTGTTTGAGATCCCATTTGGATCTGTACTTGGGTGCCTGGATCTTATCGGGTATGTTGTGCTCTTTCAGGAGGGCACGGACTTTCTTACAATATGGGTTGTAGTTCTTGGCGCTCCTACATGAATAGCAACCATGATCTGTTAATAGATCATTCACTGGGAGGGATTTGCCAAGTGGGGAGGATCTAGCCCAGTATTTTAATATGAGTTCTTCCCTTCGTAGATGTAGTGGTTTAAGTCCACATTCTACCTCTAGTGCGTTGATTGGGGTAGATCGGTATGCTCTTGTTGCTATCCTGAGGGCGTGGTTTTGAATGGTATTCAGAGTTTTAAGGATATTCTCTGACGCGGAGTTGTAAGCCTGGGCTCCATAGTCTAGCTTACTAAGAATAAGGGCTTTGTATAGGATCAGGAGTGTCTTTTTATCAGCTCCAAAGGTGGTACCTGACACTACTCGTAGTAGGTTCAGGTCTTTTTCACATCTTTCTTTGAGATCTTTAATGTGATCTCTCCAAGTCAGATGTTTGTCGAGGATCATGCCCAGAAATTTGATGTTCTGGGCCCATTCTATTTCCCTTCCAAAGAGGTATAGTTTGTTTTGAGTGGTCTTCAGATTTCGTCGTTTGCTGAATATGATTGCTTTAGTCTTTAGGTTTGATACTTTGAATCCCCATCTTAGTGCCCAGGTTTCGATTTCTCTTAGAAGTGATTGTAGGTCTTTGACCGCCAGTTCTAGGGTAGAGCGTTTCCCCCACACCGCGCTATCATCGGCAAACTGTGACAGGCCTATATTATTATGTGGTTTCAGGGCCTCGTGAAGGGTGTTAACAATTACGTTAAAGAGTATGGGACTTAGTACTGAGCCTTGGGGGCAGCCGTTTTCCAGGATTAGTTCCTCTGAGGTATTGTCCCCAACTCGGGTTTGAATTTTTCTATCCTTGAGAAAGCTATGGATCCACTTTAGCATGTTTCCGCTTATTCCGTATTCCTTTAGTTTGGTTATGGTGCCGGTTGACCACATGAGGTCAAAGGCCTTTTCAAGATCGAGGGCTACCGCTACTCGGATTTTGTGTTCCATAAAAGCCATGTTTATTTCTGATTCCAGTCGGACAAGTTGATCAGTTGTGGATCTGTTAGGCCTGAAGCCTGATTGGTTGTCTGAGATGATATTATTAGCTTCTAGATAGTTGGAGAGGCGTTTGGCGATCATGGTTTCCATAGTTTTACATGTGCATGAGGTGAGGGAGATGGGTCGATATGATTGTGGATCCAGCTTATCCTTGAGTGGTTTTTTTATTGGGATTGTTGTGGCTAGTTTCCATTGTGTGGGGACTTCTCCTCTACGCCAGGAAGTGTTTATGAGGTCTAAGAGTTTTTGTTTGCTATCTGGTGGGAGCTGTTTCAGCATTTCATAATGAATTTTGTCCGCTCCTGGAGCTGTGCTGCGTTTACTCTGCAGAGCCTCATTAAGTTCAAATAGGGTGAAGTCGCAGTTCAGGTTACTGCTTCTTCGGTCATCGTTGAAGAGGTCAGGGAGAGATTGGTTGAAGGTTCTCTCCTCGGTCTCTTTTATTGTTTGGAAGGCAGGATCTTGGTTGGAGGTTTTCGACATATTATGGTAGTGGTTGGCAAGGGCGTCTGCTTTCTCTCTATCATTAGTTATGGTCTGGCCGTTAATTTTGAGACAGTTTATCTTTTCAGTAGGTTTACCCCTAAATTTATTAAAAGTAGACCACATTTTCTTACTAGTGGTCTTATGGTTAAGTTTGTTGACTATTTCTTACCACCCTTGTTTTTGTGCTATTTTTAGGGTGGTTCTAGCGTGTGCCTTAGTTTTATTGTAGTTATTCTTAAGCTCGGAAGTTCTATTTTTCAAGTATTTCTTCCTCGCTTGCTCGCGTTGATTTATGGCTTTCCTACAATCCTGATTCCACCAGGGTGGGAGTAGTTTTTTATGTTTAACTGAGGTCGTTGGAATTGTACTGTCACAGATCTCTTTTAGGGTGGACGTAAACTGGTTGGCAATTTCGTCTATGTTTTGGTTGTCACTAATTTCTAATTTTTGTGAGCAGAGATTTTTAAAGAGATCCCAGTCGGCCTTGTTTAGGTTCCATTTTTGGGAAACGGCTGCTCCCGTGGTGTTGTATTTGGCATTATATTTGGACAAAATGGGGAGATGGTCACTACCACAGGAATTGTCAAGGGTATACCATTCTGAGCGGGCTGAGAGGTTTGGGGTGGCTATGGTGATGTCCGGTGAAGATTCAGTTTCTGCCATGGTTGGTGCCCCATCATTGAGGATGGTAGCCCCGTATTCAAGTAATAACTCTGATAGTGCCTTCCCCCTTGGGTTCTGCTTTGGGCTCCATAGCGTGTCATGGGCGTTAAAGTCACCTACAAGTATGTAGCTTTGGTGCGGGATATGGTCGAAAAGTTTTCTTAGTCTATCTAGTTCTTTTGTTGCGTTTTTATTGCTGGGCGGGTCGTAACAGTTTATCAAGGCTACTTTACAGTTTTTCAGATGGATGGTGACAGCGCACGATTCAAAAGTGGGGTCATTGATATTTAGGTCTAGCTTTTCGAATGGGATGTTATCTTTCATATAAATGGCTACGCCACCTCCTCCTTTTTCCTGTCTGTTGGAGATGGCGGCAAGTTTGAATGTCGGTATCGTAGGGGTTCTTTTATTATCTTTGAACCAGGTTTCTTGTAGGCATATAGCGTGGGGGGATATTGTTTTTTGATCTAGAAAGGCTCTAAGTTGATGTAAATTGACAGCGCTACGGGAGTTCCACTGCAGAACGTCAAGTCGGGAGGCTGGTGGAGGGCGGTGCATACACTTACCGGAAAACACCAAAATACCGGAAAGCAAACCAAAATACCGGAAAGCACATATAAATACCAAAAAGCACTTATGTATACGGGAAAACATTAGAAAATTGAATTTAAATGCAATATAAAACATATCTGGGACAATTATGGTTGCTCTCTGTTCTTATAACTTGCGATTTTTTGTAAGTATAGTGTTCATTCTTCCTGATTTTTATACTTTATTCAAAGAACTATCTTTGCAACAGAATAAAACACTTGGTGAATTTTTTTCTCTGTATTTCCAATATAATAAAGATGAATACTGCTTCTATAATGCATGTAACATCACTTCAACATGCCATTGTCATTGCATTGTACCTATTCATAGTTTTCAACGGGTCTCGGTGGCCTAGTGGTTAGGAGCCCTAACTCTTTCTCAATAGGTCGCTCATTGCTGTGGTTCGCGCCCCCGCTCAGTTCACTTGTGGCAAGAGACAAGTTCTGTTTGGTTTTTCTCTGAGTTCCACTCGCTTAATTGGTGGTTCACATCCCGCTCAAAAAGCATGTGTGAAAGACAAGTTCTGCCCGATTTTCTCCTGGATCTCCCATTTTTGCCAACCCAAACGATCGGCTCGATATATGTGAAAATCTTGAAAGGGCTATATAGCCCCCACAACCCGCTAAACAGCTAAATCTTCATGTGAATTGTTGAACAGACGTGTTATACACCGTATTTAGTCAGAGACACTACCCCAGCTCAAGCAATGGAAACCCTGGTAAACCTTACATGGTCACTTGGTGGTGATCTCCGAATAGACACCCTATGTTGAACGAACGTCAAGACAACATTATTTAACCAATGTATTCCGAATGGTCTGGTTCAAGTTCTTTAAACTGCATATAACACGCTCAAGCGGTTCCTGCAGTATATGAAGATAGATATAGATAGCAACGTGTAATTCTTGAAACTTGCATGTCATTCTGACAATAGTGAATACCCTAGGGGATTAGGGATAAATATTTAAGTTTTTTAGGCAAAATTATCAATATAAATCAAATACATAGGCCAAAATTTCATTTTTAACATGTTCCTCCGCAGAAAAAAAACAATTACAAAGTGCTTTTTGGTAATTATATGTGCTTTCCGGTATTTTGGTTTGCTTTCCGGTATTTTGGTGCTTTCCGGTAAATGTATGCACCCGGTGGAGGGGGTGGTTTTGCAGTGGAGTCCGCCATTATATATCCTTATGGGGTCGGGTGGGTGGGGGTTGGAATGTCTATGGGCTTGGGGTCGGGTTTGTTGGGTTGGGTGTTGAGGTATCCATGGGAGTTGGGTTGTCTGCTCTTAGTGCTGCTATACGCCTGTTGGTGGCATTTGTATGGCAGTGCGTTTTTTGTCTAGCCGGGGTGTCTGTTATGTTTGTACTCAGGTGTGGGTTTATGTGGGTGTGGGTTCTGACGATATTTCCCACTGCTTTCGCTTTGTCTTTTGGGGCTAGGGTCAATTTATCCAATTTCATCACCTCAACGAGGATGGTGATGAGTTGTTCTGTTGTAACATACGTTTGGTTATGGCTGGGTGTATGGCTAGGGTTAGGATTAGGGTTAGGTATGGGATAATTTGGTACTGATGGGCTGGCTATGGGCCGTGTCTGCATCTGGGTTATAGTGGGAGGTGTTTGGGTGGGGTTATGAGTGGGGGCATCGTCTAATGGGTGTGCAACATGAACGACGGACTCCTGTATACGCCTAATGTTCCAGTCCTCCCTGGTTATTCTGTTTAGGGTATCTACCTTCCTTTTGTATGTGAGGAAGGTAGGGCACTGGGGGTGAGCTGCACCGTGTGGCTCCCGCAGTTTGGGCATTTCCTGTATCTATAGTTGACTTGGCATTGGTGATGGGAGTGCCACATGCTACAGTGGGGGCAGACTTTTATTTTGTTTGGGCACTTCCCCGCGGAATGACCATGAGACTGGCAGGAGTTGCACCGTATGTACGGTACCCTGCACGGTTGGATTAAGTAGGTCCTATCAGCTGTTTTAATAATGCTGGGCGCGACCTTTTCTTGAAAGGTCACTTTCACTACCCTGGTTGGTTTTTTGTTTCTTGTGAGCACACGTTTTGTTTTTATTATGTTGTGCCCACTTGTGTTGAGTTTGACCTTCAGCTCTTGTAGGTCAGTGGCTATGGGGACATTTTCGATGACGCCTGTGCTTTTGAGAATGCCAGTGCCGGTTTTGGAGTTTATTGGAGGGTCGGGTCTTTGGGTCTTTGGACCCCTTTTTCTGCCAACTGGGGGGGGGGGGGGGGGGCTGCTTGACAGCTGAGCTTTTGGCTCGAAGGACAGCCTGTGGTTGGCTGTGTAATGTTTTGCTTTATGGCTGGCCTGGCTTGTTATTTTGAAGGTGATCCCGGGGTTAGCTTCTGGTCCAAGGGTGTATTTGATATTGTCGTATTTAAGAAAGGCTGTGAAGTCCCTGATAGTTTCTTTCCTTTCTGACTTTGAGATGGGTCCCCCCACCTTTGTAATGGTGACGTAGGTGAGGGATGGGGATAGTGGTGGGGATCGGGGTGGGCTTGGGGAGGGTGTAGTGTTTGGGCTTCTATTGGATCCTTGGCAGCTCATGTTGTTGACTGCCATATTGACTACATTCTGCAAGGAGCGATCAAAGGAATCGTCCCCTTCATTGGGGTTGATGGGGGAGATGCCTACGTTGGCTCGTTTGGGCTGGTCGTCTGGGGAGAGGGGGGATCTGTCGACCTGTTTCCTCTTTTTAAGAGTTAAAGGGGTAACCGGGTTTTGAATTGAATTAGACGGTAGGCTGACTGTGGGGCTGGTTTTAGGGGTATAAAATTTGGGGGATTTGGCGGTGGTGTGGGTTATGCTAATCCCCCCATTATGATAGGCCCAGCCGCCGTGACCCCGGTGGGTCTAGTGGCGGTTGCTTTTCTTCTTTGGGGCTTAGGAGTGCTGGAGCTGGTAGTTGGGCTTCCTGGACTGGCTGGGCTTGGGGTCTCTTGAGAGGGTGACTGCACCATAGTCCCTATGGTCTGAGGGCTCTTGCCTTGTGGGTGGGACTGGTGAGATTCTGTCATGACAAGGGAGGTTAGACCGGAAGCGACCTCGGCATAGGTCCGCGGGCTTCTATCCTGGGAGGGGGAGGGGGAGGGGGAAAGTGACACAGAGGTTTCGGATCCCGACAAGATTGAAGTCCCGGGACTTGAGATGCTGGTATTGGGAGTTTCCACCATGATGGTCAGGTCCCTTTCTCCCCGATCGTATGAGCTGTCCCTAGAGTTTGGGGAGCATGGAGATACAGGTAATGGGGTGTTGATCATGGTATTGATCATGTTCTCCAAGGTTTGGGATGAGTTGCTAATGTTCATACTCATGTTTACCTTTAATAAAATAACTTCCAAAAATGTGATATAGGAGTATATAAACAGTGTATGATAGTGGTAAGAATAAGGGCACTAACCTCTATGTTATCTGTAATAAACAAATATAATTATCCAATATCCCAGTATTACAATGACACAATAGCACAATAGCACAAACACAAATGTTATCTGTAATAAACAAATATAATTATCCAATATTACAGTGACACAATAGCACAAACACAATTAAGACACAATTAAAACACAATTAAAATCCTCTGTAATCCGCCTGGAAAATCTGCAAGAGAAAGATATTCACTCGTCAGTAGCCGAAAAGAGAATGCCTACAGTATGTGATTTATAACTGAAATATACCCAGAGTAAACAGGAGTGGCTGGGTGAGGCGGAGGTGACGTGTATCCTGCGTCATCATTACGAAAACACGCCTATACAAATGTATTGTAAACTTTACCGCCGATAAAACAAATTTTTAAGATGAAAAATTGTGATATTTTTCTTATTTTTGCTCAAAATATAAACTAACGAGTACCCACAATCTATATTTAGACTAACGAGTACCCACAATCTATATTCTAGAGCAGAAATAAGAAAAATACGGTTTGCCACTGTAAACCCCAGTTTTTCAAAATATTAAAGTGTGATTAAATGGGGTCAAAAATTATATAGGCGTGTTTTCGTGATGCAGGGCGTCTAATTGGTGTTGGCTTACAGTTGGGCAAGGCGTGCTGTTCTTGCTGCAGGCAAGGGTAGAGGAGAAAAATTATTTCTTCAGTTTCTACACTTCGTCATTTCCTATTTCTCCCCTGTCCATAACTTTCGTTTTATTGACTGTCTCTTCAAATTCCTTTCTCTCTTCCTCTGGGAGACGACACAAATATGACCCAAAAGGGTTGTTGGCGTGTCCAAGCAAAGTGGTGAGAGTCGGACCATCCATGAATATAAACCCTATTGGTTTTATTGGGCGATGTCATTTCATCTCAATGTCGGGTAAAAGTCCAACAAAGTTGGAAGCAACGTCTCCAAATAGTATAAACCTTAACTCAAACAAACAATAAATCGAGCCGCCTCATAAGAAAAGATAACTTATTGCATAGACGGCCAGCTCAGTCTCGCCTGGGCCTTTGCTGATCCCAGAAATGTAGACGTCTATATGAACTCTGGATACTTACATGTAAAGTAACCGTGCGTCTAGCTCTATCATAGTTGGGGGCGTATGCGTAGTGAAAAAACATAAATCAGACATTGCTTAGGGCTCTTTTCTCGTGTGTCGTCTCAGTTTATTGATCAGTCATTATTCAAGTGGTTTCAAATCATACTCAGCGCCCATAAACTCGGATATTAATTCTAATAAACTCGTATAAATTTGCGCTTTAAAAGGTGAGCGCAAGAAGGAAAGTAAAGAAAGACAGGAGATATAACTGAGAAAAGTAGGTGAGCAATGTAATACATTTCTGGCTGATCCTTTGACAACCCCGCACTACAGTCAGTTTCGTAAGAAATGTCTCGACAGTGAGGACGAATTAATATTAACATACGGACTTACAGTCTTCGATATGTTAGTTTTCTTACTGGTGCATATTTATGGCGCGCTTTATCCTATGCCTCTAAAAAAGTAAGAGAGAGAGAGAGAGAGAGAGAGAGAGAGAGAGAGAGAGAGAGAGAGAGAGAGAGAGAGAGAGAGAGAGAGAGAGAGAGAGAGAGAGAGAGAGAGAGAGAGAGAGAGAGAGAGAAAAGGAATCCGTGACACAAAATCTCTTAACGCAGGCAACGAAAGTCGTATTGTTAGTGGATTCGCAGGCGCATTGCTAGATGGGCATATGCCCGAAATCGCATTTTCGCTGGACAAATCTCATTTTCGCTGGACATGCGGTTCATTTAGCTTTGTACACCAGCCAGTTCATGAGAAAACCAGTCTGCGCATCTGCGCAGTCTGATCAGCACCTTTGGGTTTGATACTTTGATAGTACAATGCAGTGAAGCTCGCTATTAAGGGGGAATGGGAACACCTGGCAGATTTTCCGCCATTTTTCAAAGGGAGACAACTTTCGGGACTTCCTGTCACACGGTAAAAGGGGTCTACTCTTTAAAGGAAAGAATTGTTCCTCACGAGCAAATTCATTCCTTTAAGAGTAGACCCCTGATTGACATGAGAGACAAAAATACTCTCGGAAGAGTTGCCTCCCCTGAAGGTGTTCCCGTTCCCCTTTATACAGAAAATCCCAACTGACCAAAATAATGTTTTTTCATCATTTTATTGTAAGAAACAATATTTTAGATATAATTAATGCATTTTAGGCTAAAATTCAGTATGTTCCCAGACTTCAGTTTACCCTTTACCACTCAGATACGTGTTTTTACGTGTCTGCACCCCCCCCCCCCCCATTTTAAGCCCCAGAAGTACCTAAAATCTGCTTGTTCTACCCCTGGATAGTTATGTTTGCTTTAGGATTTGTTTGGCAAAAAAGACCTGTTTTTTCGCGCGCGCCTCCCCACTAAAAATATTCTGGGGGGGGGGGGGGGGGGGTTGAAGGGTGGGGGGACAACGCCCCCTCACATCCCGAAAAATTTTTGGGTGTATGGCCCAACCGGCCGCTAAAATTTATATCTGAAGGTGTCTGGGCACAAAAATGCCTGAAAATTGATGCTGATAAAACATGCTGCAAACATTGAAAATGGCCAGTGCCAAACACCTGAATTGTTGCCTTGACAGCTGTGTGAAGATTAAAATGTGGTCAAAAATTCATGTGAAAACACACGTTTTGCCAACTTTGAGATGCCCCCTCTTTACCATGACAAAAATGATCAAGTCATGAAAGGTTGCATTTGAAAGGCTACTGCCCAATGAACATTCATACCGAGTTTGGTGTAAAACAGACCATCCATTATGACACAAATGCTAGTTGAAGTTGCTGCCAGGTGCAACACTGTGAAAATCAGCGAAATTCACAAAATCCCTGAGTGGTAAAGGGTTAAGGCCGGCTAGAATTGAGACTATTACTGCCTTTAAACGCATATTTAAAAGATTTCAAGTATGTATTCTGCTACTCCCAGTGTCCTATAGAGAGATATTGACCACCCTCGGGCCACTTTTAAACGGTCCCAACGGTGGTCTAAATTTAAGAATTGTACTGTTACATTAACGATTCCCACAAATACATGTACCTTGGTATTGCAAAGACTGCAAAGCTGACTGTGGTCTTTGCAGTGGTGCTGTCCTTAATGGCCACAAAGCCGTTCAGTGTGATCAATGTGAAATGTGGATACACACTGAATGTTCCTTCATTTCAGATGCAGAATATGGCACTTTGGTAAATTCAAGCTGCCACTGGATATGTCCAAAATGTGAGGTCTGTAACTTTTCAGACTCCTTCTTTGATGGATATATAAAACTGAGTAAGCCAAACAGGTTTGAACCTCTGTCAGAGGATAAGAGAGGCAAATCTTCGACTGCTGATGAAACTAAGTCACATTTTGTGAAAGGTTTGAAACTTTGCAGTATAAACATAAATGGAATTAGAGGAAAAATTCTTGAACTTTTAGCTTTCCTCGATACATCTCAACCTCATATTGTTGCTATTCAGGAAACAAAGATTGACAGTTCAATTACTACATCTGAGCTTTTCCCTGAAACTTGTCAGTACTATGTCTACAGAAAAGATAGGAACTCTCATGGCGGTTGGGTGATGTTGCTCATTCATAGAGACATCCCTCACATGCCTTTCATGGAACTGGAAAATGACAACAATCGGTCTGGGTTAAGGTTTTTGCAAATAAAACTTCCCACTTCGTAGCAAGTTGGTATCGACCACAAAATGGTACGATCGAAAACTTCCAGTTGTTTAAAGACCAACTGGATTGCATCAAATCGCAGCATAAGGGTAAAAAACTCCCGGCTGTACATGTTCTAGGTGACCTCAACTTCAGAGACATTGCTTGGCCCGACAGGCTCAGCAAACAAGGCACAATGCTGAGTCAGTCGGAAGGACAAATAGTATTGATATTATGAACGATCATGGCCTTGAACAAATTGTTAACTTCTCCACTCGTGATAAGAACACATTGGATCTGATCCTTACGACTTTGCCAGGACAATTCGAAGACATTCATTCCCCAGATAAACTAAGTGACCACGATATTGTCTCCGGATATTTAAAAATTCACATCCCACCAATAAAGAAACCTCGGAGGAAGGTGTACTCATATCAGAAAGGTGACTATGAAACTATGAGGAAGGATGCACTCAGATTTGCAAAGGAGAAATACTTTAATGGTCATTCAGATGCTCGGTCTGTACAGGAGAATTTTGATTTGATAACTTCTTTCATTCATACTTCAGCCGAAAATCATATCCCCTCAAAAACTAGTAGGTCTGTATCTTCTATTCCCTGGATCACTCCAGAGATAAGGAGAAAAATTCGCAGAAGGAATAAGATTAATGCAAAGGCAAAAAAGACGGGAAGTGGTAAACTCCGGACAAAATTTGAAAACTTGAGCCGTGAAATCAAGACTGATATAAAAAAATCAGCATGATTTGTATGTGAATTACTTGGTAGGTGATGTAAAGGCAAATCCCAGAGACTTCTACAGATATATCAATAGCCAGAAGAAAGACAGGCAAGGTATCCCGCCCCTTAATAAAAGAGGAGGGAACGGGGTTGCTGAATCAGACTCTGAAAGGGCAGAGAAACTAGTTGGTCAATTCAATGATGCGTTTAATAAAACTGAGTTCACGGAGGTTTCATTGACTGGAAGATCGGCCCCATTCATGAATAATATTGTTGTGACAGCTGCAGGAGCGACCAAGTTACTTCAAGGCTTAAACCCCAGAAAGGCCTTAGGACCTGATGAGCTTCATCCTAGAGTCCTGAAGGAACCAGCAAATGAGTTGGGTCGAGTTTTTGCGCACTTGTTTCAACAGTCTCTTGATACGGGGAAATTTCCAAAGAATGGCTCTTAGCAAACATCTGTCCACTCTTCAAAAAAGGAGATAGAGCTCTTGCCCGTAATTATCGCCCTGTGTCTCTGACGTGTGTTCTGTGTAAATTGCTGGAACATATAGTCTGCTCAAACATCATGGCCCACTTGGACGAACATAAACTTTTGTCAGACAGACAACATGCATTTAGGAAAAGGCACAGTTGTGAAACTCAGCTAAGCACAGTTATTAATGACTGGGCAAAAATCTTGAACAAAGGGGGACAGGTGGACACATTTATTCTGGACTTCGAGAAGGCTTTTGACACCCCTCCTCATGAGCTACTTAAATCTAAGTTATTTGGTTATGGAATCGGGGGAAAGACCCTCAAATGGATAGATTCCTTCCTTTGCTACAGAAAACAGCGGGTTGTTGTTAATGGTGAATCTTCGGAGTGGGCTCCAGTTTTGTCTGGAGTCCCGCAAGGGACCGTTCTTGGTCCACTTTTGTTCTCCCTGTACATCAGTGATATTTCCACTGACATTGACTCAGAAATAAGACTGTTCGCAGATGACTGTGTTTGTTACCGGGAAATTAGACATACAGATGACTCAGTGAACCTTCAGGCTGACATAGATAGATTAGGATGTTGGGACCGAAAAAGGGGCAAAAGATTTCAGCCAGTTAAATGCAATGTTATGCAGATAACTAGGAAGAGATCTAATAAAGTTGAGGCTTCTTACACCTTAGAGGGAACGGTCCTCGAGAATGTGGACTCCATTAAATACCTTGGAGTGACAATCTCACACAACTTGAGATGGAATACTCATATTAGCAACATGTGTACTATGGCAAATAGAACGCTTGGTTTCCTGAGGCGAAATCTTCATCAGTGCCCTCAGGATGTTAAAGAGGCAGCATATAAAGGTCTTGTTGCCCAATCTTGGAATATGGTAGTTGTATCTGGGACCCCAGTGGAGTGGTCCTTAACGATGAAATTGAGAAAGTTCAGAATAGAGCCGCTAGATTTGTAACAGGCAATTACTGCTCTGAAACTGGGAGCATGACTGGAATACTTGGAAAAGGAGAAAAGACAGTAGGCTAATCCTTTTATACAAAGGTCTAAAGGGTGCTGCCAGCATTCCAACAGATGACCTTGTTCCCCCAGCTAGACACTGTAGAAATCACCATTCGTTGGCGTTTCAGACCCTTACTGCAAGAACTGACATTTATAAAGAGTCGTTCTTCCCCAGAACCATTAGAGATTGGAATGCCCTTCCCGATTCGATTATCTCGACAGCTGAAGGTGCTGATGATTGTGTAGCTAAATTTACCTCTGGTTAGAGCTAGGGACTAACTTCCTTCATCACAGGTCCTGGTGTATGAATGTCTTTTGCCGTGTCACCAGTAACAATTCTGATTCTGATTCTGACCCAGTCAGCAAAGTATGCTGATCCAACGTCTGGCCGACGGCGTGGTAACGTCGTATCACTGTCGGCCCGACGGTGGCCAGCTGTTTGATGATGGCTGGGAATGTATCGCTGAGCGAGCCGCTTTGTGTCCTGTCTCGTCGCAAAACAGTTGCACGAAGACAGTTTTTAGCTCACCAGAGCCGAAGGCTCCGGGGGAGCTTATAGGATAGGCAGTTGTCCGGCGTCGTTGTTGTCGTCGTCGTCGTCGTCATCGTTGTGTGACGTCAACATTTTCAAACGACGTCTCCTCTGAAGCCACTGGGCCGATTGAGCCCAAATTTTATCTGTAGCATCCTTGGGCTGGGGGATTGAAAGTTTTTTTTTTATGAAATTTGGCTCATTAGTTTAGTTGATATGGCAACTTAGATTTTCAATAGGCTTATAATGGGGAAAAATGAAAAATGGCATTTACTGCCAAGCGTTTGCAGATATGTGGACAGAAGTTTCATAGAAATGTTCCATAAGCAGTCTTCTATCTGCCTTGTGATTTTGGGCCCACTGCTCATTTGTTTGATTGCCATGGAAACCAAAATGCAAAATAAATAAATAAATAAATACTTAAAAAATCATATCCTCAGAAACCATATGCTCTATGAGGCTGAAGCTTTTTGAAAATATTCACCATAACTTTATCAACAAGTTTTATATTTTTTTATGCAATTTGGCTCTTTAGTTTGGTTGCTATGACAACTTAGATTTTCCATTGACTTATAATGGGGAAGATTGAAAAATGGGATTGCTTGCCAAGCCTTCGCAGATATTTTGACAAAACTTTCATAGAAATGTTCCATCAGTAATCTATTATCTGCCATATGATTTTGGACCCACTGCTCATTTTTATTGATTGCCGTGGAAACCAAAAAAAGAAAAAAGTTATCTCCTCAGAAACCATGTGCTCTATGAGGCCGAGACTTTGAAAATATTCACCATATTTACTTCAACAGGTTTTTTGATGGAATTCGGCTCTTAAGTTTGGTTGCTATGGCAACCTTAAGAGTTTCCATTGACTTTTAATGGAGAAAATTGAAAAATTGAATTACTTGCCAAGCCTGTGCAGATATTTTGACAAAACTTTCATGGAAATGTTCCTTGAGCAATCTACTATCTTCTATATGATTTTAGGCCTACTGCTCATTCCTATTGGTTTCCATGGAAACCAAAATGAAAAAAAAAAAAAAAAAACTTAAAAAATCATCTCCTCAGAAACCATATGCTCTATGAGGCTGAGACTCTGATGAAAATATTCACCATCACTTCCTCAACAGTTTTTTTTTTTTGCAATTTGGTTCTTTAGTGTTTTTTTTACTGCCAAGTCTTTGCAGATATTTTGATAAAACTTTCATAGAAATATTCTTTAAGCAATCAATCTGCCATATGAGTTTAGGCCTACTGCTCATTCCTATTGGTTGCCATGGAAATAAAATGCCCAAAAAATGCTTAATAATTATATTTACAAAAACCGTATGCTCTATGAGGATGAGACTTTATGGAAATACCCACCATATTTGCCTTAATATGTTTTATGATTTTTAGCTCACCTGTCACGTAGTGACGAGGTGAGCTTTTGGGATCACATTTTTTGTCCGTCGTGCGTGCGTGCGTCCGTGCGTAACATTTTTACGACATCTCCTAAACCACTAATCGGATTTTGACCATACTTCACAGGAATGATCCTCAGAGTTGTTCAAATGGTTCCGGTCTGTTGCACATCTAGGTTACAGGAGTCAAAAATAGATTTTTTTTCACCGAAAACTTAAAAAATCGTATTCTCTGAAATCACAAGGCCTGGGTCTTTGATATTTGGTATGAAGCTTCATCTAGTGGACCCCTACCGAGATTGTTCAAATTATAGTGCTTGGGCCTAATATGCCCCCGCCCCAGGGCCTTTTGGTTTCATGTAGGATTAAATAGGGAAAATCTTTAAAAATCTTCTTCTCTGAAACCGCAAGGCCTAGGTCTTTGCTATTTGGTATGAAGCTTCATCTAGTGGACCCCTACCGAGATTGTTCAAATTATAGTGCTGGGGCCAAAAATGCCCCCGCCCCGGGGGCCTTTGGTTTTACATAGGCTTATACAGGGACAATCTTTACAAATCTTCTTCTCTGAAACCGCAAGGCCCAGATCTTTGATATTTGGTGTGAAGCTTCATCTAATGGACCTCAAACAAGATTGTTCAAATTATAGCCATGGGGGCCGTAATGCCCCCGCCCCGGGGGCCTTTGGTTTTACATAGGCTTATATAGGGAAAATCATTGAAAAATCTTCTTCTCTCAAACTACAAGGCCCAGATCTTTAATATTTGGTGTGAAGCTTCATCTAGTGGACCTCTTTCAAGATTGTACAAATTATAGCCCTGGGGCCGAAAATGCCCCCACCCTGGGACCCTTTGGTTTTTCATAGGCTTATATAGGGAAAACCTTTAAAAATCTTCTTCTCTGAAACCACAAGGCCCAAGTCTTTGATATTTGGTATGAAGCTTCACCTAGTGGACCTTTACCAAGATTGTTCAAATTATAGCCCTGGGGCCAAAATGCCCCCGCCCAGGGGGCCTTTGGTTTTTCCTAAGCTATGTAGGGGAAATCTTTAAAACTTTTCTGCTCTGAAACTGCAAGGCCCAGGTCATTGATATTTGGTGTGAAGCTTAATCTCATGGACCTCTACCAAGATTGTACAAATTATAGCCCTGGGGCCAAAAATGCCTCCACCCTTCTCTGATACCACAAGGCCCTGGTCTATGCTATTTGATATTAAGCTTCAACTAGTGGACCTCTACCAAGATTGTTCAAATTATAGCCCTGGGGCCAAAAATACCCCCACCCCTGGGGCCTTTGGTTTTACATAGGCTTACACATGGAAAATCTTTAAAAATCTTCTTCTCTGAATCCGCAAGGCCCAGATCTTTGATATTTAGTGTGAAGCTTCATCTGGTGGACCTCTTTCAAGGTTGTTCAAATTATAGCCCTGGGGCCAAAATGCCCCCCCCCACCCCGGGATCCTTTGGTTTTTCATAGGCTTATATAGGGAAAACCTTTAAAAATCTTCTTGTCTGAAACCAGAAGGCCCAGGTCTTTGATATCATCATATTTGGTATGAAGCTTCATCTAGTGGACCATTACCAAGTTTGTTCAAATTATAGCCCTTGGGCCTAGAATGTACTAGAGACACTAATTCTCAGGTGAGCGATTCAGGGCCCTCTGGGCCCTCTTGTTTATGAAATTCGGCTCTTTTATTTGGTTGCTACGGCAACTAAGCGTTTTCATAGACTTCTAATGGGTGAAAACTGAAAATTAGCATTTTCTGCCAGGCCTTAGTGGATATTTTTGCAAAACTTTCATAGAAATATCCTTTAAGCAATCTTCTATCTACCATATGATTTTGGTCCACTGCTCAGGGACATCAGATCTCTGAAGCTACCGGACTGATTGTATCCAAATTTTATCTGTAGCGTCCTTATGCCCAGGGCTTCGATGGTTTATTAAAATACATGGCTGTCATTGAGCAGTGCCCCCTGAGCTCTGGTGAGCATAGTGGCCCATAGGCCTCTTTTTTGGGATCGACTTCATAAAATTATATGCCTATTAATTTATATCTACAGATTTAAAATGGCGTCGACAATGGACAAGAAGCTGTCTGAAAGTTTTAACGAATTTACACTGGACGTATACAAGCACCTCGCTGGCAAGGATAACGACAACCTCTTCATGTCACCAAGCAGCATCATGGTTGTCATGACGATGGTTCACGCTGGTGCCCGCGGTGAAACGGAGTCACAGATGAAGAAAACGCTGAAATTGGAGAGGCTGGAAGAGAAAGGGATCCACGCTGCCTTTGAAGGATTTGTGAGGTCAGTGAAGAAAGAGAGCAGCAATTTTACTTTGACAATGGCGAATAGACTGTTCCCTCACACCGACAAAACAATTTTGGACAGTTATATACAAACAGTTACAAAGCATTTCCTGGCGGAAACAAAGTCGCTAGACTACACAACAAATCCCGAAGGCAGCCGCCTTGAAATTAACAAATGGGTGGAGGGAGAAACTAAGAATAAGATAAAGGATTTGTTGGCACCGGGGGTGATAACTTCGCTAACAGCACTTGTGGTCGTAAATGCAATCTACTTCAAAGGTGACTGGGCGGATAAATTCGATGCCGCAAAGACGACAAAACAACCCTTCCATATTACATCAGCAAAGAAGGTCACAGTCGACATGATGTTCAAACATTTCAAAAAGACCAAATATGGCCGGATTGACAGTCTGGATTGTAGCGCACTTGATGTACCATACAAAGGGGGAGAACTCAGCATGCTCATACTATTACCTAACAAACAGGACGGGTTACCGGTATTAGAGAAAGCTCTTAGCGCGAGTCAGCTGATGGCTGTTTCATCATCGATGTTTCCAGGCAAAGTTGACGTCACCTTGCCGAAATTCAAACTGGAATCCACCTTTAAGCTCAATGATTGTTTGTCTCAACTTGGAATGCCAGATCTGTTCAATAAGGACAAAGCGAATCTCTCCGGAATGAGCGAAATGGATCTTTACGTGTCTCACGTCGTTCATAAAGCTTACGTTGACGTCAATGAAGAAGGGACAGAGGCTGCGGCGGCCACCGCAGCAGTTATCACAAAGCGCTCAATGCCTATCGTTCACAAGTTCATGGCGGACCATCCTTTCTTGTTCGTGATACAAGATAACAGGGTTGGCGTCCCATTGTTCATCGGGAGGGTTGTAGCGCCTGTCGGAGAGGAAATGGTACAACAACAACAACAACAACAGCAGCGTGAAGACTTATAAACTTGCAATAAGAGTACTCACCCGTGTTTTGATAATGGTTTCTTTCACAACTCAAAGGAATGGGTTTTATTCAGTCAGTCGACACAAAGTTACTAATACTAATTGCAGTAGTTTTACGTTGCGATTATCCACATGACGTATTGTACGAAATCCAGGCAACGGTTATTTATAGCAACGCTATTCTTATCATTGTGAGACCAGAATATTGTATGAATAGAGGATATCACATGAGTGTTCATGTATTATTGAATTTATTAATTAAAAGAGTTGAGGAAAAGGGATAAAATGCGAGGTTTTGC
Source organism: Lucinisca nassula (assembly GCA_963580285.1). Lineage (NCBI taxonomy): Eukaryota > Metazoa > Mollusca > Bivalvia > Lucinida > Lucinidae > Lucinisca > Lucinisca nassula. Next base: position 53,895 of record CAUZLF010000767.1, read on the forward strand.
CGAGCATTTTATACCTTTTCCTCAACGAGTTTAATAAATTCAATAATACATGAGTACGAATGCAAGGTTCTATTTATCATATGACATTTAAAATGCATTTTAGTCACGATTGTTTTACAAAAATGTCAATCTTCAGCTATTAGTAAACGCGACGTCGTTATGGACGTCATGCATGTAACGTTACGGGGCGTATCTAACTTACATGAATATTTAGTCCACTAGTGGATTATCGAATTTATCACATAGAGGATATTTTTTTCTTTTCTTTTTTTCAGTGTAAGATCGAATTTTATTTCACCGAATGAACACAAAAAAACAGTATTTTCACGAGTGGCGTAGCTACGAGTGAAAATACCAGTTTTGGTGTTCATGAGTGAAATAAAATTTGATCTTACAGGAAAAAAATCAAATTTTCTGTTTATTACATACATACTTCAAAAAGATCCCGGGCTTCTCCAGACTTTCGGATGGGTCTTTAAACCGAGGTCCCGTCTCCATATGACCTTAGCTGTTGGTGGGACGTAAAACTCAATACACTCACTCACTCATACTTCAAAACGGCAGTATTTAGCTTCTCTAATCGCGTCACTCGCCCTCAGAGAAAATTAACTTTGTTCCTGGTCGTTTCGCGTCAGTTTAGTAGTGTTCAACGTATTTACTGGGTATAATATCGGGTGTAAACTGAAGTTTGCACCTGAGAAATAGCCTGGGATGGCATTTCTATGAATGGTTACTGAAATAATTGAGAGATTAGTTTCCCAAAGAAGGTGCGGATAGATCTAACGTCGCACGACAAAATACGTGACGTCAGCGTCGAAAATGACGTCATTAACGTCCTCGTGACGCGTGAACGGGCTAAGCGTCAATTCTAATACAGCTAATTAATTTTCAATCATCTGACAATGAAAAAACTGGCCACAGAATTAGATTTCGAGAAAAAAAGTAGTCCCAGACAGTGAAAAATAAAATCAGAAATCTGTATATTTCTTTGAAAAGCATGTATGAAATGGCGTTATTACACTCTCAGACGCGACGTCATATGATGAAGAGGGTTAACTGTATAATTGATCTGGAATGAACTCGTGTGTTTGGTTACGCAAACAGTGTAGATGCAGATCAGGCGCCACAGAACCACAGAAGGTGGTGTCTGATCAGGGTCTACACAGATTGCTAAAAGTTCAGAAATTGAAGGGTAACACGAAACAGATTACGAAAACACGCCTATTTCAATATATTGACAATTTTACAATGGAAGTTTTCAGATAAAAATGTCTGATATTTATCATATTTCCTCTCAGAAAATAGATTGTGGGTACTCGTTAGAACCGCCTCGACGAGGCGGTCTTACGAGTGTGCACAATTTAGGTATTTGGCAGAAATAAGGAAAGTAATATCTACCCCCTGTTAACCCTAGTTTCAGTAACCAGAGTTCTCATTAACTCCAAATTTGGAGCAATTTACTCCAACTTTTTCATTTCTGACTCCAAATTTTTGGAAAGTCTCAATAGAAAGGTATGGTTAAACTCCAACTTTTTCTGGAGGACAGCATTTTTACTCCAATTTTCAAAATCCTAGTGAGAACCCTAATTTTACTATATGAAAGGGGTTTACGGGGGTCAAACTATTTACTGGTCTGCTCAACGTCACTGACTACATAGCACCGGATAAGGCACTTTTTTATGCAAGAATATTAGTTATTTTGATTCTGGATCACATTCTCCGCCTGAGAGCGATATTTGCCCGAGCCGTTAAGCGAGGGCAAATATCGCTTCCAGGCTGGAAATGTGATCTCATGTTTCCCGCCAAGAATCAAAATAACGAATTTGTTACACTGCAAAGCTTTTTTTTTATGAAATTTTATAAATCTTCCAATGTTTTCTTTTGTAAGGGAGTGACATGATCTTTACTTTACTTTAGGATGGTGGGGGTTATAAGTTAGGCGGACGCCTCTTGAGCCCCATGTCGTTTTCTGTAGTATCGGTCAAGGTTGTTTTTGAAACTAGTTATCCACTACGCGGATATACATGTAACATATTCTGGCAACTGATTCCAAGCATTGATCACTCTAATGCTGAAGAAACTCACTCGTTGAGAAATGCTCTTTTTAAGCCGTGGCTTATATATTTTCATAGAGTTTCCACGCGTAGTTGAGTCATCTCTGAATTTGAAGAATGTTTTCTTTACCAGTTATTATTTTGAAGGCTTCGATCAGGTCCCCTCTTCACGTCTCTGTTCTAATGCTGTCAAGTTTAATGCTTTTAGTCTATGATTATAGTTCATATTTTTATCCCCCCCCCGGTACTAGCTGCTCCTCCCTTGGCACTCAGATTTACGGGGTAGAGCTAGGACTGGTCGACCCAGTGTCAGGATAATGTGACTGGGTGTGGTATCATGTAATGTGTCTGGGACATGATACTTCAGTGAGGCAGCACTATAAAAGTGAGCATTGAGCTCCCTGTCGCAGCAACCAGACACCGTCGTGATATGACTGAAAATTGTTGAAAGCGACGTTAAACCCGAATTCACCCCCCCCCCCCCCCCCCGCATCGGCATGATGCCGGGGGGCATATAGTTTTTCGGTTTTCCGTACGTGTGTGTGTACGTACGCATGTACGTGATCCTGTAACCTCAGGTTAAGGTTTTTGTAACAGGTAGAGCCTGACCTTTTAGAACTCATATTTTCCTAACCATTTGATGGAACTGGTTCATCTTTGGTATGATGATAGATATAGGTCCAACGTTTTATTAAGCAATAACCCCACCCATGCCTGTAGCCTCAAGGTCAAGGTCACAAACTTAGAAATTTTCAATGTTAAAGACTCAGGTTAAGGTTTTTGTAACAGGTAGACCTGAACATTTTAGAACCCATATTTTCCAAACCATTTGATGGAATTGGTTCATATTTGGTATGATTATAGATATATGTCCAAAGTTTTATCAGCGATACCCCCACCCATGCCCATGACCTCAAAGTCAACGTCATGGACTTACACAATTTTAATGTTAAAGATTTTAAAGAGCTCAAATTTTCCAAACCATATTATCGATTTGGTTATATGTGCTATGGTGATAGATACAGGTCCAAATAATTATTTGGCAATACCCCCACTCATGCCTATGGCTTCAAGGTCACAGACTTAGAAATTTTTAATTAGATATTTTAAGAGTTGATATTTTCCAAATCGTGTGATGGATTGAGTTTATATTTGGTATGATGTTAGATACCTGTCCATTTTATTCAGCGATACCCCTAGCAGTTTCTATACACTGCAGACTATATGCTTAGCATCTTCTGTAATACATATGCTTAAATCTCTTTCATTAGTCACTTTAGCTTGAATTTCATGGGCCATTTCCTTGACCATTCTTCCAATTTTTCTAAGTCCCTTTGCAACTTTGCAATGATTGTGATTCAGTCTGTTTTGCATAGACCTTTGTACCGTCAACATACATTTTAAAGTTTGCGTTTACTACATCGGGGATGTCATTTGCAAACACAATAAACAACAGAGGCCCCAGGACTGAGCCCTGGGACACTCCACTTAAAACTCAAGTGGGAACTGTCCTCTAAGACAAACCCTCTGTTTCCTGTCAGTTGAGAAGTTTTTGATCCAGTTAATGTATATGTCACCAAAGCCGTACTTCCTGACCTTGTACAGTAACCTCTTGTGTGGCACTGTATCGAAGGCCTTTTTATAATCCAGAAAGACCATATACATGCCTTTACCTTCATCCAAACTGGAAGTAATATCGTCTAAGGTTGCAAGCAGGTTTATCAGACACGATTTACCTTTTACGAAGCCGACTTCTTCTCCTTAACCAGTGGATGGATTTTAGAAATATTTCACAAGAATGTCTATTGGATGACCATCTACCAAAATTGCTCAAACCATTCTGCTCGGGTGAACAAAATGGCCACCAGAGCTAAAAATAGAAAAACCTTTAAAAGACATCTTCTCCTTAACCAGTGGATGGATTTTGAAATTATTGCACAGGAATGTTCCTTGGGTGCCCCTCTACTAAAATTGCTCAAACCGTTCTGCTCAGGTGAACAAAATGGCCTCCAGAGCTAAAAATAGAAAAACCTTTAAAACGACGTCTTCTCCTTAACCAGTGGATGGATTTCGAAGTTACTTCACAGCAATGTTCCTTGGGTGACCCTCTACCAAAATTGCTTAAACCGTTCCGCTCGGGTGAACAAGATGGCAACCAGAGCTAAAAATAGAAAACCTTCAAACGACTTCTCCTTAACCAGTGGATGTATTTTGAAATTACTTCACAGGAATGTTCATTTTGTGACCCTCTACCAAAATTGCTCAAACCGTACCGCTCGGATGAACAAGATGGCCGCCAGAGCTAAAAATAGAATAACCTTTAAACGACTTTTGCTCCTTAACCAGTGGATAGATTTTGAAATCATTTCACTGGAATGTTCCTTGGGGGACCCACTACCAAAATTGCTCAGACCGTTTCGCTCAGGTGAACAAAATGGCCCCCAGAGCTAAAAATAGAAAAAAAAACCTTTAAACGTCTTCTTCTCCTTAACCAGTGGATGGATTTTGAAATTACTTCACAGGAATGTTCCTTGGGTGACCCTCTACCAAAATTGCTCAAACCGTTCCACTTGTGTGAACAAGATGGCTGCCAGAGCTAAAAATAGAAAAACTTTTAAATGACTTCTCCTCCTTAACAGTGGATGTATATTTAAATTACTTCACAGGAATGTTCCTTGGGTGACCCTCTACCAAAATTGCTCAAACCGTTCCTCTCTGGTGAACAAGATGGCTGCCAGAGCTAAAAATAGAAAAAAAAACACCTTTAAACAACTTCTCCTTAACCAGTGGATGGATTATGAAATTATTTGACAGGAACGAGGTTCGAGGTTTTTAGCTCTGGTGGCCATCATGCTCAGTTAAGCAAAATATTTTGAGCAATTTTGTTAGAGGGTCACTCATGGAACATTCCTATAAAATTGCTTCCTTTTAGAGACAGATGTCTTTTGAAAGTTTTGGCCCCCACCCACCTTGGCTGCAAGGTGCTTCTACAGGAGTATTGGTAAACCACTTTGAAGGTGTTAGCCTGTCCAGGCAAAGTGTTGCGAGTGGAACCATCTATGCATTTAAACCCCATTGGTTTCATTGGGTGGCCGGGCTGGAGATGTCATTTCATAAAAAATGACTTCTACTTCTCAAAATGACTTCTACTCCTAAAAAGGCAGACTGATTTTGAATTAAGTTCACAGAAGTGGTCTTTAGGTCCAACCAAAATTGCTCAAACCCTCCACTCCACCATATATTACCCGGAATTCGTTTGTACAATATGGAATAGGTGAGCGCTCCAGGGCCACCATGGCCCTCTTGTTTGAAAATCGGAGTCACATTTGCATTTTTAAAGTCACTTGGCACTGTTCCCGACTCAATAGATTTCTTAAAGTTCAAGTATAAAGGCTTGGCAACTGCATCAAACGCGCCCTTCTCTACGCACTATGTTGATCACGGCGCTCAATAGCAAATGTTTGCGTCATGTTAGAATATTTACATTTCCAGTATAAAGTCTAATGTAAACCTACACAAAACAATGTAGTTCATACTTCCATGAACGCATCGAGTCACATGATTTTCAGTGACGTCAAGTGACGTCAGTCTAAACCATGGTTATCTACGGGCGTCGGTGACGTCAACGCTGTTCCGCGCTTTGTAGAAAAACAAAGTGTAAATGTTTTTCAGCTTTAAAAGTTTCCCCATAAGCGTTTTTTTTTCGCCCAGTGATGAGAGGCAAAAAATGTAAAAATAAAAAAAACTTAACTTTTCTGCTTTTCATGAAATTATGAACGACAGCGTGTCGCTAGCAAAGTCTACATGAGCCCCTTCGGGGTTCGTTTCCGTTGCACGCGACCCACTGCCTTCATCCTTTCATGAACAGTAGAAAAAATAAATTTCATTTCTCAAATGAAAGTTTTAAAACGGAAAACAATGAAATAAAGCATCAAATGAATGGAAAGCAATCAAAGATTTCTATTTTACTGTGGTTCATGGAATTATTTTGCTAACTGCAGTAAATCCAAGATGGCGGACATCGCAATTCAGCGAAGGCAAGAGAGGGGTAGAGATCAATATATTTTTTCTCACGGGGTATATGGAAAATAATTGCCCTTGCGCTGTCCAATTAAAAGCCTGGAAATCTCCTTGCAGTTTAACAAGTTCTGATATTTTTCTTATTTCTGGATGAAAACATATATTGTGGGTACTCATTTAAAGCGCCTCGGCAGATATCATCCTATCTGGTCCTGCACAGACTGGCAACTAAATGCATTATACTATCTAGCAGCCAAAACAAAGATGGTGATGTGGCAGCACGGATGCGCAGTCTGATCTGCAACTATGTTATTCGGCACAAATGGCACAAACAGTTTACTTGTGGTGCGGCTCTTGTTACGGGCATTGGTGCACAATGTTGTTTACTGCTTTAACGCTGTGCATGCTGGGTATTTTATTTCGCAGCAGACGACATTTTGAAATATTTTTTTCACTTTTCCAAGAAAACAGGATTTGACATCTCATGCAAATTGTCTCTTAAGGACACAATATTTTCATGAGATGTCAAATTCTGTTTACTGAGAAAAGAAAACTATCAACTATTTGTCGCCTGCTGAATTAGCCGAGTTTTGCCGTTATAACGCATGTCGGTATAAAGAGGTTGGACTGTAAATTCATTCGGCAAATTAACTGCCATTCTTTTGCAAAGGAGATAACTTCCTGAACGGCCTGTGAGCTCTACCACAAACTGAATCCCTCTGCGAAAGGGGAAAGAATTTGCACCGCAGAAGTTAAAACTTTTTTTTTAACTCTTTAAGATGCCAAGAAAACCTGCATAAAAATGTCGTCTATTTATATCGTCTGCTGTCACTACCTGCAAAATTTTAAAGGGTATTTTTCGTGCAGGCAAACGGGGTGGACCCTAAGTAGACTCCCCTAAAGCAGTCTAATCTAAGTCCACTCCGTTTACAAACATGACTTTCAAGGTTACCAGCAGAAGACAAAGCAGACGACAGTTGTTGTAATTGGTATCTAATTCATCTCTTTTAAGAGAAAACTGCCAGATCTATTAATATGACGTTTCATATCAGTGCTACGTCATGACGTTTCAGCAACGTTGTATGAACGCCGATGCAACGTCATGAACGCCGATTCAACGTCATCGCATCGACATTCGCCCCAGCCCATTGGGGTTTGAAAAAAAAATAGAATGGGCTGCATGATGCTTCCACGCAGAGCTGAAACCGGCCGTACTGTGTACTGGTAAACCGCTTTCGGGTCTGCCCAGGCAAATTGGTGCGAGTCGGACCAGCCATACATATTAAACAATTTGGTTTGTTTGGCAGGGATTGAGATGTCAATTTCATTTCAGTGCCGGGTAATAGTTCCACAAAATTGGAAGCAACGTCTCCAAAATGACATAAAATAGTGTTGACGACCTAAACCCTCAATTCAAACTGCATCGACATTGCCAACATGTTGTGTTGCCCGCTGGAATTTAAAATGAAAATTGTCTTGAAAACAGTCCTTTTTAGCGCACCTGAGCACGAATTGTTCATAGTCGGTTATTGTGATCAGTGAATGTCCGTCGTGCGTCGTCAACAGTTTGCTTTAAATGCTAACTCCTCCTAAACCCTTGGGCCAATTTGATTCAAACTTCACAGGAATGTTGGCTAATGGCTCCCTACCAAAATAGCTAAACTCATTCCGCTCTGATAAACAAACTGGCCGCCAGAGCTAAAAATAGAAAAATCTTTAAACGCCAACTCCTCCTGTACACTTGGGCCAATTTCATTCAAACTTCATAGAAATGTTGCTTAGGTTACTCACAACCAAAATAGCTAAAACGGTTCCGCTAGCGATTAGCAAAATAGTCGTTAGAGCTAAAAAAATAAAACAAATCTAAATTTGCCTCAAACACGAACTCCGCCAAAACCTTTGGGCCAATTTGATTCAAACTTCACAGGCATGTTGCCTAGGTGACTCCCGACCAAAATAGCTAAAATCGTTCCGCTCTGACAAACAAGATGGCCCCCAGAGCTAAAAATTGAAAACATCTTCAAACGACAACGCCTCCTGTACTATTTGGCCAATTTCATTCCATTCAAACTTCATAGGAATGTTGCTTAGATGACCCTCTACCAAAATAGCTGAAACAGTTCACCACCGATAAACAAAATGGCCGTCAGAGCTAAAAATAGAAAAAAAAATCGTAAATTTGCTTCAGGAAGAGTTGTCGTTTCAAGACTTTTTTATTTTTAGCTCTGGCGGACATCTTGTTTGTCAGAGCGGACCGATTTTAGCTATTTTGGTAGGGAGTCACGTAGGCAACATCCCTGTTGGGTCAATTCAAACTGCATAGGAATAATGCTTAAATGACCTTCTACCGATTGACTAGGCAGAGCTCGTTAGCACCGCCTTTGGGATTTTCTATTAAAAAAGAGGGAAACCAAGTCACTGGATTGTGTGAATTCAACTGTAACATAAACAAAGCTCCGGCGTATATATGGGAATTTGATTCGCTTGCAGAAAGCATGCGAAAGGCACTCTACCGAATCTTCTGGTGGACTCAGCGAAGACAACACCTGAATAGCTCAGCCTATAGTCAATTTTATCTGCGACTACTATAACCTTAATATGCACATGATTGTTAATTGTGGTGAGAAATCTCTTGTTCGGGGGACGAGTGATCATTTAATTGGTCAGATACAGAACATATGGAAGTTCATACCTGTTACCTGGGTCGGCCTCGGTAGCTCAGTCGGATGCGCGTCTGACTGGTGGTCAGGAGGACGCGGGTTCGATACCTGCCGAGGTCGGCAACATTCTTTCGTGGAGATGGAACATGAAATCTTTTCTACGGTCATTCTCTCCCTTCTGCTGATTCAAGAAGGGCAGTTGTCATTTTCCGGCGAAAGAATGTGCACTGTGCTGGTTATCCGCTTACGTATAAGCCTGTCCAGGAAAAGTGTGGATAGGTAAACTGACCGGCGCAAAAATGACATAGTGTTGACTGTGCCGTTACACTCTAATACAAAAAACAAAAAAAAAAAAAACAACTGTTACCCGGATTTCTTACCAGTAAAGCTACTGTGCTTAGGAACTTTAGGCCGACTGACAAACAAGCGACCTAAGAACATTTGATTTCTTCCATGTTTGAGGGATGCTTGCGGTCTTTAAATTAAGTGAGCCAGTTTATGATAAAATGGTATTTATCGCCTAGGCGACCAGTAACGGTTCAGGCCAGCCTGCAAATATGTGCATTCTCTCCTGGCATACATACAGAGAATACCGTGAGACAGCTTCACGCAAGACGCCATGAGTCTAGCCATTTAACAGCCATATAACAACCCAGCAGGCAGTAACGTCGTATCAACGTCGATGCATGGCGTTGTATCGACGTTGATACGACGTTGCATACAAGTTGTGTGCCCGCTGGGGGTGAAAAACTTCGATAGGGGAACTGGTTAGTATTTTCTTATCTTCCTGAAAATATATGTTGTGTGTACTCATTAGAATCGCCTCGATGAGGCGATTCTAATAAGTAAACACGGCATACCTCGTCACCTAGCGCGATGAAGGCCCCGCCCATCGGGGCTTGGAGAAATGGATTGGGCTGCATGATGCTTCCACGCAGAGCAGAAACCTGTTAATTTATAATTCGTTTAAGCAATATAAAAAATCTTTTAAGTAATATAAACCGAATTCTAAATGGGTATGGTTTTTACCCATAATATTCGGGAACCAGCTTTGTTGTCGTTGTATGTAAACACGGAAGTGTCAGTTTCAGTGACCTGGCTGTATTAAAAGTTTGTAGGCGCTTGTTCTCTTTCTTGTAAGTCTGACATTTATTTTGATCTTCATGTAAATTTGGCTAAGGACAACTAAATGTGGGGGTTTGCAGGATGTAAACAATTTAAATCAAAGTTGCACTAAATCCGAAAAAAACAACAACAACAAAAAAAAAAAACACCTCTGGATCTGGCGGAACTAGCTTGGGTTTGCCAGGGTCACTTACATGCTGTTTACCCACGATACTTTGGGTGGTATACAACAGGTGCAGGTGCAGAGGTAAACTAGGTGTGTGTTTGGGGAAGTGTGTGTGTGTGTGTGTGGAGTGGGGGGGGGGTTAGGAAAGGGTGACTAGATTGTTAATATTCTGCTTTTTGTCAACTAGGACTACGTATAGGACTTTCATGTGACACCGTAAAACACTTGGGGCCTGGACTCAGGTGAGTTATCATAGGCCGAATTGACCTCTTAAAGTTCGATTTTCGCACAGTTTTTTCCATAGTGAAACATGACTGAGCAGGCTAGCCTAACCTGTTCAAAAAGCTTAATCCCATGTCAAGAAAGCTCATAAATGAGAGTAGCTGTGATGTCGATATAGCCCCTTTACCGTAAAGTGGCTGGGAAAAAAAAAAAACGTGCAAAAATCGGCCGTTTATCACTTACCTGAGTCCAGGCCCCAAGTATCTGTGCGTAAAACGCACAAAATGAGTGATGTTATGATACTAGAGAGAGAGAGAGAGAGAGAGAGAGACAGAGAGAGACAGAGAGAGAGAGAGAGAGAGAGAGAGAGAGAGAGAGAGAGAGAGAGAGAGAGAGAAAGTACCGCGATTCGTATTTGCTCTGAATGTTCTTTGGATCATTAGACTGGGAAAACAATTTCATGAGAGGCAGTCTTAATTAACTTGATTTGGTTTTCTTCTCAGAAGAAATTTTCTCAAAAGGGAAGTTCTCTTGAATGCAAAATGATTGCTCATTAGGGTCAAATCTCTCCTTTAAGATCAGATCCCTTATCTGGAGAGGGCCGGCTTACCGGAAAATAAACAAAAAAGTCGCGGCTGTTTTATCCTCTGTAAATGGGGAAGAAATCTTCAAAGTGTATGAATTCATCCTATTGATCGGTGATAATTTGTTAAATACGTGTATTGAATGAAGTAAATGCATTTTGCCCGTGACCCGAAACCTGTTAAAACTTGCTGAAGTTTTATAAGCAGACCTTAGTAGACATTCATACAATCTCGATGTTCGATCAACGGGTCATGCAGAACGATGCCAGACAGAGATATTTAAACAAATACGCCTCGCCTTAGGGTAAATGAATCAACTTTTAACCATGTAACGTTTCTACAGTCGATCTTCAATGGCTCGAACACCTTTGGGACCTCGAAAATCTGTTCGAGACAGGGGTTGTTCGAGCCACTGAGGTTACTGTCAGGAGGCATATCGAGATACTTTTAGACATCTTTTCGGTGTTTTATAATGAATATGTATGATGTGTGTACTCATTAGAATCGCCTCATCGAGGCGATTCTAATGAGTACACACAGCATACATTTGCAAGATAAAAGACTAAAATCTCCTTAATTATCCTCACTATTTTTTATGTATACAGGATTTCGCTAGGAGCTCAAGAATGGGTTCGACACATCCTTGGTAAACGAGCCATCGGTGTTCTAACCATCTAAGTTCTTCTGTATTTCTTTATTGTGAATTATGAGGAACAACACACGTTGAATGTTTAAAGAGGCGGTTCTAACGAGTGCCCACAGTATGTGATTTATAACTGAAATATACCCAGAGTAAACAGGAGTGGCCATCGGTGTTCTAACCATCTAAGTTCTTCTGTATTTCTTTATTGTGAATTATGAGGAACAACACACGTTGAATGTTTAAAGAGGCGGTTCTAACGAGTGCCCACAGTATGTGATTTATAACTGAAATATACCCAGAGTAAACAGGAGTGGCTGGGGGTGACGTGTATCTTGCGTCATCATTACGAAAACACGCCTATACAAATGTATTGTAAACTTTACCGCTGAAAAAAAAACACGAAATTTTTAAGATGAAAAATTGTGATATTTTTCTTATTTTTGCTCAAAATATAGATTGTCGGTACTCGTTAGAACCGCCTCATCGAGGCGGTTCTAACGAGTACCCACAATCTATATTCTAGAGCAGAAATAAGAAAAATACGGTTAACCCCTGTAAACCACAGTTTTTCAACATAAAAGTGTGGTTCAAGGGGGTGTTTTCGTGATGCCGGGGGGTGGGGGGGGGGTCTAATTGATATTGGCTTACAGTTGGGCAAGGCGTGCTGTCCTTGCTGCAGGAAAAGGGTAGAGGAGAAATATTATTTCAGTCTCTACACTTCCAGTCAGTTTCCTCTTACTCGCCGGTCCCTAACTAGGGCTGGCTAATCGGAGCGGAAAAGATAGTCGATTATTGGTCTTGTCATTGCGATCAATAATCGATTAGTAATCGCTAAGGTTTTTGTCATAATTTTACCTACATGTATCTGGATTTCTTCTGAGCATGACTCTTACCATATGTTGCACTTTATTATACTCTTAACCACCTCGGCTATGGCCGAGCGTTGTTTTACGGGGGGAGCGAGGAGATCTTGTAGGTGTACCGATTCATATCCTAATTTAAACATTTCAGATTTTATCTCTTCTCGTGCATGGGCGTTTGTTACACATTCAAACAAGATGTGTTGTGTTGTTTCTAGTTCATAGTTATCGCATTTTCTGCATAGACAAGTTGTGTTTCCTAGTTGAGTGAGGTTGGCATTTAGGCCGTTATGGTTAAATCTCAAACGGGAGAGCAATGTAATACTTTTCTGGCTGATCCTCTGACAACCCCGCACTACAGTTATCAGTTTCGTTAGAAATGTCTCGACAGTAATGTGTTTGTTTGATTTGAGGTTTAAAGGTGCATTATTGAGCTACCGGGTCTCAAAATTTTTTTCTGGTTTTTATCTTCAATGCATACTCCTTTGTCATGTGTACACTTTTGGAGCCAAATACAGCTTCAGAACTGTGTGAAAATGGTCGTTTTCATTCGTGTTTACCCTTCGCTCTGAACATGTGTTCGGAATTTCTGTTCTAAAAATAAATCTGTCACTTTACACATACATGGCGACAGTATCGTCTCTGAGTGTCGTTACTTATGGCATGGTATTCAGCGTCATATTTTTTTCCGATTCAGACATGGCCTAAGCAAACAAGGCCAAAAATGAAAGTCGCATAACGTCATATATGGGAATTCTATTTTTGTCACGAACTAAAAATAGATCTAACTAGTGTTCGAAACCTAGTTAGGGAATCCCTCTCAAACTCGTTTACCTGTCATCATAATTGTTCGCATTTTTGCATAAAATGCATTCATTTGTATTGTTTTAAAGAAAAATACCGGCTATATGTATTTTATTTTTGGAAGCATTTTTTCCAGATAGCTCAATAATGAACCTTTAAAGTCCCCGTCAACAATGTAAAGGTCATTTTGGGGACGTTGCTTCCAATTTTGTGGGGCTTTTACCCGACATTGAGATGAAATGACATCTCAAGCCCTGCCGCCCAATGAAACTATTACTGTTTATAAGCATGACGGGCCGGGCCGACTCGCATCGCTTTGCCTGCGCAGGCTTAGGTTCTCTAAGCGGTTAACAGGTACTCGTGTGCGGGTCGGTTTCAGCTCTGCGTGGAAGCATCGTGCAGCCCATATATTTCTTCAAGCCCCGATGGACAGGACGATTAATATTAACATACGGTCTAACAGTCTACGATATGTTTGTTTTCTTACAGGTGCACTTCTTTTATTGCGCGCTATATCCTACCCCTCAACATGTATCAGGAATGTCTAAAAAACTAAGAGAGAGAGAGAGAGAGAGAGAGAGAGAGAGAGAGAGAGAGAGAGAGAGAGAGAGAGAGAGAGAGAGAGAGAGAGAGAGAGAGAGTCTTTTAAACATAATCCTTGACACAAATTCTCTTAACGCATGGAACGAAATTTGTATTGTGAATGGATTCACGGGTTCATAGAGAGAGAGAGAGAGAGAGAGAGAGAGAGAGAGAGAGAGAGAGAGAGAGAGAGAGAGAGAGAGAGAGAGAGACACGAAAGTAATCGTTTAAAAATAATCCATAACACAAAATCTCTTAACGCAGGCAACGGAAGTCGTATTTTGAGTGGATTCGCATGCGCTTTCCAAGATGGGCATATGCCCGAAATCTCATTTTCGCTGGACAAATCTCATTTTCGCTGGACATGCGGTTTATTTAGCTTTGTAGACCAACCATGTTATATCAGCCAATTCATAAGAAAACTAGTCTGCGCAGTCCGATAAGCACCTTTGGGTTCGTACGGGCCTCCGTGGCCTAGTGGATAAGAGCGCTGACTCTTAGTCATTAGGTCTCTCACCGCCGTAGGTTCGAGCCTCGCTCGGGCCACGTGTGAGACGCCAAGTTCTGCAACGGAAGGTCAGGTGGTTTTTCTCCGGGTACTCCGGTTTTCGCCCACCTCTAATTAACGATCGGCTCGATATGAGTGAAATAATCTTGAAAGGGCCGTAAAACCCAAACCAAAAAAAAAAACAAAAAACCTTTGGGTTCGATATTTAGATAGTACAATGCAGTGAAGCTCGTTGTTAAGGGGAATGGGAACACCTGGCAGATTTTCCGCCATTTTTCAAAGGGAGACAACTTTCGGGACTTCCTGTTCGCTTTTCTATCAGCCTTGTCACACGGTAAAAGGGGTCTACTCATAAAGGAAAGAATTTGCTCCTCAGAAGCAAATTCTTTCCTTTAAGAGTTGACCCCTATTGACATGGGAGACAAAAATACTTTTGGAGGAGTTGCCTCCCCTGAAGGTGTTCCCATTCCCATTTAGGTTAGCTAGAATTGAGACTATTACTGCCTTTAAACGCATATTTAAAACGTTTCAAGTATGTATTCTGCTACTTCCAGTGTCCTATAGAAAGAGACCATCTTCGGACCACTTGTGAACGGTCCCAAAGGTGGTCTAAATGTATGAATTTTACTATTACAGTACCTCCAAATTTCAAGATTCCCACTACTACCCAGTCAGCAAAGTATGCTGATCCAACGTCTGGCCTACGGCGTGGTAACGTCGTATCGCTGTCGGCCCGACGGTGGCCCGTTGTTTAATGCTGGCTGGGTATGTATCGCTGAAAGGGCCGATTTACGACTTAGCTCATCGCAAAACAGTTACACGAAGACTATGGAACAGTATTTAGGTAAAAACTCAATTATGCAACATTGAGATTGCAATATGCAATTTTGATATTCTGTTATGCTATATTTATGGAACAGGATTTAGGTAAAAACTCAATTATGCAACAATGAGATTGCAATATGCAATTTTGATATTCTGTTATGCTATATTCAGTTACAATTGTGCAAAATATTCCGCTTCTGCTTCTTCTAGTTCTCATTATTCTCGTTAAGTGGCGCTGTGATCGTTTTTCCGTAAACGTCCGCCTGTATTCGGAAGATACTAAAAAGAATCTGCAAGCGTATTGGTGACACGGAGGAGTGAAAGAAACGAGAGAACTATATTTTTGGCATAAAACGGACGATTTGGGGACAATACACCCTTGCCGATAAAATCATTTACACATAATTTTTATTTTATATGTCAGA
This sequence comes from Lucinisca nassula, assembly GCA_963580285.1. NCBI lineage: Eukaryota > Metazoa > Mollusca > Bivalvia > Lucinida > Lucinidae > Lucinisca > Lucinisca nassula. The sequence continues at coordinate 69,373 of CAUZLF010000767.1, forward strand.
CCAGGAATCAGCTTTGCTGTGTTTGTTTTGTGTCCAAGTTTTATCTAAATATATCGCAAATGTGTTCAGGCCATTGCACCTCTAAAATATAAATTTGTTGTAAATACTTATAATAATTTTGTATGGCACAGAAAGGCTCCTGTCCAATGTCGTGTAGACCTTGGTGAGACTGCTCCTTTATGATCACCTGAAGCAAACATAGTTACAACTCTCTTCTGTGAAAATGCATTTTAGATGAGAAACGACTTACGTTCCCTCTAACATTTATTTCTGATCCAGGGCATATCCAACGGAATTCTAAAACTAGGCATTTTGGTTCTGTTGTTTGATTTGATGTTTAACGTCACCTTCAACACAGTATAGATCATTTTGGAGACGTTGCTTCCACTTTAATGGGACTTTTACCCGACACTGAGATGAAATGACATCTCCAAGCCCTGTCGCCCAATGAAACCAATAGGGTTTGTAAGCGTATACTTAGATCCTCTAAGCGGTTTACCAGTACTGGTGTGCGGGTCGGTTTCAGTTCATGCAGCCCATCTATTTCTTCAAGCCCCGATGGCCGGGGGTCTGATTCCCAGTTTGTTTTGTCACATGTTTATATAGATGTTCGTAACTGTTTGTGTTAAATGCATTCATTAATTTATAAGAAAATAGAAAACTATCTGACTTTTTATACTAGATTTTTGGCTTCAAGTGACAAAACGCAAAGGTTTCCACTTTTTAGCTCACCGTCACGTAGTGACGAGGTGAGCTTTTGGGATCACTTTTCGTCCGTCGTCAGTCCGTGCGTGCGTCCGTGCGTCCGTAAACAATTTCTTCAAACGACATCTCCTCCTAAACCACTGATCGGATTTTGATCAAACTTCACAGGAATGGTGGTCCCCTTTCAAAGTTGTTCAAATGGTTCCGGTCCGTTGCACATCTAGGTCATAGGAGCCAAAAATAGATTTTTTTTCACCAAAAACTTAAAAAATCTTCTTCTCTGAAACCACAAGGCCCATGTCTTTGATATTTGGTATGGAGCTTCATCTAGTGGACCTCTACCAAGATTGTTCAAATTATAGCCCCTGCCCTGGGGCCCTTTGGTTTTACATAGACTTATATATAGAGATAATCTTTGGAAATCTTCTTCTCTGAAACAGCAAGACCTAGGTCTTTGATATTTGGTGTGAAGCTTCATCTAGTGGACCTCTATCAAGATTGTTTAAATTATAGCTCTGAGGCCAAAAATGTCCCCGCCCCGGGGCCATTTGGTTTTACATAGGCTATGTAGGGAATATCTTTAAAAAAATGGTCTCTGAAACCCCAAGGCCCAGGTCTTTGATATTTGGTGTGTAGCTTCATCTAGTGGACCTTTGCCAAGATTGTTCAAATTATAGGCTTTGTTGATATTTGGTATGAAGCTTCACCTTTTTAGACCTCCCTCAACATTTTGCACATTGTAGCCCTGGGGTCAATAATGGCCCTCCCAGAGGCCCACTTGTAACTCTATCATATGGGTCAGGTGAGCGATCCAGGGCCATCATGGCCCTCTTGTTTGAGAAAAACACAACGCGCAGCAAATTCTTTCATACCGGAGTGCAGGTGGAAAACCCGCACCTGCTACAATGTAACATATCAAGCGCTGGAAGCCTCTGTGGTGTAGTGGTTATGCTACTCGCCTCATTAACCAGGGATCGCAGGATCGACCCCGGCTTCTCCAGAATTTCGGATGAGTCTTTAAACCCAGGTCCCATCTCCGTATGACCTTAGCTGTTGTCGAGACGTAAAACTAAAAACGCACTCACATACCAAGCGCATCCCACCATAAAATAACATCTTTATAATTCTTACCCCCCCCCCCTCCCCCCCCCCCCACACACACACACTTGATCCCCACTTTTATACGGTAAAACTGGGATTGACAGGAGTAAACATTATTTTTCTCATTTCTACTCCAAAATATAGATTGTGGGTACTCGTTAAAATGGGATCGAAGAGGCGCTTCTAACGTGTACCCAACATGTATATTTTAAGCAACAGTCAGAAAAATATCATCACGACTTTTCATCTTTCAATTTTTGTTGTTGTATTTTTCGGCGGTAAAATGTACAAATCTAATGCATCAAAAACATTTTTTTTTCTGGATTCTGTAATCTTTAATAATAAGTAAATAAATAAATAAATAAATAGATAATGTCGTTAAGTTCCGCCAGGTAAACCTGGGTACGCTGTACGCGGTCTAACTGTAATAAAACAAGAAGAAAAAAAAACTTTGGTGTAGACCTAATACATGGAAATACATGTAAGTACAAAATGGTTTGGATTCAGCCACTCCATTTGCCAAATCGTTACATGTAGAACTTGAAGAAATATGTAGTAGGCTGGTTAAGGCAGTCGCGACACTAGCTCAGCAAGGTTTTGCTGGCTGAAGACAGACGGACGGACGGACGAACTGACAGACGACCAGCTAATATTTTCGCGTTGTGATTCTGTTGGATGAAAGCTATCCTGCCCCAGTCTAACTTATGAAGACAGACAGACGGACATATGAATAGGACAGCTGTCATTGTGACCACAGGTGCGTTTCTATGGTTGTGGGTCGGGGCTGAGAATGAGTAAGTACTGTTCATGTTAATGGATGAAGTATTTACATCAGAATTACAATGGGAATTGGGGAACTAGTTGTTGTTTTCCAAATTCCCAGTGTGGTCAGCTGGTGAGGTCCCAGGGAACGAATCCCCGTTGCCGGTGAACAGAGAGACAAACTGGTTTTGAAGGTAAACGGTCGTCATAAGAACATAGGGGTTACCCCACCGCTCGGCGATACGCTGTGCGGACGTATACATACTTCTATAATATCCAAACATTTGAGTTTTGAGTGAGGTTGCAATTAGTAAATAATATCTTTATAAGTAACACCTCAGAAGGATCAGATTTATGAAAATTGTATGAATTAATCAATTTTAACAATATTTGCTCATTTCAAATCCACAGATTCGGCACAGACTAATCCCTCATGGTAATTTAGTAAATGTTCAACGATAGAGTATTTTCCCCTTCGTCAAACAAGTATTAACTTTTAAATAAAAATCCTGTTTCTCATAAATAAGGAACCGCGCTGTAAAATTTATTTTAAAGATGCAAACGTACACATTATTGTAAATATCCGAATTATTGAATAGCTGGATAAAATTTATCGCTGCTGGCTTGAATTTGGCCCCTGGAAAAGCGAATGCGATCTTCTCAAACGGACGCTTGTCATCGGAAAAAATACGGCAAATCCACGGACATTACGGAACGTTACCGTCACCTCAATGACTGGTACCCCGTCTAACCACAGCAGAATCGAAACTGAATAATGCAAAATAGGACGTCCAAATGCCATATTTAAATACAAAGGTCTCAAATTAGAATGTGCATGTTGCATATTCGAATAAAGTAGAAAGATATGGAAAGGTTCATAATGCAAAGTGCGGTTTCAACAATTCATATTGTAATTGCACATTGCATAATTGAGTTTTTACCTTAATTCTGTTCCATAGAAGACAGTCTTTTTTGCGATCGACTTCATAAAAGGGTAAGCCTATTAACCCATTTGTATGCTAGTAGACTCTTCCATTGCTATATGTTGGACAAGTCCATTTGTAATATAAGGGGTGTCAGGTCTATTTTTTTCGTTTTTATTGTTTTTTAGACGGAACATTCTGTTAGCAAACAGTTCAGGCCTTGATCAGACGCCGCGTTCTGCGGCGTCTGATCTGGGCCTGAACTGTTTGCCAAGGTACCACTTTAGGGGTTTCCCGCCTACTTTGGGTTAATTTATATCTACAGATTTAATATGGCATCGACAATGGACAAGAAGCTGTCTGAAAGTTTTAACGAATTTACACTGGATGTATACAAACACCTCGCTGGCAAGGATAACGACAACCTCTTCATGTCGCCTAGCAGCATCATGGTTGTCATGACGATGGTTCACGCTGGTGCCCGCGGTGAAACGGAGTCACAGATGAAGAAAACACTGAAACTGGAGAGGCTGGAAGAGAAAGGGATCCACGCTGCCTTTGAAGGATTTGTGAGGTCAGTGAAGAAAGAGAGCAGCAATTTTACTTTGACAATGGCGAATAGACTGTTCCCTCACACCGACAAAACAATTTTGGACAGTTATATACAAACAGTTACAAAGCATTTCCTGGCGGAAACAAAGTCGCTGGACTACACAACAAATCCCGAAGGCAGCCGCCTTGAAATTAACAAATGGGTGGAGGGAGAAACTAAGAATAAGATAAAAGATTTGTTGGCACCAGGGGTGATAACTTCACTAACAGCACTTGTGGTCGTAAATGCGATCTACTTCAAAGGTGACTGGGCGGATAAATTCGATGCGGCAAAGACGACAAAACAACCCTTCCATATTACACCAGCAAAGAAGGTCACAGTCGACATGATGTTCAAACATTTCAAAAAGACCAAATATGGCCGGATTGACAGTCTGGATTGTAGCGCACTTGATCTACCATACAAAGGGGGAGAACTCAGCATGCTCATACTATTACCTAACAAACAGGACGGGTTACCGGTATTAGAGAAAGCTCTTAGCGCGAGTCAGCTGATGGCTATTTCATCATCGATGTTTCCAGGCAATGTTGACGTCACCTTGCCGAAATTCAAACTGGAATCCACCTTTAAGCTCAATGATTGTTTGTCTCAACTTGGAATGCCAGATCTGTTCAATAAGGACAAAGCGAATCTCTCCGGAATGAGCGAAATGGATCTTTACGTCTCTCACGTCGTACATAAAGCTTACGTTGACGTCAATGAAGAAGGGACAGAGGCTGCGGCGGCCACCGCAGCAGTTATCACAAAGCGCTCAATGCCTATTGTTCACAAGTTCACGGCGGACCATCCTTTCTTGTTCGCGATACAAGATAACAGGATTGGCGTCACATTGTTCATCGGGAGGGTTGTAGCGCCTGTCGGGGAGGAAATGGTACAACAACAACAACAACAACAACAGCGTGAAGACTTATAAACTTGCATTACGAGGACTCACCCGTGTTTTGATTATGGTTTCTTTCACAACTCAAAGGAATGGAGTTCAATCAGTCAGTCGACCCAAAGTTACTAATACTAATTGCAGTAGTTTAACGTTGCGAATATCCACATGACGTATTGTACGAAATCCAGGCAACGGTTAATTATAGCCACGGTATTCTTATCATTGTGAGACCAGAATATTGTGTGAATAGAGGATCTTACATGAGTGTTCATGTATTATTGAATTTCTTTATTAAAAGAGTTAAGGAAAAGGGATAAAATGCGAGGCTGTGCCGAGCATTTTATGCCTTTTCCACAACGAGTTTAATAAATTCAATAATAAATGAGCACGAATGCAAGATTCTATTTAATATATGACATTTAAAATGCATTTTATTCACGATTGTTTTACAAAAATGTCAATCTTCAGCCATTAGTAAACGCGACGTCGTTAAGGACGTCATGCATGTAACGTTACGGGGCGTATCTAACTTACTTGAATATTTAGTCCACTAGTGGATTATCGAATTTATCACATAGAGGATATTTGTTGTTTTTTTCAGTGTAAGATCGAATTTTATTTCACCGAATGAACACCCAAACCAGTATTTTCACGAGTGGCGTAGCTACGAGTGAAAATACCAGTTTTTGTGTTCATAAGTGAAATAAAATTTTATCTTACACGAAAAAAAAAAAAATAATAATCAAATTTTCTGTTTCTTACATGCTTCAAAACGGCAATATTTAGCTTCTGTAATCGCGTCACTCGCCCTCAGAGAAAATTAACTTTGTTCCTGGTCGGTTCGCGTCAGTTTAGTAGTGTTCAGCGTATTTACTGGGTATAATATCTGGTGTAACTGAAGTTTGCACCTGAGAAATAGCCTGGGATGGCATTTCTATGAATGGTTACTGAAATAATTGAGAGATTAGTTTCCCAAAGAAGGTGCGGATAGATCTAACGTCGCACGACAAAATACGTGACGTCAGCGTCGAAAATGACGTTATTAACGTCATCGTGACGCGTGAACGGGCTAAGCGTCAATTCTAATACAGTTACTTAATTTTCAATCATCTGACAATGAAAAAACTGACCACAGAATTAGATTTCGGGAAAAAAGTAGTCCCAAACAGTGAAAAATAAAATCAGAAATCTGTATATTTCTTTGAAAAGCATGTATGAAATGGCATTATTACACTCTCAGACGCGACGTCATATGATGAAGAGTGTTAATTGTATAATTGATCTGGAATGGACTCGTGTGTTGGGTTTCGCAAACAGTGTAGGCGCAGATCAGACGTTACAGAACTACATAAGGTGGTGTCTGATCCGGGTCTACACAGATTGCTGAAAGTACCGTTTAAGGGTAACACGAAACAGATTACGAAAACACGCCTATTTTAATATATCGACATTTTTACCATGGAAGTTTTCAGATAAAAATGTCTGATATTTATCTTATTTCCTCTCAGAACATAGATTGTGGGTACTCGTTAGAACCGCCTCGACGAGGCGGTCCTTACGAGTGCGCACAATTTAGGTATTTGGCAGAAATAAGGAAAGTAATATCTACCCCCTGTAAACCCTAGTTTCAGTAACCAGAGTTCTCATTAACTCCAAATTTGGAGCAATTTACTCCAACTTTTTCATTTCTGACTCCAAATTTTTGGAAAGTCTCAATAGAAAGGTATGGTAAAACTCCAACTTTTTCTGGAGGACAGCATTTTTACTCCAATTTTCAAAATCGTAGTAAGAACCCTAATTTTACTATATGAAAGGGGTTTACGGGGGTCAAAACTGTTTACTGGTCTGCTCAACGTCACAGACTACATAGCACCGGATAAGGCACTTTTTATGCAAGATTCTAACACAGCGCGCCTATATAGGCAATGGAAAATAACTGAATTCTGAAACAAATCACAGCTCGGAAGAGCGTGACGAGTGACGTCATTAAAAACTGCAAATTTATGACGTCACTAGTCGATTTCCTTGACGTTTGACGGTGTAACGTCATTTTCTCGCATCGAAAACGTAAGAAATGGATATAAATGCATGTGTTTCAGTCGATAATTTTAGCGGGATTTCTTCTGACAATGGCGAAAAGTTGTGAGATTTTGAAGGAAAAAAACAACATTATTGCCGATTTTCAGCGTGTTAGAATCGAAATAGATCAGCTCTAGGTAGTGATTTGTTGGGTAATAAATCACAGTTTGTCGGTCAGTTGTAAGTAGACCAATCACGCGCGCTACGCGCTCGTGATTTGTCTACTTTACAACTGACCTCCAAACTGTGATTTATCACACAACAAATCACAGTTAGAGCTGATCTATTTCTTAAATATTAGTTATTTTGATTCAGGATCACATTCTCTGCCTGAGAGCGATATTGTTAATATCGCTCCAGGCGGGAAATGTGATCTCATGTTCCCCGCCAAGAATCAAAATAACGAATTTGTTATACTGCAAAGCTTTTTTATGAAATTTTATACATCTTCCAATGTTTTCTTTTGTAAGGGAGTGACGTCATATTTACCTAACTTTAGGGTGATGGGGGTTATAAGTTAGGCGGACGCCTCTTGAGCCCCATGCCGTTTTCTGTAGTACCGGTCAAGATTGTTTTTGAAACTAGTTATCCACTATGCGGATATAACATATTCTGGCAACTGATTCCAAGCATTGATCACTCTAATGCTGAAGAAACTCACTCTTTGAGAAATTCTCTTTTTAAGCCTTGGCTTATATATTTTCATAGAGTTTCCACGCGTAGTTGAGTCATCTCTGAATTTGAAGAATGTTTTTCTTTACCAGTTATTATTTTGAAAGCTTCGATCAGATCCCATCTTTCACGTCTCTGTTCTAATGCTGTCAAGTTTAATGCTTTTAGTCTATCATTATAGTTCATATTTTTATCCCCCCCCCCCCCACACACCGCATCGGCATGATGCCGGGGGCATATAGTTTTTCGGTTTTCCGTACATGTGTGTGTACGTACGTACGTGATCCTGTAACCTCAGGTTAAGGTTTTTGTAACAGGTAGAGCCTGAACTTTTAGAACTCATATTTTCCTAACCATTTGATGGAACTGGTTCATCTTTGGTATGATGATAGATACAGGTCCAAAGTTTATTAAGCAATACCCCCACCCATGCCTGTGATCTCAACGTCAAGGTCACAGACTTAGAAATTTTCAATGTTAAAGACTCAGTTTAAGGTTTTTGTAACAGGTAGACCTGAACATTTCAGAACTCATATTTTCCAAACCATTTGATGGAATTGGTTCATATTTGTTATGATTATAGATATAGGTCTAAAGTTTTATTCAACGATACCCCCACCCATGCCCATGACGTCAAGGTCATGGACTTAGAAATTTTCCATGTTAAAGACTCCAGTTAAGGTTTTTGTACCTGGTAGAACCTGAACTTTTTATGATGGCTTTGGTTCATATGATGATAGATATAGGTACAATGTTTTATTCAGCAATATCCCCACTCATGCCTATTACCTCAAGGTCAAGGTCACAGACTTGGACAATTTTAATGTTGAAGATTTTAAAGAGCTCAAATTTTCCAAACCATATTATGGATTTGGCTTATATATGCTATGATGATAGATACAGGTCCAAATGATCATTTGGCAATACCCCCACTCATGCCTATGGCTTCAAGGTCAAGGTCACAGACTTAGAAATTTTTAATTAGATATTTTAAGAGTTGATATTTTCCAAATCGTGTGATGGATTGAGTTTATATTTGGTATGATGTTAGATACCTGTCCATTTTGTTCAGCGATACCCCCACCCATGCCCATGAGCTCAAGGTCAAGGTCACAGACTTAGAAATTTTTAATTAGATATTTTAAGAGTTTATATTTTCCAAATCGTATGATGAATTGAGTTTATATTTGGTATGATGATTGATACAGGTCCAATACCCCCACCCATGCACGTGCCCTAAAGGTCAAGGTCACAGACAAAGAAATTTTTTATTTAAAGTTTATTAAGAGCTCATCCTCACCAAACCATATAGATTTGCTTCGTATTTGGTATGATGATAGTTACATGTCCAAAGTTGTATATACCCCCACCCCTGCCCTCAAGGTCAAGGTCACAGACTTAGTCTTATTATGCTTTTAAAGTTTTAGGGCTCATATTTATAGATTGGCTTCATATTTGAAATGATGATAAATACAGGTCCCAAGTCTCATTCACCCATACCAACGACCCTGTCCATAACCTCAAGGTCAAGGTCACACACTTAGAAAATTTTGTTGCAACGTGGATTTTCGGGGTGAGGCGGAGCCCTTGGCAGGGGCATCTGTGTCGTCTGGACACATTTCTAGTTCAACTCTGGAACAAGCTTTGTTGCTCGATGCTAAATCTTTTCCAAGCATTCAATGTCTTTTTTGAGATATGGATTCCATGCTTGAACTGCAAACTCCATGTGTGGCCCGACAATGTTTTGCACAGGGTAGCAAAACTTCTACGATCATAATACTTGAAAGTTCGTTTTATAAGTCCTAAGGCCTGTGACGCCTTTTTAGCAGTTTCTATACACTGCAGACTATAAGCTTAGCATCTTCTGTAATATATATGCCTAAATCTCTATCATTAGTCACTTTAGCTTGAATTTCATGGGCCATTTCCTTGACCATTCTTCCAATTTTTCAAAGTCCCTTTGCAACTTTGCAATGATCGTGATTCAGTCTGTTTTGCATAGACCTTTGTACCATCAACATACATTTTAACTTTTGCGTTTACTACATCGGGGATGTCATTTGCAAACGCAATAAACAACAGAGGCCCCAGGACTGAGCCCTGGGACACTCCACTTAAAACTTTAGTGGAATTTGAGAACTGTCCTCTAAGACAAGCTCTCTGTTTCCTGTCAGTTGAGAAGTCTTTGATCCAGTTAATGTATATGTCACCAAAGCCGTACTTCCTGACCTTGTACAGTAACCTCTTGTGAGGCACTGTATCGAAGGCCTTTTTATAATCCAGAAAGACCATGTACATGCCTTTACCTTCATTCAAACTGGAAGTAATATCGTCTAAGGTTGCAAGCAGGTTTGTCAGACACGATTTACCATTTACGAAGCCGTGTTGTTCTTTAGATACCAGTTTATGTGTATCAAGCTGTTCCAGTTATATTATAGATTCTAAACTTTTGCATGGTGCACTGGTTATACTGACTGGTTTGAAAGTTACAGGACTGTTTCTCTTACCTATTTTTAGCTCACCTGAGCACGAAGTGCTCAAGGTGAGCTTTTGGGATCGGTCTTTGTCCGTCGTCCGTGCGTCCGTCCATCCGTCGTCAATTTTTGCCTTAAACAACTTCTTCTCCAAAACTGCTTGACAGATTTTGATCTAATTTCACAGGAATGCTCCTTGGGTGATCCTCTACCAAAATTGCTCAAATTGTTCGCTCGGGTGAGCAAGATGGCCGCCAGAGCTAAACATAGAAAAAAACTTCAAACAGCTTCTACTCCTTAACCAGTGGATGGATTTTGAAATTATTGCACATGAATGTTTCTTGGGTGCCCCTCTACTAAAATTGCTCAAACCGTTCTGCTCGGGTGAACAAAATGGCCACAAGAGCTAAAAATAGAAACAAAAACCTTTAAACGACTTCTTCTCCTTAACCACGGGGGTAATACCATTTTCTATACCTGTGTTGTCGACCGAGCCGGTACTGTGTAAAGCTGCTGTCGACCGAGAAATACGGTTGTCGACCGAGCAGTACGGATGTCGACAGAGGAGGGTAGTCGATAAATTCGCTGTAAATGTGTTATTTTTGTGTATGTCTGTCCATTTTTGTGGTGTCAAATCGTTTGTGAAATAGTTTGCTGTTGTTTCAAGTGTTTTGGAAGTCTGACTGATAGCCTGTTTTGTCGCTTAGCGGAATTAAACGGGAAAATATATAAAATAAGTACTTCCGGGGAAATGCGTGGCTCTTATTCAGTGTCATGGAATATCGAGGACGAAATGATGCAGATACATCATTAACATACGCGATAACCTTTTATTTGTGTGTCAACATGTCTTTATATGCATCTGTGGAACTGTTTATAGTTTCATCGATACAGCTGTCGATGAAGTGAAAGTTTGCGGGGTACAGTTGTCGACGTTACTGGGTACGAATGTCGATGATTCAACGAGAGTGTAAGGGACAGATTTACTGGAAATTAACCCCAGTTAAACAATGAAATACTTTTGCATTCTTCGTCAGGCTTTGTTTGTTTGTTTGAAATGGCTGATTGATAATGAACTATCGTTGCTTTGTTTTGTTTGTTTGATTTGAGGTTTAACGTCCCCGTCAAGACTGTAAAGGTCATTTTGGAGCCGTTTCTTCCAACTTTGTGGGCGAAAACCTGTGTACCCGGAGAAAAACCACCTGACCTTCCGTTGCAGAATTTGGCATCTCACTTGTGACCCGAGCGAGGCTCGAACCACAGCGGTGAGAGACCTAATGATCAAGAGTCAACGCTCTTAACGAGTCAACGCTCTTAACCACTAGGCCACGGAGGCCCGTCAACAATGAGATTGGTCATTAGGTTTTTAGCTCACCTAGCCGCAAGCTCAGCAAGTGAGTATACTCATGCCCCGGCATCCGTCGTCGTCCGTTCACATTCTGCAAACATCTCATCCATCACGAAAACACGCCTATGTAATATTGACCCCCGTAAACCCCACTTTTATATAGTTACACTGGGGTTTACAGGCGTATATATTATTTTTCTAATTTCAGCAAAAACAGATTGTGGGTATTCGTTAGAACCGCCTCGTCGAGGCTATTCTAACGAGTGGCCTCAATCTATGTTTAGAGCAGAATTGAGAGGCGTGTTTATGGGGCGCCGTTTTACTATTTATTCCGTATTTATGGATATCCATAATTATTTATGGATGTCCATAATTCGAATTATGGATATCCATAAATCGATGTGAATTAATGATATACATAAATCGAATAATGGATATCCATTATTCGATTTATTGATATCCATAAATCGAATTATGGATATCCATTATTCAGCTGATTTATGGATATCCATGAATCAAATTATGGATATCCATAAATCGAATTATGGATATCCATAAATCGTTTTATGGATATCATTAATTTAGATCGAAATATGGATATCCATTAATCGAATTATGGATATCCATTATTCGGCTGATTAATGGATATCCATAAATCGAATTATGGATATCCATAATTCTCCTCTGCATATAAACCTAATGAATATTGACTGCTCCCTTTGCAAATAAAAAAAAAAAAAAACGAAAAAAAAAACAACAAAAAAAAAACGGGACTATTCTCGTCAGATTTCCGATTTAGGTGTGTAATAAAAGCCGGGATGGAGGGGGAGAAACTGTCGGATAGGCTTAGTGGTGGCCTATGGTGTGGGAGAGATATGTTTTGTTTGATTTGAGGTTTAACGTCCCCTTCAATGTTATTTAGGGCATTTTGGAGACGTTGCTTCAAGTTATGTTGGTCATTAAGCCTTCATTGAGATTAAATGACATCTCAATCCCGCCGGCTTCGGTAGCTCAGTCGGATGCGCGTCTGACAGGTGATCAGGAGGAAGCGGGTTCGATACCTGCCGGGGTCGGCAACATTCTTTCGTGGAGATTGATCATGAAATATTTTCTATAGTCATTCTCTCCCTTCCGCTGATTCAAGCAGGGCAGTTGTCAGTTTCTGGCGAAAGGATGTGCACTGTACTGGTTAACTGCTTACGTATAAGCCTGCCCAGGAAAAGTGTAGATAGGTAATATAACATAGTGGCTGTTCGCACACTCTGATCTGGGTCTACAATTGTGAAGTGCAGATATTGTGCAGTCTGATCGGGGTCCACACTTGTCAAGTGGGGACATGACCGGCGGGGTCTACACTGCATTATGATCATGCTATGGTCTTAATATGTTTATAGGGCAGTAATTTTATATGAACAGAAAACCGTTATAAGCTTCTTTAATAATGACAGAGAATATTGGTAAAATTTTAACAGTTGAAACGTGTCTATAATATGCAGTATAAAATGCATGTATAAGTGGGATGTTGTATTGGCACAAAAGCAAGTCAATATAAACTATGTAAATAATAAGTACAAACCTCATGTGATCGCTACATGTAGGAATTTGTTATAAAACATGGTTTGAAATGTATAACTGATTTTGACAGAAAAGTGCCATAATATTATTAAATATTTTTCAGTTAATTTATAGTTAAATGGGTATGATGGACAAGAAACCATAGCATGATGCAGTTTTGGTATGAAAATAGTAAACACAGGTGTCTTTTCAGACAGACCAGGTGTAGCCCTAGACTAACTGTCTGGAAAGAGCCTGTGAATGGAATTCTGCTGGAATGTTCTGAAACATATATAAACCCCCTATCTCAGTCTCTCAGGGTATTATGTTTTTGAATTTTGGATCATTACGACTCTTGCCTTTGTTCTGTGCAGTCTTGCTGCTGTACAGTTCTCATGCAGTAGAAACTTAGTTTTCTGCATGAAGTAACTTGCTCAATAAAATAGTAACTTGTGATAGTCGTTTGTCTGTCTGTCTGTGGAACACAACGCATAAAACTATACGATCACAGCTCTAACAGGCTACGTTACAGGCTTGTTAATTGTTGCCGCTCGCAGGATTATTCTTGAACTGGATTGAAAATGGACAGGAAGACAACAGAGAAGGGAGGCTTCTATTGTTACTCTTTTGTTGCATGCAAGTTGAATTTTCTTTAATGACAAGATGAATGGTAGATCAAAAGAAAATGTAAGTTATGTCAGGATAAGGTAAATTTCTTTAAGGCACTATTTTTGATAAGGGTTTTGTTAGGTATTTTACTTTATCTCATGACAGAATTTTGTTAAGGAAATTTATTTATTCATTTTTTTTAAATATGGATGATCAAGCACAAGCCCAAGCCCAAGCTCAAGCCCAAATCTTTTTAAATATAAATAGGGAACTGACTAGTGTATCTCAAGCCTTAACAACGCAGGGCATTTCACATACTGTCTCAAAGTTTGACGGTAACCCAAAGAATTTTAGGGAATGGGTGAAGTCTATTGAGAAGTACGCCAAATTAGTAAACATACCTGATGACAGAAAAAAGCTTATAGCCTATCAGTCATCAACAGGTGCAGTAAGTGGATTTATCCACAGGTATATGCAGGCTAATCAGCATCGACCATGGGCTCATTTGAAACAACAATTGGCTGTGAGGTTCTCAGATGTGATGGATGCTCAAATGGCTTTGTCACTTCTGCGTAACTGCAAACAAAAGCCAGGCGAAAACATTCACATGTTCGCCGAGCGATTATTGTCTCTTGCTGAGGAGGCGTATAACAATCAGGGTGGTGACGCTGTTGAGCGCCAACTGATTGATATATTCGTTGATGGCTTGACGAATGACCAACTGAAACTTGAGATCCTCAGGGATCATCCTGATACTCTTCAGGCTGCCATTGGTGTAGCTACTAATGAGCAGAACTTACGTGCAAGAGTAAATATGTCACACAGAACAAGTGAACCAATGGAAGTTGATCATTCACGGGGTCAAAGGTTCAGGCCTAGAAATAGGTATAACAGGGTGAACACTGTAAACAATGGGTCAAACAGACCTATTAGATGTTGGCATTGTGGTCAAGAAGGCCACGTGATAAGGGACTGTAGGGTCAAGGAACAAGGAAATAGACCAGCAATGGGTCATGGCAGAAGTAGGTCAAATGAGGCGAGGCGACCTGGTTTACAGGAAAACTAGGTAGTTCCCTGCACAAAGAGATCGCTGCAGAGAACAGTAGAAACAAAAACAACATTTCCACATACAGAGTGAATATTTCTGGCAATCCAAACTCTTGTATAGTTTTCATTGGTAAGCAAAAGTTTAGATGTCTTGTTGATACAGGGGCGGAGTGTTCATTGATGCACCGTAGAGTGTATGACAATTTGAAAAACAAACCAAAGCTGCTTAAAAAGACTGTGGATTTGCAATCAGCAAATGGCACATCATTAAAAGTAGACGGTTGTGTTAATGTTCAGTTCCGTATCGGTGGTACCGAAGTGTCACAAGACTTCTATGTAGTCAGAGATTTAAATAGAAATATGATCTTGGGTTTGGATTGGCTGAAATCAAACAATGTTAGGATATACTTTGACTTAAAAAGCTTAAGGATAAATGGAAAAACATATGTTAATTTAGAAGAAGATATTCATGTATCTTCAACCATAAGGATGAAACATAAATGTGTTATAAAACCAAACACTGCTCAGATATGTTATGGGAAAGTGAGAGAGACTCCTGACCTTCCTTCAGGTCAATGGTATGACGTAACAGAAATTGATAGAGGTTTCATTGCAAATGAACCGGGGTTAAAGGTTATAAATTGTGTAACGACATTACCTAAAAATAGAACTTTACCTTTGTTGATAGTGAATCAAACAAATAGGCATTTTAAGATTTATAGGCATGGATTGTTGGCTAAAGTAGTACCAGTAAATAAAAGTAATATAATTAATACTTGTTCAGTTATTAAAAATGGTTCCACTAATGAGACATTAAATTTAAAAGACTTGGATGTATCAGAGAGGTATAGAAAAAGGATTGAACAATTGGTTTTGAAAAATAAAAACTTGTTTGCTAGCAAGGACTCAGAACTAGGTCATACTGATGTTGTGAAAATGAAAATAGACACTGGAGAAACAAAACCTATAAAGTTGAGACCTTATAGGACTCCAATTAAAAACAGAGAGGTCATTGATAAGGCAGTTGATGAGATGTTAGATGCGGATGTAATCAGAAGATCGAATTCACCTTGGTCATTTCCAGTTGTAATTGTTGATAAGAAGGATGGAACAAAGAGATTTTGTGTTGACTTCAGAAAACTTAATCAGGTCACTAAAAAGAATTCTTATCCTCTTCCTTTGATTGATGACATTCTAGCACTCCTAGGTAAAGCTCATTTCTTTACATCTTTAGATTTGAAGAGTGGTTATTGGCAGGTATTAATGGATGAGAAAGATAAAGAGAAAACGGCATTTGCATGTCATAGAGGTCTTTTTGAATTCAATGTTATGCCTTTTGGACTTTCTAATGCTCCCGCTGTCTTTCAAGAGCTCATGTCTATTGTCTTAAACGGTTGCAATGCCTTTGCCATTGCATATTTAGATGATATTTTGATTTTCAGTGAAACTTTTGATAATCATATTTTTCACTTGAATACCATCTTTGAAAGATTATATCAGCATGGGTTGAAACTCAAACTTAAGAAGTGTAGTTTCTTACAGACTGAGGTTAATTATCTTGGATTTGTCATTGATGAAAATGGCATCAAGCCAGATCAAAAGAAAGTTGAAGCAATAAGGACTTTGCCAGTCCCCACTTGTGTGAAAGAAGTTCGTTCTTTTGTAGGTATGTGTTCATACTATCGTAGGTTTATTCCAAATTTCTCACAAATTGCCGAACCCATTATTGACTTGACCAGAAAGTATGCTCACTTCAAATGGTCAGATGTACATCAAACAGCTTTTCAGTTCATTAAAGATAGTTTGACAACGGTTCCATTGTTGGTGTATCCAGATTCAAATAAACCTTACACATTGTACACTGATGCAAGTGACACATGTATAGGTGCTTGCTTGACACAAACTTGTGATGGAGAAGAGAAACCACTTTATTATTTGTCCCACAAACTAAGTAGGTCACAATGTAAGTGGTCGACTGTAGAAAAGGAAGCTTATGCAATACACTTCTCTTTACAAAAGTTAGACTATTATCTTCATAATGCTGAATTTGTGATTAAAACAGATCACAAACCCCTAAAATATCTCTTAGAATCTCCAATGCAAAACAGAAAAATACAAATGTGGGCATTAAGCATGGCTGGTTATAGCTGTAAGATAGAATACATTGAGGGTAAGACAAACACCTGTGCAGATTTATTGTCAAGACATCCTGAGAATGTCGGCTCAGGGAAAGAAAGATTGCAAGATGAAGTTGACTTGGACATTAATGATAACCTTTATCAGGTAAATGTTTTGGATTCCTCTAGCTTTGATCCTAAGACATACGCTAGTTGTAACATCCCCCAGAAAGACTCAATGGAGAAATGTGATCTTTCGGACTTCAAAGATTTTGATATGTCTGTTGAACAATCAAAAGATGAGGAATTGGTGTTTTTAAAATCTAAGATTGACAGTGGTGTCTCCGGAAAAGATAAACGAAAACATTATCTTGTTGTTGATAATTTATTATATTACATCTCAAATGTTGAAGATGACCCATATTTGAGATTATATGTACCAAAACACCTCAGAAGTCTGGTTGTTACACAATATCATGACATGAATGGTCACATGGGCGTACAGAAAACTTTTGATTCAATCAAACAGAAATATTACTGGCCAAATTTGTTCAAAGAATTGAATGACTTTGTTACAGCCTGTGTTTTATGTCAAACTAGATCTTTGCAAAAGGTAAAACAGCCATTGCAAGAAACAGATATTCCGCCTTACCCTATGGCAAAGATTAGTCTAGATTTGTCAGGTCCTTATCCAACTTCAATGTCAGGTAACAGATATACAATAGCATTTGTTGATTGGTTTAGTGGTTGGCCAGAGGCTTTCGCTGTCCCTGATAAAACAGCTGATACAGTTGCTCATTTGTTGCTCGAACACATCTTTCCACGCTTTGGATGTGCATTGCAAATAGTTACAGATAACGGCACAGAAAATGTTAATAAGATTGTTAAAGATGTCTTAGATACCCTGAAGATTGATCATGTATTAACTAGTGTCTACCATCCCCAGAGTAATGCTGAAGTAGAAAGGTTTCATCGTACATTGCATGATGTTTTGTCAAAAAGGTTGACGGAGGATCAAAGAACTTGGGACTTACATTTGAATCAGGCATTGGCTGCTTTGAGATTTAATGTTAGTGAATCTTCTAAATTCTCACCGTTTTATCTGTTGTATAATAGAGATGTGGTTTTACCTTTAGACAACTTACTAAAACCTCGTAGAAAATACCATGGTGAGGAATTACACAAAGTTACATTGCAAGAACAACATAAAGCTTTTGTAACAGTTAGAAATAATCTGAGAAAAGCAAAGAAAAGACAAGCTAAATATGCAGATAAGAATTCAAAAGCAGTAGAGTTTGAAATAGGTGATCCTGTTTATTATAGAAACAACAAAAGAAAGAACAAGTTTGATTTAAAATGGAAACCATTTTACAGAGTCATTGAAAAGAAAGGTCATGTGACCTACATAATTAAAAATCAATTAGATGGTTCGACTAGCAAAGTACATGCGGAAATGTTGAGGTTGGCTAATATTGAAGATTGGGATACATCCAAAAGTACGGGTCAACGTTTACGGGATGCTGCTTATGTAGTTCCCCCGGAAGCTAGTGATTCTAGTTCTGACACTGACCCGGAAACGAATGTTCCTTTAAATAAATTGGTAAAGAAATATAGGCACGAAAGAGAAGACTCTGACAGTGAAGATGATATTCCACTAATGGAATTATCAAAACGACTTAAAGCTAGAAAGCGAGTTAAAACTGAGGCCAGTAGTTCAGAGGAGAACATGGATTATGATGACATGTCTTCTCAAGAAATGCAAATAGACGAGGTTAAGGTCAAGAAAATTAAACAAAGTAAGTGTAAGAAAGATAACGGTGTCAGTGAAAGAGATTATTTAGAAATCATGAAAATGCTGCTACAGAGAAAGTAACTCTTATTGTGGACATGTTGTAAATAAAGAAAGGTCTCAAGTTGTTGTAAATATACTGTGTAAATACATGTTGATGAATTTAGTGTACTGAACTGTTGTATACTAAATGTTACTTTATATTCTTTCAGAATATACCGACATATTGTATAGTCGGTGTTTCATGGCTCATTAATGGTTCTAATGCCTTACATATTTTTGAAAATGTTTCTAAAGTAGAGATCCCTTCACATCTTTTACAATTGAAAGAAATTCCTATGCAGACTTTTATTCACGAGATTGGTCATTTAGATACAGTCAAGATAGATCGTAGAACGTTTTGGACATTTACTAATGTTGTCCTGATAATTTTGTTTGCTGCTATAGGTTTGGTTATTGTCATGTACATAGTTAAATTAAGGCTGAAATCATACCATTCATTTTGTTTGAAAAGAACAATTGACGAGCATGAAACTGCAGTAACAGTATTGAAGTTACCGAGTCTAAAGATGTCGATGAAGAGTCTGTACCACATAATAGTGGAGGTGGCAGTACCACTTACAAGGATCAAACATTCCTTGGACAGACAGATGCGGTATTAGCATGGCCTAAGGTTGGAACAGAGATGAAATGAAAACGTTCCTGGAGCCTTATAATGCTGTGTAATGAAACTGTGCTTAATAATAATGTTATTATTAAAGTCCACTGCATTTCACCTTAAGTGGTGCAGAGGTGAAGATTTTATTTACTTTATGAACTTTATTGATTAATGAATTAATTAACTAAAGTCCTATGTATTTCACCTTAAGTGGTGCATAGGTGAAGATTATACATTTTTATATGAATTTTTTAAGGTTGACATTATATTGTGTGACGAATACACACACAGTGGTTTTATTCCTCTGGTGTTCCAGATACTCGATGACTGCTCCGTCATGAGGGAGTACTATAAAGAAGAAGATCTACATCCTGTGTTGCTGGTGGTGAACAAACACAATAAAAATGTTTACCGGGACAGGGAAGTGATAGCCAAGATGTCGCACCAGACGCCGTTAGTGGTTTTGCCAGGACAGCCTACTGTTAGACAGATCCAACGACAGCGAATGGAGGGAGATATTGACTGCATTATTCTTTAGTGAAAATAAAAATAGTGAACTGTAACTTTATTGACTATGTGACCATGTACTGAACAATGATTGATTAGTTTCAGCTTCGATAAGATATTCATCAGATTGAGTGTTCAGGTAAACTGATCACTGAATGGGTTGATCTCTTATCAAACTTCAATGATTTTATAGTTAAAACGAAAATGTTGTATAATCCTGGTCACCATTGTCTATGTAATTATAATCCTGGTCACCATTGTTTGTACATATCCTGGTCACCATTGGTTGGAATCCTGATTACCATTGGGTGGATGTTATAGTTTCAGGGTCACTATGAAGAAAACAAAGACTCAAGCTATATTGCTTTAATTGTCTTATATGAATAATCTACATTATTTAATTGTGCATGAAATATGTTGTACATAAAATTTGCATATATGTTATTAACGAGAGGTCTGAGAGAATAAATCAATTGACATTGATTGATTCTCTAAAGATGGGGAGGTGTATAACATAGTGGCTGTTCGCACACTCTGATCTGGGTCTACAATTGTGAAGTGCAGATATTGTGCAGTCTGATCAGGGTCCACACTTGTCAAGTGGGGACATGACCGGCGGGGTCTACACTGCATTATGATCATGCTATGGTCTTAATATGTTTATAGGGCAGTAATTTTATATGAACAGAAAACCGTTATAAGCTTCTTTAATAATGACAGAGAATATTGGTAAAATTTTAACAGTTGAAACTTGTCTATAATATGCAGTATAAAATGCATGTATAAGTGGGATGTTGTATTGGCACAAAAGCAAGTCAATATAAACTATGTAAATAATAAGTACAAACCTCATGTGATCGCTACATGTAGGAATTTGTTATAAAACATGGTTTGAAATGTATAACTGATTTTGACAGAAAAGTGCCATAATATTATTAAATATTTTTCAGTTAATTTATAGTTAAATGGGTATGATGGACAAGAAACCATAGCATGATGCAGTTTTGGTATGAAAATAGTAAACACAGGTGTCTTTTCAGACAGACCAGGTGTAGCCCTAGACTAACTGTCTGGAAAGAGCCTGTGAATGGAATTCTGCTGGAATGTTCTGAAACATATATAAACCCCCTATCTCAGTCTCTCAGGGTATTATGTTTTTGAATTTTGGATCATTACGACTCTTGCTTTTGTTCTGTGCAGTCTTGCTGCTGTACAGTTCTCATGCAGTAGAAACTTAGTTTTCTGCATGAAGTAACTTGCTCAATAAAATAGTAACTTGTGATAGTCGTTTGTCTGTCTGTCTGTGGAACACAACGCATAAAACTATACGATCACAGCTCTAACAGGCTACGTTACAGTAAACTGACCGGCTCAAAAATGACCTAAATTAGTGTTGACTGTGCTGTTAAATTCAAATACAAACAAACAAACAAACATCTCAATCCCTGTCGCCCATTGGACAGACTTAGACCTTCTAAACGATTTACCAGTACTCTCAGCTCATGCAGCCAAATCTATTTCTCCAAGCCCAATGGGCGGGGGCCAGGAGATATATCTGAATCTGCTTGGTACTCCATACATCTCAAGAAGAGGATTTGTTTGTTTGATTTGAGGTTTAACGTCCCCGTAAACTCTGTAAATGTCATTTTGGAGACGTTGCTTCCAATTTTGTGGGACTTTTACCCGACCTTGAGATGAAATGACATCTCAAGCCCTGTCGCCCAAATGAACCAATAGGGTTTATTAACATGGACGGACCGACTCGTACCGCTTTGCCTGGGCAGGCTTAGATCCTCTAAGCGGTTTACTAGTACTCGTGTGCGGGTCGGTTTCAGCTCTGCGTGGAAGCATCATGCAGCCCATCTATTTCTTCAAGCCCCGATGGGCAGGGGCCGTCAAAAAGAGTGTTATATGGATATATGTTAATACTATATATAACGACCGTGTGCATTTTTCTCCAGAAAGCATGCGCGGATTGCCTGTTTGGATCATTATAATCTTTCGTCCGATTAGGTGCGCAGTCCTCATAGAGGTGATTCCAGAGGGACCGGATGCGTTGACTGGAATTTCCAGATCTTACGGCTGGTTCCGATATTTAACTGCACACATGGCGGGCGTTCAGCGTATGCCGTCCGTTGCTTTGGAAGCCTTACGGGCTGAAAAGGCTGCACGGCAGATAGGTCCCTTTGACCTGCCATCATCTTCCAGCGATGATGAAGGCCTTGAAGATTTTGAAGATTTTTACAATAAACAATCACGTGTTTTAGGGAGAAATCATTACACCAAAAGCTTTGGCGGTGATTTGTGGATATCAACAATTCGAATTATGGATATCCATAAATCGATCTGAATTATGGATATCCATAAATCGAATTATGGATATCCATTATTCCGCTGATTTATGGATATCCATAAATCGAATTATGGATATTCATAATTCGATTTATGGATATCTATAAATACGGATTAAATAGTAAAACGGTGCCCAATACGTGTTTTCGTAATGTCTGAAAACCGATTGGCCAATCAAAGGCAACATGTTTTGAACCTCTTTGGTTAGGGGGAACGCTAGTTTGTTCGCGACATCTGGGTCACATGACCAAGATGGCTATCACACCCATATATGGTTAAACCATTGAAACGCTTCTCTAGGACCAGTCAAGAAACCTTGTATGTAACAGATAGGACTCCAGCACATCAAAATTTGTTAAATGATGATCTTAGGATTACCCCGAACTTATCTCCAGACACGGTCAAATTTTACAACCTGTCCTTTTCTATAGGAAAAATTAAAATAATTAATTTTTCAGAAACTATTACAGCCAGTGAAAGTTGGTAGGCAACTAATCGCACTAGTTTTTCACAGGTGTGACGAATACTTACCAATTCTTTATAAGTCAGAAAATTCAGACATCAAAGTTTTTCGAAATTGACCATATGTAAATTTGGGTAGAAATTTAGGAAATGAGAAATTTACGGTTCAACAAAGTCATTTCTTAGACATATTGGAAGTGTTGGTGGTGACAGTGACGCAGGTGTGTGGCAAGGTATAGATGAGTTTAGGACGCCACCGGTCGCTAAGGAAATACTATCCCACGGTTCCGTATTTTTGCGCATGCGCAGTTTTGTGTGGCAAAAAATATAACCATTGTTCAGACTGCTCCGATAGCAGTCATTAATTTCTTTGAATATGACAATTTTAAATATAGCGTAAGGTAAAGGTGACGTATGTCTTGCGTCACTTGGGCGTCCACCTGATATTGGCTGACAGTTGGGTAAGACCTGCTATCCTTGCAGCAGGTAAGAGTAGAGGGGAGTGCTCTTATTCCTTCTGTTTGTACACTCTATTCATTTTCCTCTTTATCCTCTGTTATTACTTTAACCTACGATCTCTTCAGGGGTTGACGTGTCGTTAAACCCAAAACAATTAATAATCGAATAATTGACTGACAATGGTCGCGTCATATTGCGCTAATCGCAAGGAAGGATTACCACCCAGACGGGTTCAACATGTGGATGAAAAAGATCAATCGTTTACGACCAGTTACCGGGTTGTTTGAATATGGAAATTCACCGGCCCCGCGACCCCCCGCTCATCGACGCTTGAAGAAATAGATGGGCTACATGTTGCTTCCACGCATAGCTGAAACCAACGCAAACGAGTACTGGTAAACCTGGTAAACCAGTTAGAGGATCTAAGCCAGCAACGTCTCCAAAATGACCTATATAGTGACGGGGACTTTAAATCTCAACTAAAACAAAAAAACAACAAACGAATTACCGTCCCCGCCAACACCATTTGCGTCATTTTTAGACGTTGCTTCCTACACCCACATTGAGATTAAATAACATCTCAAGCCCTGCCACCAAATAAAAAATGTAGTTTATCATGTTTATAGCGGTTTTGTTTGAACTGAGGTCTAACGTCCCCGTCAACACTATTTAGGTCATTTTGGAGACGCTGCTTCCAATTTTGTTGGACTTTTACCCGACATTGAGATGAAATGACATCTCAAGCCCTGTCCCCCAATGAAACCAAAAGTCTTATATGCAGTAGATTGTCTGACTCACACCGCTTTACCTGGGCAGGCTTAGTCCTTCTAAGCGGTTTACCAGTACTCACGTGTGGTCAGTTTCAGCTCTGCGTGGACGCACCATGCAGCCCAATCTATTTCTCCAAGTCCCTATGGGCGGGGGGCGAGAATTTATAGCGGTATTACCAGTACTCATGTGCGGTCAGTTTTAGCTCTGCGAACCCAGGACCTCTCGTATACAGTAGAAACACTCTACCGACTGAGATACCGGGTCACATCTTCGACCTTTTACATCCCCCACCCCCTGCCTAATGAGATCCGTCCCGAAAACCTAAGTTCTATCCAGTCTGGCCATGGGACTTTCATGTTCAGATTTTTCAAAGTATCGCTTCGAAAACTCTGCCTTAACTGCTCATTTTTTTCTGGCAAATCAGGTCAAAGATTTATTCAGGGCCCCGTTACTCAGAGTATGCGCATTAAACAAGCATCCATTTAAAACATACAGCAAAAGGCAGCGGCGGTGAACAACAAATAACATGTACATGTATAATGGAATAGTAAAAAGAGAATTCGGAAATTCGGACATATCTGCCAAGTACTGTTGTGATTCAAAAGATTGTGAAGTTTGATTTTAGGTTTAACGACCCCGTCAACACTGTAAAGGTCATTTTGGAGACGTTGCTTCCAATTTCGTGGGACATTTAACCGACAATGAGATTAAATGACATCTCAAGCCCTGCCACCCAAAGAAACCAATATGGTTTATAAGCATGGACGGGCCGACTCGCACCGCGTTGCCTGGGCAGGCTTAGATCCTCTAAGCGGTTTACCAGTAGTCGTGTGCGGGTCGGTGTCAGCTCTGCGCGGAAGCATAATGCAGCCCATGTATTTCTTCAAGCCCTGATGGGCGGGGGGGGGGGGGGGGGAGGGGGGGGGAGGGGGGGCACTGAACTGCAGTATAAAAGTCTATGAATGTTGTGGATGAAATGACAAACACTATGCTTAAAAAATCTTATTTTTCCTTAGTTTACTGTACACACGCAGGCTTGACTGATTACTTTTTGCCACACAAGACTGCGCATGCGCAGCGTTACCAAGGAAGTTAATCAGCCTAAACTCATCTATACTGTCTTCTTCTTCTTCTTCTTCTTCTTCTTCTTCTTCTTCTTCTTCTTCTCTATTAAATCATATTATGCCGATTACTAAATTTCGTTTAAATATACACGTGTAGCTTTTTAAAAAATCTTAGAAAGCCTTCCGTAGACAAGTTATAGGATACAGCGGTCTTGAACAGTTCTGCGTTGTGTTATCCAGGGTCCGACACTGGCTGCAAAACTGCATCTGGTGAGGAAATCACGACGACCATACTGACATGGACCAACCGTGAGCATTTGTATACCCACAATTCCAAACAACTTATTAGAAACCATATTACCGCTGATAGGTGACTTTTGTTTCAAATACAGCTAAGCACGGGACATGTCAAGACACTGCCCAATGAATCCCCATTAGAAATGACAAAAAGTCTGTTCTAATATCAACATAGACAACTGATAAACTATCTTAACATGTCGGTACAGTTATGTGGTTATGTTTGGTTGTTTGAGGGAGGTTTAACGTTCCCGTCAACACTATTTTGGTCATTTTGGAGACGCTGCTTTCAATATTGTGGGACTTTTACCCGACATTGAGATAAAATGTCATTATATGCACAGACGGTCCAACTCGCACCACTTTGCCTGGGCAGGCTAAGACCCACTAAGCGGTTTACCACTACTCATGTACGGTCGATTTCTGCTCAGCGTTAACCATTTATACCTCCTTGCACTTGCGCACACATAACAAACGCAAAATCAAAGCACTAAGAGTACTGGTGGGTCTATTGTCGCTGACTATAGGTCGGAAAAAGTCCTGGACTGTGATTTAAACTGCTTAATGTACCCTTGAAATCCGATTTTTAAGTATATAGTACAAATCTTGATCAGACGCCGCATTCTGTGGCGTCTGGTCTGGGTCTTCACTGTTTGCTTAGCCCAACCTATGATTCCAAGATAACCCTCTTACACAACACTCTGACCTCAGTCACTGCGGCTGTTTTCTATAAAAAAAAAGTAATTCGGACTAATCTGTGATAGTCACGTGGACTGAAGAGCTTTTCTGCTTAGGAATTTTGGGTAGTCGGAAAAGGAGCTCTTCACGAAAACACGCCTATATAATTTTGACCCCCTTGAACCCCACTTTTATATAGTGAAACCGGGGTTTACAGGGGTAAACCTTATTTTTCATATTTCTACCCATATACACAGATTCTGGGTATACTTGTTAGAACCGCGCGTTCACACAATCTATTTTTGAGCAGAAATATAAAAAGTATCAGATATTTTTTTTTTTCTGAAATTTTTCAATTTTTGGTCGATTGTTTATCAATCGACCTAAAGATATAAAGGACAAAACCTCTATTAGTGCTGGAGTCCACGTGACTATCACTGATTTGTAGGAATCCACGCAGATTATTTATAGAATTTTATCGCAGTGAGGTCAGCGTGTTTACGTGAAAAGGTTAACTGTAAAATCTGGGCTGGAATCATGGGTTGGGCTAGGCAAACAGTGTAGACCCAGATCAGACGCCACAGAACGCGACGTCTGATCAGGGTCTTCGCTGTTTGCTTAGAGTATAGGAATTTAAGGGTCAGGCGCAGAAAAACGCAGCGTCTGATCATGGTCTAAACGGTTTGCTTTCAGTAAAGGAGTTTAAGGGTTAAACGAAACAGTCCACGCTCAGGCCCATTTTCCTAACTACGCCCAGAGACAATCGAACCACCAGTACTCTCAGTGCTTTGATTGTTTTTAGGGTAAAAATTTCAATTTATTTTAATAGGCACGTTTTCGTAAAGTCTGCTGATCAACCCTACTGTTTGTCATGGCATTTGTTGAGAAATATTCGTCTCTGCACATGCGCTTGAAGTTCTGAGCTGAAAACCTGAACAACGGGCCTCCGTGGCCTAGTGGTTAAGAGCGCTGACTATTGATCATTAGGTATCTCACCGCTGTGGTTCGAGCCTCGCTCGGGTCACATGAGAGACGCCAAGTTCTGCAACGGAAGGTCAGGTGGTTTTTCTCCGGGTACTCCGGTTTTCGCCCACCTCTGATTAACGATCGGCTCGATATGAGTGAAATAATCTTGAAAGGGCCGTAACCCCCCCCCCCTCCAAAAAAACAACAAAAAAACTTAAACATGAATGTTAATATTGACGTAGTCAATATTCAATTTCGTTATGGCCTTTCAAACAAATTTGAAATGTTTAAGCATTTAAACTTCAAGCGCCTGTGATCTTTCCGACATTATTCTTCAAGAGCATTTGCACAGGTTTACAACATGTTTTTGCAGTTTAATTTCAATCTGATTTGGCATTTACATGTTTAAGTGTTTACATCAGTGACCAGCCTTGTAGCCTGTTGTGTAAACTAAATATGGGAGAGTTAAGGATGGAGTTATTCTTGGTGATTGTTGCGACTTTAAGACACCAGTTCGCACAAAACATACATTTTTCTTCATGGCTCCCCGTGAAATCTGCCTTATAGTGCAGATTTTACTAATAATCATAGAATAAATCAAGTTTTTTAACAGCAGTACATGAAATGCAGTTTGTATATTTCGTCGACAGTCGTATCAATCCGACTAGGATACCATCGACGGTCGTATTTCTAATAATTGACATCCGTATCCCGACATTTTTCAAAGGTCTATAAAAACTCCCAGAGTTCATGAATTTTGTCAAACCCACGTTGTTGTCGAAGCGTAAATGGTAGATAAAATATATATGGTGTTTTATTGCTTTCCTACTTTTCATAAAGCATTAGATTAATGAAATTCTGTGAAAACTGATTTTTTTCGAAAGAACCGGTATTTTATAGTGTTTTTCAGACTCACGACTCTCTATAAGTGAACAGACAATTAACAGCTTGTCTCTTTAAAACACCGACATCGTTTGTAAATGTTTAAACTAACGTTTTCGCCTCTCCAAGTGCATCAAAATCGAAGACCCCCCTCTGTCGACATCCGTACTGCTCGGTCGAAAGCCGTATTTCTCGGTCGACAGCAGCTTTACACAGTACCGGCTCGGTCGACAACACAGGGTATAGAAAATGGTATTACCCCCGTGTTAACCAGTGGAAGGATTTTAAAAATATTTCACAGGAATGTCCATTGGATAACCCTCTACCAAAATTGCTCAAACCGTTCTGCTCGGGTGAACAAAAGGCCGCCAGAGAAAAAAAAATAGAAAACACCTTTAAACGACTTCTCCTTAACCAGTGGATGGATTTCGAAATTACTTCACAGGAACGTTCCTTTGGTGACCCTCTACCAAAATTGCTCAAACCCTTCCGCTCGGATGACCAAGATGGCCACCAGAGCTAAAAATAGAAAACCTTTAAACGACTTCTTCTCCTTAACTAGTGGATGGATTTTGAAATTATTTCACAGGAATGTTCCTTGGGTGACCCTCTACCAAAATTGCTCATACCGTTCTGCTCGAGTGAACAAAATGGCCACCAGAGCTAAAAATAGAAAAACCTTTAAACGTCTTCTTCTCCTTAACCAGTGGATGGATTTTGAAATTACTTCACAGGAATGTTCCTTGGGTGACCCTCTACCAAAATTGCTCAAACCGTTCCACTTGTGTGAACAAGATGGCTGCCAGAGCTAAAAATAGAAAAACCTTTAAATGACTTCTCCTCCTTAACAGTGGATGGATTTTTAAATTACTTCACAGGAATGTTCCTTGGGTGACCCTCTACCAAAATTGCTCAAACCGTTTCTCTCTGGTGAACAAGATGGCTGCCAGAGCTAAAAAAATAAAATAAAAAAAAAACCTTTAAACAACTTCTCCTTAACCAGTGGATGGATTATGAAATTATTTGACATGAATGAGGTTTGAGGTTTTTAGCTCTGGTGGCCATCATGCTCAGTTAAGCAAAATATTTTGAGCAATTCTGTTAGAGGGTTACTCATTGAACATTCCTATAAAATTGCTTCCTTTTAGAGACAGATGTCTTTTGAAAGTTTTGGCCCCCCACCCACCTCGGCTGCAAGGTGCCTTACAGGAGTATTGGTAAACCACTTTGAAGGTCTTAGCCTGTCCAGACAAAGTGTTGCGAGTAAAACCATCTATGCATTTAAACCCCATTGGTTTCATTGGGCGGCAGGGGTGGAGATGTCGTTTCATCAAAAATGACTTGGACTTCTCAAAATGACTTCTACTCCTAAAAAAGGCAGACTGATTTTGAATTAATTTCACAGAAGTGGTCTTTGGGTCCAACCAAAATTGCTCAAACCCTCCACTCCACCATATATTATGCACAATTCCGTTTGTACAATATGGATCAGGTGAGCGATCCCGGCCACTATGGCTATCTTGTTTGAAAATCGGAGTCACATTTGCATTTTTAAAGTCACTTGGCACTGTTCTCGACTCAATAGATTTCTTAAAGTTCAAGTATAAAGGCTTGGCAACTGCATCAAACGCGCCCTTCCGCACGCACTATCTTGATCACGGCGCTCAATAGGAAATGTTTGCGTCATGTTAGAATATTTACATTTCCAGTATAAAGTCTAATGTTAACCTACAGAAAACAATGTAGTTCATAATTCCATGAACGCATCGAGTCACATGATTTTCAGTGACGTCAAGTAACGTCAGTATAAACCATGGTTATCTACGGGCGTCGGTGACGTCAACGCTGTTCCGCGCTTTGTAGAAAAACAAAGTGTAAATGTTTTTCAGCTTTAAAAGTTTCCCCTATAAGCGTTTTGTTTTCGCCCAGTGATGAGAGGCCAAAAATGTAAATATAAAAAACCCTAACTTTTCTGCTTTTCTTGAAATTATGAACGACAGCGGGTCACTAGCAAAGTTTACATGAACCCCTTCGGGCTTCGTTTACTTTGCACGCGACCCACTGCGTTCATCCTTTCATGAACAGTAGAAAAAATAAATTTCATTTCTCAAATTAGGGTTTTATAACGGAAAACAATGAAATAAAGCATCAAATGAATGGAAAGCAATCAAGTTTCTTTTTTATTGTGGTTCATGGAATTATTTTGCTAACTGCAGTAAATCCAAGATGGCGGACATCGCAATTCAGCGAAGGCAAGAGAGGGGTAGAGATCAATATATTTTTTTCTCACGGGGTATATGGAAAATAATTGCCCTTGCGCTGTCCAATCAAAAGCCTGGAAATCTCCTTGCAGTTTAACAAGTTCTGATATATTTCTTATTTCTGGATGAAAACATATGTTGTGGGTACTCATTTGATGTGCCTCGGCATATAATATATGGTAACCCCCTATTGTCTGCTGCTGCACAGACTGGCAACTAAATGCATTATACTATTCTAGCAGCTGATCTGGCAGCACGGATGCGCAGTCTGATCTGCACCTATGTTATTCGGCGCAAATGGCACAAACGGTTTACTTGTGGCGCGGCTCATGTTACGTGCATTGGTGCACAATGTTGTTTACTGCTTTAACGCTCTGCATGCTGGTTTTTTCAGCAGACGACATTTTGAAATATTTTTCTACTTTTCCCACAAAACAGGATTTGGCATCTCATGCACATTGTCTCTTAAGGAGACAATTTGCATGAGATGTCAAGTCCTGTTTACTGAGAAAAATAAGAAAATTATCAACAATTTGTCGCCTGCTGAATTATTCTAGAGTGCAATATAGGCTACATTTTCAAGTCTTGCAATATTTAATTTATATATAACGCTTGCTTCTTCATGTGAATCGGTGAAATTCTAGTAGTTTTTTGAAATCTTCCAATAGAATGTTGATATCAATAAATTGTACAAACATATGAATACAAATATTTTTAGCTTTGTACTGAGTTGCTTGATTTGGTGCAGCATACATATATGCCCCCAGTCTTTTAGCTCTACTGAGCCAAAGACTCGTCTTTGCAGAGTTACGCCCCTTTTCGGACTTATGCATTGTGGCTTGGGAAACCTTGTGAGCAAGATATCTGGAGAACCACTTGAGCTAGGCTCATGATATTTAGTAAACAGTTTTGGTCTAAGTTGTAGATGACCTGATTCACTTTTGACGAAATTCCGAAAATATTTAACGGAGTAACGCCCCTTTTCGGACTTACGCATTGCGGCTATGGGGAAACCTTGTGAACAAAATATCTGAAGAACCGCTTTAGCTAGGCTCTTGATATTTAGTAGAGAGTTTGGGTCTAATGTGTAGATGACCTGATTAACTTTTGATGAAATTACGAAAATATTTAATGGAGTAACGCCCCTTTTCGGACTTATGCATTCTGGTAATGGGGAAACCTCGTGAGCAAAATATCTGGAGAACTACTTCAGCTGGGCTCATGATAGTTGGCATACAGTTTGGGTCTAATGTGTAGATGACCTGATTTACTTTTGACGAAATTCCGAAAATATTTAATGGAGTTATGCCCCTTTTTGGACTTATGCATTGTGGCTATAGGGAAGCCTTGTGAACAAAATATCTGGAGAACCGCTTGAGCTTAGAGGCTCATGATATTTGGCATACAGTTTGGGTCTAATGTGTAAATGACCTGATTAACTTTTGACGAAATTCCGAAAATATTTAATGAAGTTATGTCCCTTTTTGGACTTATGCATTTTGGCTATTGGGAAACCTTGTGTACAAAATATCTGGAGAACCGCTTGAGCTAGGCTCATGATATTTGGCATACATTTTGGGTCTAATGTGTAGATGACCTGCTTAACTTTTGACGAAATTCTGAAAATATTTAATGGAGTTATGCCCCTTTTTGGACTTATACATTAGGGAAACCTTGTGAACAAAATAACTGGCGAACCACTTGAGCTAGGCTCATGATATTTGGCAGTAGGGTTTGCTACTAAGGCATAGATTACCTAAATAATTTTTGTTTAAAATCTGTTAATATTTGACAAGTTTATTTTTAATACAAATAAGAATGAGGTACTGTTTACTGTCCCATTTAGGGACAAGCATATGGTTGGGGGCATAGTGTTTCACAAACACAATTTCTAGTTAAGTTTGTTCCATTACAAGTCTGTGGGAGCAAATGAGCCCCTAGGAGTGGCCAATTTGGACCCCAGAGGCATGGTTGGCAGGATTTATGAAGGCGACCAAATACCTTTGCACCATACTATACATCTGGACCTTATGGGGCTTGGAGAAATAGTTTGGCTGCATGGTGCTTCCACGCAGAGCTGAATCTGACCACACACGAGTACTGGTAAACCGCTTATAAGGACTAAGCCTGCCCAGGCAAAGCGGTGTGAGTCAGATCGTCCAATGCATAGATGCCTTCTAGTTGCATTGGGCGGCAGGCCTTGAGATGTCATTTCATCCCAATGTCGGGTAAAAGTCCCACAAATTTGGAGGCAACGTCTCCAAAATGACTTAAATAGTGTTGACAGGGGTGTCAAACCTCTATTCAAACAAACAAACATCTGGTCCTTATAGTTTCTGAGAAGAAGATTTTTGAAGTTTTTCCCATAATAAATCTATGAGAGCTAATGAGCCTCGGGGCATGGCAAATTAGGACCTAGGTACATGGTTGGCAAGATTTATGCTATTCATTAACCATCTAAGCTCTGGGTCTAACAGTATGAGAGACGAATATGGCCATTTTGGATCCCAGGGACATGGTTAGTTTGGACCCCAGAGCCATGGTTGGCAGGATTTATGTGAGTGACCATTTGGCGTTGCTCCGTTCTAAATATCTAAAGCTCTGAGCCTTATGGTTTCAGAGAAGAAGACTTTTTTAAGTTTTTCCTATTATAAGTCTGTGCTTGGGTTTGCCAGGGTCACTTACATGTTACATGTTTCATGTGCTGGAAACAACAACGGCACTTTGGATGGTATACAACAGGTGCAGGTGCAGAGGTAAACTAGGTGTGTGTTTGGGGTTGGGGGGTGGGCGGGGGTAGGAAAGGGTGACTAGATTGATAATATTCTGCTTTTTGTCAACTAGGACTACGTATAGGAATTCCATGTGACACCGTAAAACCACAGATACTTGGGGCCTGGACTCAGGTGAGTGATCATGGGCCTAACTGACCTCTTGAAGTTCGATTTTCGCACAGTTTCTCCATAGTGAAACATGATTGAGCACGCTAGCCTAACCTGTTCAAAAGACTTAATCATGTCTAGAAAGCTTATAAATGAAAGTAGTTGTGATGGCTATATAGCCCCTTCACCGTAAAGGGGGATGGAAAAACGTGAGAGAGAGAGAGAGAGAGAGAGAGAGAGAGAGAGAGAGAGAGAGAGAGAGAGAGAGGAGAGAGAGAGAGAGAGAGAGAGAGAGAGAGAGAGAGAGAGAGAGAGAGAGAGAGAGAGAGAGAGAGAGAGAGAGAGAGGGAGAGAGAGTACCGCGATTCATATTTGCTCTGAATGTTCTTTGGATTATTAGACTGTGAAAACAATTTCTTGATTTGGTTTTCTTCTCAGAAGAAATTTTCTCATTTTCTCAAAAGGGAAGTTCTCTTAACCCTTATCTTGCTGAATATTCATTTAAGCCACACCCATTTCTGTCTATCAACCAATCAAATTACTTGATGTAATTTATTGCTACAAATTCATAAACGGAATGCCAAACAGTGTAGATCCTGATCAGAAGCTATCTGATCTGGATCTACACTGTTTGCAAAGATAAGGGTTGTCGTGAACAGCAAGATAAGGGTTAAATGCAAAAAGATTGCTCTCCTTTTAGAGCAGATCCCCTATCTGGAGAGTGTCGACCTACAGGAAAATAAACAAAAAGTCGCTGGAGTTTTATACGGAACCCGGGAAGGGACATGATTTTTTTTTATTTTATAAGTTGTGCGCACAAGATAATATCTTGTGCGGACAAGATATTATCTTGTTCGGACAAGATATTATCTTGTCCGCACAAGATATTATCTTGTGCGGACAACATATTATCTTGTGCAGACAAGATATTATCTTGTCCGCACAAGATATTAAGTTGTGCGAACAAGATATTATCTTGTCCGCACAAGATAATATCTTGTCTGCACAAGATAGATCTTGTGCAGACAAGATATTATCTTGTTCGCACAACTTATTATATTGTGCGCACAAGATATTATCTTGTCCGCACAAGATAATATCTTGTGCGCACAAGATAATATGTTGTCCGAACAAGATAATATCTTGTCCGCACAAGATAATATCTTGTTCGCACAACTTCCCAAGATCTATGTTGTGCAAACAAGATAATATGTTGTGCGGACAAGATATTATCTTGTGCGGACAAGATATTATCTTGTTCGCACAAGATAATATGTTGTGCAAACAAGATAATATCTTGTCCGCACAAGATAATATGTTGTCCGAACAAGATAATATCTTGTCCGCTCAAGATATTATCTTGTTCGCACAACATAATAAAAATAAAAAATCATGTCCCTTCCCTACGGAACCCGGGAAGGGACATGATTTTTTATTTTTATTATGTTGTGCGAACAAGATAATATCTTGAGCGGACAAGATATTATCTTGTTCGGACAACATATTATCTTGTGCGGACAAGATATTATCTTGTCCGCACAACATATTATCTTGTGCGAACAAGATAATATCTTGTCCGCACAAGATAATATCTTGTCCGCACAACATATTATCTTGTTTGCACAACATATATCTTGGGAAATTGTGCGAACAAGATATTATATTGTGCGGACAAGATATTATCTTGTTCGGACAACATATTGTCTTGTGTGCACAAGATATTATCTTGTGCGGACAAGATAATATCTTGTGCGCACAAGATATTATCTTGTCCGAACAAGATAATATTTTGTCTGCACAAGATCTATGTTGTGCAGACAAGATATTATCTTGTGCGGACAAGATAATATCTTGTTCGCACAACTTAATATCTTGTGCGGACAAGATAATATCTTGTCTGCACAAGATAATATGTTGTCCGCACAAGATAATATCTTGTCCGCACAAGATAATATCTTGTCCGAACAAGATAATATCTTGTCCGCACAAGATATTATCTTGTGCGCACAACTTATAAAATAAAAAAAAATCATGTCCCTTCCCGGGTTCCGTACTTCCCGGGTTCCGTAGTTTTATCCTTTGTAAATGCGGAAGAAATTTTCAAAGTGTACGAATTCATCCTATTGATCGGTGAAATTTGTCAAATAGGCCTATGTGTATTGAATGAAGTAATTGCATTTTGCACGTGACCTGAAACCTGTTAAAATTCGCTGATGTTTTCACTATACATGTACCTAATATTATCGGTCCCCGCCCATCGGGGCTTGAAGAAATAGATGGACTGCATGATGCTTCCACGCAGAGCTGAAACCGACCCGCACACGAGTACTGATAGACTGCTTAGAGGATCTAAGCATGCCCAGGCAAAGCGGTGCGAGTCGGACCGCCCATGCTTATAAACCATATTGGTTTCATTAGGCGACAGGGCTTGAGATGTCATTTCATCTCAATGTCGGGTATAGTACGGAACTCGGGAAGGGACATAATTTTTTATTTTTATTATGTTGTGTGAACAAGATAATATCTTGCGCGGACAAGATATTATCTTGTTCGGACAACATATTATCTTGTACGGACAGGATATTATCTTGTGCGGACAAGATGTTATCTTGTGTGGACAAGATATTATCTTGTTCGCACAAGATATTATCTTGTGCGGACAACATAATATCTTGTTCGCACAACATATTATCTTGTGCCCACAAGATATTAAGTTGTGCGAAGAAGATATTATCTTGTCCGCACAACATAGATCTTGTGCGGACAAGATAATATCTTGTTTGCACAAGATAATATCTTGTCCGGACAAGATATAATCTTGTTCGCACAACTTAATATCTTGTACGCACAACTTCCCAAGCTCTGTGTTGTGCAAACAAGATTATATGTTGTGCAAACAGGATAATATCTTGTCCGCACAAGATATTAAGTTGTGCAAACAAGATATTATCTTGTCCGCACAAAATAATATGTTGTCCGCAGAACATATATTATGTTGTCCGCACAAGATAATATGTTGTCTGCACAATATATTATCTTGTTCGCACAACATATTAAAAAAAAAAAAAGTCCCTTCCCACAGCATTTAAATGTAAGTATACCCAGAGTATACAGGAGTGGCTGGTTGAGCCGAAGGTGACGTGTATCTTGCGACACCATTACACAAACACGCCGATACAAATGCATTGTAAACTTTACTGACGAAATAATAATAATAATAATAATAATAATAATAATAATAATAATAATAATAATAATAAAAAAAATAAACGAAATTTTTAAGACGAAAAAAAAAAAAAAAAAAAAAGTGTTATTTTCTTACTTTTGCACAAAATATAGATTGTCGGTACTCGTTAGAACCGCCTCAGTCATTACACTTCCAGTCATTTTCCTCTTTCTCCCCGGTCCCTTACTTTTATCTTATTGACTGTCTCTTCTGTCTATACTTTCTCTCTTCCTCTGGGAGACGACACGAAGTGGGTTCCTAGAAGGCACACGTTGCTAAGTTAACGTCAAATCAACGTCGGTGCAACGTCATGACGTTGCACCGACCGAGATGTGACGTTGTATAAGCGCCAAGACATTGCACCGACGTTGTGACGTCGCAGTCACGTCGTGTGCTTGCTGGGTTGTGGCGTCTAAACCCCAAAACAATCAACAATACGCTTGTATAGCCCAATTTTAAGGGTGTACATTTAACAGGCTCGTTTACGCGATAGCGTACAACAGTCACATGCGGTGTTGAACCGCTCTTAAATACAGCCGCGAGGGCCCCACCAATCGGGGCTTGGACAAATGGATGCCTCAACGCAGAGCTGAAACCGACCGCACATGAGTACTTGTAAACCGCTTAGAAGGACTTAGCATGCACAGGCAAAGTGTTGCGAGCCGAACCATCCATGAATATAAGCCCTATTGGTTTCATTGGGCTTGAGATCTCATTTCATCTCAATATCGGGTAAAAGTCCCACAAAATTGGAAGCAACGTCTCCAAAATGACTTAAATAGTATTGACGGGGGCTTTAAAAATTAACTCAAACAAACAATAAATCGAGCCGCCTCATAAGAAAAGATAACTTATTGCATAGACGGCCAGCTCAGTCTCGCCTGAGCCTTTGCTGAGCCCAGAAATGTAAACGGCCACATGAACTCGGGATACTTACATGTAAAGTCACCATGCGTCTAGCTGTATCATAGTAAGGGGCGTATGCGTAGTGAAAAAACATAAATCAGACATTGCTAAGGGCTCTTTTCTGGTGTGTCGTCTCAGTTTATTGATCAGTCATTATTCAAGTGGTTTCAAATCATACTCAGCGCCCATAAACTCGGATATTAGTATAAATTTGCTCTTTAAAAGGTGAGCGGAAGAAGGAAAGTAAAGAGTGACAGGAGATATAACTGAGAAAAGTAGGTGAGCAATGTAATACATTTCTGGCTGATCCTTTGACAACCCCGCACTACAGTCAGTTTCGTAAGAAATGTCTCGACAGTGAGGACGAATTAATATTAACATACGGTCTAACAGTCTGAGATATGTTAGTTTTCTTACAGGTGCACATTTATGGCGCGCTTTATCATACCCCTCAACATGTATGTCTAAAAAAACTATAAGAGAGAGAGAGAGAGAGAGAGAGAGAGAGAGAGAGAGAGAGAGAGAGAGAGAGAGAGAGAGAGAGAGAGAGAGAGAGAGAGAGAGAGAGAGAGAGAGAGAGAGAGAGAGAGAGAGAGAGAGAGAGAGAGTAATCGTTTAAAAATAATCCGTGACAATCGTTTAAAAATAATCCGTGACACAAAATCTCTTAACGCAGGCAACGAAAGTCGTATTGTGCGTGGATTTGCAGGCGCATTGCTAGATGGGCATATGCCCGAAATCTCTTTTTCGCTGGACAAATCTCATTTACGCTGGACATGCGGTTCATTCAGCTTTGTAGACCAACCATGTTATATCAGCCAATTCATGAGAAAACCAGTCTGCGCATCTGCGCAGTCTGATAAGCACCTTTGTGCGGAACCCGGGAAGGGACATTTTTAATATGTTGTGCGCACAAGATATTAAGTTGTGCGAACAAGATATTATCTTGTGCGGACAAGATAATATGTTGTGCGAACAAGATATTATCTTGTGCGGACAGCATAATTTATCTTGTGCGGACAACATATTATCTTGTGCGCACAAGATAATATCTTGTTCGCACAACATATTATCTTGTTTGCACAACATTGATCTTGGGAAGTTGTGCGAACAAGATATTAGCTTGTGCGGACAAGATAATATCTTGTCCGCACAAGATCTATGTTGTGCAGACAAGATCTTATCTTGTGCGGACAAGATAATATCTGGTTCGCACAACTTAATATTTTTTGCGGACAAGATAATATCTTGTCCGCACAAGATAATATGTTGTGCGGACAAGATAATATGTTGTCCGCACAAGATAATATCTTGTGCGCACAAGATAATATGTTGTCCGAACAAGATAATATCTTGTCCGCACAAGATATCACCTTGTGCGCACAACTTATAAAATAAAAACAAAATCATGTCCCTTCCCGGGTTCCGTATCTTTGGGTTCGATACTTAGATAGTACAATCCAGTGAAGCTCGCTATTAAGGGGAATGGGAACACCTGGCAGATTTTCCGCCATTTTTCAAAGGGAGACAACTTTCGGGACTTCCTGTTCGCTTTTCTATCAGCCTTGTCACACGGTAAAAGGGGTCTACTCTTAAAGGAAACAATTTGCTCCTCTATTAAAGGAAACACTTTGCACCTGAGGAGCAAATTCTTTCCATTAAGAGTTGACCCCTTTTGACATGGGAGGCAAAATACTTTTGGAGGAGTTGCCTCCCCTGAAGGTGTTCCCATTCCCAGTAAGGTTAGCTAGAATTGAGACTATTACTGCCTTTAAACGCATATTTAAAAGGTTTCAAATATGTATTCTGCTACTTCCAGTGTCCTATAGAAAGAGACCATCTTCGGACCACTTGTAAACGGTCCCAAAGTTGGTCTGAATGTAAGAATTTTACTGTTACAGTTCCTCCAAATTGCAAGATTCCCACTACTACCCAGTCAGCAAAGTATGCTGATTCAACGTCTGGCCGACAGCGTTATAACGCCGTATCGCTGTCGACCCGACGGTGGCCCGTTGTTTGATGCTGGCTGGGTATGTATCGCTGAAAGGGCCGATTTACGGCTTTGCTCATCGCAAAACAGTTACACGAAGACAGTTTTTAGCTCACCAGACATCTCTGAAGCACTGGACCGATTGGGCCAAAATTGTATCTGTAGCATCCTTGTGCTGGGGGATTGAATTTTTTTTTATGAAAATCGGCTCATTAGTTTAGTTGATATGGCAACTTACATTTTCAATAGACTTATAATGGGGAAAAAATGGCATTTACTGCCAAGCGTTTGCAGATATGTTGACAGAAGTTTCATAGAAATGTTCCATAAGCAGTGTACTATCTGCCGCGTGATTTTGGGCACTGCTCATTTGTTTGGTTGCTATGGAGACCAAAATGCAAAATAAATAAATACTTAAAAAATCATATCCTCAGAAACCATATGCTCTATGAGGCTGAGGCTTTTTGAAAATATTCACCATAACTTCCTCAACAGGTTTTATATTTTTTATGCAATTTGGTTCTTAAGTTTGGTTGCTATGACAACTTAGATTTTCCATTGACTTATAATGGGGAAAATTGAAAAATGGGATTAATTGCCAAGCCTTCGCAGATATTTTGTCAAAACTTCCATAGAATTGCTCCATCAGCAATCTACTATATGTCATATGATTTTGGGGCCACTGCTCATTTTTATTGATTGCCGTGGAAACCAAAATGAAAAAAAAAAAAAAAAAAAAAAACACTTAAAAATCATCTCCTCAGAAACCATGTGCTCTTTGCGGCCGAGACTTTATGAAAATATTCACCACATTTACTTCAACAGTTTTTTTTTTGTTTATGGAATTCGGCTCTTAAGTTTGGTTGCTATGGCAACTTTAAGAGTTTCCATTAACTTTTAATGGGACTTGCCAAGCCTATGCAGATATTTTGACAAAACTCTCATAGAAATGTTCCTTGAGCAATCTGCTATCTACTATATGATTTTAGGCCTACTGCTCATTCCTATTAGTTTCCATTGAAACCAAAATGAAAAAAAAAAAAAGAACTTAAAAAATCATCTCCTCAGACACCATATGCTCTATGAGGCTGAGACTTTGATGAAAATATTCACCATGACTTCCTCAACAGGTTTTTTTATGCAATTTGGCTCTTTAGTTTTTTTTACTGCCAAGTCTTTGAAGATATTTTGATAAAACTTTCATAGAAATATTGTTAAACAATCTTCTATCTGCCATATGATTTTGGCCCACTGCTCAGGGACATCAGATCTCAGAAGCTACCGGACTGATTGTGTCCAACTTTTATCTGTAGAGTCCTTGTGCTAAGGGCTTCGATGGTTTATTAAAATACATGGCTGTCATTGGGCAGTGCCCACTGAGCTCTGGTGAGCATAGTGACCCACGGGCCTCTTTTTTGTGATCGACTTCATAAAATTATATGCCTATTAACTTATATCTACAGATTTAAAATGGCGTCGACAATGGACAAGAAGCTGTCTGAAAGTTTTAACGAATTTACACTGGATGTATACAAACACCTCGCTGGCAAGGATAACGACAACCTCTTCATGTCGCCTAGCAGCATCATGGTTGCCATGACGATGGTTCACGCTGGTGCCCGCGGTGAAACGGAGTCACAGATGAAGAAAACACTGAAACTGGAGAGGCTGGAAGAGAAAGGGATCCACGCTGCCTTTGAAGGATTTGTGAGGTCAGTGAAGAAAGAGAGCAGCAATTTTACTTTGACAATGGCGAATAGACTGTTCCCTCACACCGACAAAAGAATTTTGGACAGTTATATACAAACAGTTACAAAGCATTTTCTGGCCGAAACAAAGTCGCTGGACTACACAACCAATCCCGAAGGAAGCCGCCTTGAAATTAACAAATGGGTGGAGGAAGAAACCAAGAATAAGATTAAAGATTTGTTGGCACCAGGGATGATAACTTCGCTAACAGCACTTGTCGTCGTAAATGCGATCTACTTCAAAGGTGGTTGGGCGGATAAATTCGATGCGGCAAAGACGACAAAACAACCCTTCCATATTACACCAGCAAAGAAGGTCACAGTTAACATGATGTTCAAACATTTCAAAAAGACCAGGTATGGCCGTATTGACAGTCTGGATTGTAGCGCACTTGATCTACCATACAAAGGGGGAGAACTCAGCATGCTCATACTGTTACCTAACAAACAGGACGGATTACCGGTATTAGAGAAAGCTCTTAGCGCGAGTCAGCTGATGGCTATTTCATCATCGATGTTTCCAGGCAATGTTGACGTCACCTTGCCGAAATTCAAACTGGAATCTACCTTTAAGCTCAATGATTGTCTCAACTTGGAATGCCAGATCTGTTCAATAAGGACAAAGCGAATCTCTCCGGAATGAGCGAAATGGATCTTTACGTCTCTCACGTCGTACATAAAGCTTACGTTGACGTCAATGAAGAAGGGACAGAGGCTGCGGCGGCCACCGCAGCAGTTATCGCTGTGCGCTCAATGCCTATCGTTCACAAGTTCAAAGCGGACCGTCCGTTCTTGTTCATGATACAAGATAACAGGATTGGCGTCCCATTGTTCATCGGGAGAGTCGTGGCTCCTGTCGGCGAGGAAATGGTGCCACAACAACAACAACAATACCAACAGCAACAACAGCGTGAAGACTTATAAACTTGCATTACGAGTACTCGAGCGTGTTTTGATTATGCTTTCTTTCACAACTCAAAGGAATGGAGTTTTAACTGTCAATCGACCCAGTGTTACTATAATTGCAGTAGTTTTACGTCGCTATTTTTATCATTGTGAGGCCAGGTCCAGAGGTTATAAAACATTTTTCATGCTCAACTCAGCTGAGCATGAAATTTATAATGCTCATAAATATTAAAATACAAATGATAGAGGCAAATTTCTTGCTCAGATCAGTACAGAATGTTATTAATCCTGCTCACAAATTTTAAAAATTTATAAGCAGGATACATTACATGCTCAAGTGAGTTGAGCATGAAAAAAGTTTTATAACCTTGGGGCCAGGATGTTGTGTAAATAGAGGGTCTTACATGAGTGTTCACGTATTAATATTTACATTTCCAGTGTAAAGTCTAATGTACAACTATAGAAAACGATGTAGTTTATAATTCCATTATTTTCAGTGACGTCAAGTAACGTCACTCTAAACCATTGTTCTTTAAGTGCGTTGGTGACGTCAACGCTGTTCCGCTCTTTGTAGGAAAAACAGCGTGTAAATGTTTTTCAACTTTAAAAGCCCTATAAGCATTTTTTTCGCCCAGTGATGAGGGCAAAGAATGTAAATATAAAAAATAAACTTCATTTTCTGCTTTTCATGAAAGTATGGACGACAGCGGGTCGCTAACAAAGTTTACACGAACCCCCTTTGGTGTTCATTTACTTTCATGAAACGCTGAAAAATAAAATTCATTTCTTAATTGAATTTATTAAAGGAGTTGAGGAAAAGGGATAACATGTGAGGCTTTGTCGGGCATTTTATGCCTTTTCCTCAACGGGTTTAATAAATTCAGTACTACATGATCACGAATGCAAGATTCTATTTATCATATGACATTTAGAACGCTTTTTATTCACGATTGTTTTACAAAAATGTCAATATTCCATCAATAGTAAACTCGACGTCGTTAAGGACGTCATACATGCAACGTTACGCGGCGTAACTAACTAATTTGCATATTTAATCCACTAGTGGATTATCGAATTTATTACATGGCGTTATTACATTCTCAGAGACAATGTCATATATTTACATTTCCAGTGTTATGTCTAATGTAAACCTAGAGAAAACATTGACGTCACTGAAAATCTCGCGACTCAATGCTTCCATGAACGCATCGAGTCGCGAGATTTTCAGTGACGTCAAGTGACGTCAGTCTTAACAGCGGTTCTCTATAGGCGTTTTTGACGTCAATGCTTTTCCACTCTTTGTTGAAAAAGGATTGTGAAGGATTATCTAAGGACGTGTCCGTATTCGGATTCTGATTCAGCGTGTAAATGATTTTTCAGCTTTAAAAGTTTGCCCTATAAGCATTTTTTCGCTCAGTGATGAGGTGCAAAGAATGTAAATATAAAAAAATAAACTTTTTTTTTTTTTTTTCATGAAAGTATGAATGACAGCGGGTCGCTAGCAAAGTTTTCATGAACCCCGAAAGGGGTTCATTTATTTTGAAAGCGACCCGTTGCATTCATAATTTCAGAATAATAAATTTCATTTCTTAAATGAATACATTGAACCATACGACGTCACATGATCACTGAATCCATTCTTTTAATAGTATGATTGGACGATGGCGACGCTATAACGTCAACAGACCGCTTCCGAGGTTACTTGGAAAACTGTGTGTAATTGTTTTCTTCCCATAATGTATGAAAAATACTCAACCACTCTGGACTGGGACTCGTGTGTTGGGTTACGCAAACACTTTGCAAGCGACCCGCTGAGTTCATACTTTCATGAACAGCAAAAAAATAAAATTCATTTCTTGAATGATAAAGAGGGTTACCTGCATATTTGACCTGGACTTGGACTCATGTGTTGGGTTACGCAAACAGTGTAGATGCAGATCAGGCGCCACAGAACCACAGATGGTGGTGTCTGATCAGGGTCTACACAGATTGCTAAAAGTACAGAAATTTAAGGGTAACACGAAACAGATTACGAAAACACGCCTATTTCATTATATCGACACCGTTACCATGGACGTTTTCAGATAAAAATGTCTGATATTTTTCTTATTTTCCTCTCAGAACATAGATTGTGGGTGCTCGTTAGAACCGCCTCGTCGATGCGGTTCTAACGAGTACCCACAATTAAGGTATTTGAGCAGAAATAAGGAAAGTAATATCTTACCCTGTAAACCCTAGTTTTACTACATGTTT
Source organism: Lucinisca nassula (assembly GCA_963580285.1). Lineage (NCBI taxonomy): Eukaryota > Metazoa > Mollusca > Bivalvia > Lucinida > Lucinidae > Lucinisca > Lucinisca nassula. The sequence continues at coordinate 113,314 of CAUZLF010000767.1, forward strand.
ATAAAAGGGGTTTAAGGGGGTCAAAACTGTTTACTGGTCTGCTCAAAGGCACAGACTACATAGCTCGAGATATGACACTTTTTATCCAAGAATGTTAGTTATTATGATTCTTGACGGGAAAATGGGATCACATTCCCCGCACGAGAGCGATATTTGCCTGAGCCGTTAGGCGAGGTCAAACGTCGCTTTTAGGCGGGGAATGTGATCTCATGTTTCCGGCCAAGAATCAAAATAACGAATTTGTTATACTGCAAAGCTTTTTCACGACATTTTGTACATCTTCCATTGTTTTCCTTTTGTAGCGGACGTCGTGAGAAGATGATTTTAACATGTGACGTCATCAAACGCGCCCTTCTGTACTCACTACTTGTAGAAAAATGTTTACATCATGTTAGAAGGAGAGTTTTATAGGAAACAATGAAATAAAGTTGCAAATGGGTGGAAAAGAATCAAAAGATTCTATTTTACTGTCGTTCATGGAATTATTTTGCTAACTGCAGTAAATCCAAGATGGCGGACATCGCATTTGAAGGCAAGTGCGAGAGAGAGAGAGTGAATGTGTGTGTGTGTGTGTGGGGGGGGGGGGGGGGGTGGTATATATTTTTTTCTCACGGAATATATGGAAAATAATTGCCATTGCGCTGTCCAATCAAAAGCCTGGAAATCCCTTTGCAGTATAACAAGTTCTGATATTTTTCTTATTTCTAGATGAAATCATATGCTGTGGGTACTATATTGAAGCGCCTCGGCACATAATATGCGGTTACCCTCTCTTATCTTGTGCTGCACAGACTGGCAATTAGATGTGTTATTCTATTCTAGCAGCCAAAACAAAGATAATGCGCGGTCTGATCTGCCCGCTCCCGCCCACCGGGGCTTGAAGAAATACATGGGCTGCATGATGCTTCCACGCAGAGCTGAAACCGACCCGCACACGAGTACTGGTAAACCGCTTAGAGGATCTAAACCTGTCCAGGAACCGCGGCGCGAATCGGCCCATCCATGCTTATAAACCCTATTGGTTTCATTGGGCGGCAGGGCTTGGGATCATCATTTCATCTTAATGTCGGGTAAAAGTCCCACAAAATTGGAAGCAACGTCTCCAAAATGACCTTTACAGTGTTGACGGGAACGTTAAACCTCAAATCAAACAAACAAATCAAGTCTGATCTGCATCTTTGTTATTCGCAAATGGCACAAAGAGTTTACTTGTGGCGCGGCTCATGTTACGTGCACATTAGTGCACAATGTTGTTTACTGCTTTAACGCTCTGCATGCTGGGTAATTTTTGCAGCAGACGACATTTTGAAATATTTTCTACTTTTCCCAGAAAACAGGATTTGACATCTCATGCAAATTGTCTCTTAAGGAGACAATTTTCATGAGATGTCAAATCCTGTTTACTGAGAAAAATAAGAAAACTATCAACAATTTGTCGCCTGCTGAATTAGCCTAGAGTGTGCTAAAGGTTAAACTATATAGGCTACTTTTTCAAGTCTTGCAATATTTACTTGCTTCGTCGTGTGAATCGGTGAAATTCTAGTTGTTTTTTGAAATCTTCCAATACATATCAATATATTGTATATATACATATGAATACAAATATTTTTAGCTTTGTACTGAGTTGCTTGATTTTGTGGAGCATACATATATGCCCCCAGGCTTTTAGCTCTACTGAGCCAAAGGCTCTAGAGGAGCTTATAGGATGGAGGCCTACGTCGTCCGTCCATCCATTATTGTATTACAAGCACACGCCGGCCTCGGTAGCTCAGTCGGATGCGCGTGTGTGACTGGTGATCAGGTGGACGCGGGTTCGATACCTTCCGGGGTCGGCAACATTCTTTCATGGAGATTGATCATGCAATCTTTTCTACGGTCATTATCTCCCGCTGATTCAAGAAGGGTAATTGTCAGTTTCTAGCGAAAGAATGTGCACTGTACTGCTTAACCGCTTACGTATAAGCCTGCCCAGGAAAAGTGTTGATAGGTAAACAGACCAGCTCAAAAATGATCTAAATAGTGTTGACTGGGCCGTTAAAATCCAATACAAACAAACAAACAGACAAACACACAAGAACACACGTGATTTTAAATTTACCTTGCCACACTTTTCCTGGACAGGTTTATGATAAACGGTTAACCAGTTCTCTGCACATTTTTCGCCAGAAGCTGTCAACTGCCCTTCTTGAATCAGTGGAACGGAGAGACTGACCATCGAAAAGATTTCATGATCAATCTCCACGAAAGAATGTTGCCAACCCGCGACCTCCTGATCGCCGGTCAGACGCGCATCCGACTGAGCTACCGAGGCCGAAGGTTAGTACAGAGGACCTGCGTTATAACGACAGTATTTGTTCCATATTATTGTGCCGTTATAAAGAATTTGCCGTAATAAAGAATCCCAGTTAGGAGTATGATAGGTAATAAAAGGCCTTTTCCCCATCATAACTCCAAGAAACAGCTTTTGTGATCACTTTTTGTCCGTCGTCCGTCGTGCGTGCGTCCGTGCGTGCGTCCGTGCGTGCATGCATGCGTCCGTCCGTAAACAATTTCAAATAAGTATATCTCTAATATCCCATGGTCAATCTTGATCAAATTGCATGGGAAGCATCATCAGGTAGGGGGAAAGGCTGCATAAGGTTTTTGGGCTGATCAGATTGGAACTCTGGTTGCCATGGCAACATATAGCTCCCATAGACTATCAATGGGAAAAAATTAAAATATCTTCTTCTCTGGAACCACAGGGCCCAGAGCTTAGATATTAAGCATGTATTAACGGCCAGTGGCCACCTACATAATTCCTGCCAATCATGCCACTGGGGTCCAAATTGGCCACACCACGGGGCCCCTTTGCTCCCATAGACTCATAATGGAACAAAAAGCTTCAAAAATCTTCTTCTCAGAAACCACAGGGCCCAGAGCTTAGATATTTAGCATGTAGCAACAGCAAGTGGTCACCTATATATTTCCTGCCAATCATGCCCCTGGGGTCAAAACGGGCAACGCCCCGGGGCCCTTTAGTTCCTATAGACTCATAATGGAAAAAAGCTTCAAAAATCTTCTTCTCTGAAACCACAGGGCCCAGAGCTGAGATATTTGGCATGTAGCAACGGCAAGTGGTCACCTACATAATTCCTGCCAATCATGCCCCTGGAGTCCAAATTGGCCACACCCCGGGGCCCCTTTGCTCCCATAGACTCATAATGGAACAAAAAGCTTCAAAAATCTTCTTCTCAGAAACCACAGGGCCCAGAGCTTAGATATTTAGCATGTAGCAACAGCAAGTGGTCACCTATATATTTCCTGCCAATCATGCCCCTGGGGTCAAAACGGGCCACGCCCCGGGGCCCTTTAGTTCCTATAGACTCATAATGGAAAAAAGCTTCAAAAATCTTCTTCTCTGAAACCACAGGGCCCAGAGCTGAGATATTTGGCATGTAGCAACGGCAAGTGGTCACCTACATAATTCCTGCCAATCATGCCCCTGGAGTCCAAATTGGCCACACCCCGGGGCCCCTTAGCTCCCATAGACTCATAATGGAACAAAAAGCTTCAAAAATCTTCTTCTCGGAAACCACAGGGCCCAGAGTTGAGATATTTAGCATGTAGCAACGGCAAGTGGTCACCTACATAATTCATGCCAATCATGCCCCTGGGGTCCAAATGGGCCATGCCCCGGGGCCCCTTAGCTCCCATAGACTCGTAATGGAAAAAAGCTTCAAAAATCTTCTTCTCTGAAACACAGGGCCAAGAGTTTAGATATTTAGCATGTAGCAACGGCAATTGGTCACCTACATAATTCCTGCCAATCATGCCCCTGGGTTCCGAATGGGCCACGTGCCGGGGCCCCTTTGCTCCCAAAGACTCCTAATGGAAAAAAAAACCTTAAAAAAATCTTCTTCTCTGAAACCACAGGGCCCAGAGCTTAGATATTTAGTATGTAGCAACGGCAAGTGGTCATCTATATAATTCCTGCCAATCATGCCCCTGGGATCCAAAAGGGCCACGCCCCGGGGCCCCTTAGCTCCTATAGACTCATAATGGAAAAAAAAAGCTTCAAAAATCTTCTTCTCTGAAACCACAGGGCCCAGAGCTTTGATATTTAGCATGTAGCAATGGCAAGTGGTCACCTGCATAAATCCTACCAATCATGCCCGTGGGGTCCAAATGGGCCACGCCCCGGGGCCCCTTAGCTCCCATAGACTCATAATGGAAAAAAAAAATAAAAAATCTTCTTCTTTGAAACCACAGGGCCCAGAGCTTAGATATTTGGCATGTAGCGACGGCAAGTGGTCACCTACATAATTCCTGCCAATCATGCACCTGGGGTCCAAACAGGTGAGCGATATAGGGCCATATGGCCCTCTTGTTATAGATATTTGTTAGAATCGCCTCGGTGAGGCGATTCTAACAAATATCTATAAAATTTGTTTCTTGAAGTATTAGTTTCAAGACTCCTTCATGGACTCGACTTGTGCATTTCCAACCCAGTGGAAGCTCACGCAGCGCGGAACCGAGGCTAAGCCTTTAGCTAAGTAGTCATTCCATTCAAAATGCCGTTTTAACGAGGTTTGCCGTTATAACGAATGTCGGCATATTTTCTTCCATTCTTTTACATGGGAGATAACTTGCTTAACAATAAACTGAATCCCTCCGCGAAAGTTGTCTTCCCTTAGGGGAAAGAATTTGCACCGTAGAAGTACTGCCAAGAAAACATGCATTAAAAAAGAAAAAAATGTCGTCTGTTTATATCGTCTGCTGCAACTACCTACAAAAGTTTTAAAAGGGTATTTTTCATGCAGGCAAACAGAGTGGACCCTAAGCAGACTGCAGTCTAATCTAAGTCCACGCCGTTTGCAAAAATGACTTTCAAAGTTACCAGCAGATGACAAAGCAGAAGACAGTTGTTGTGATTGGCATCTTATCGGTTAAAGGAAATTCCTCCCTTTTAAAAGAAAACTGCTATTATTTAATGGAACGGTAGCTTCCCCTTATTTGCATCCAACCAGTTGAAAACATGACGTTTCAATGTCAATGCAACGTCATGACCTTTCAGTAGCGTTGTATGAACGTCGATGCTACGTCATGAACGCCGATGCAACTTCATCGCATCGACATTCGCCCCCGCCAATCTGGGCTTGAAGAAAATAGATTGGGCTGCATGATGTTTCTAGGCAGAGCTGGAACAGGCAGTACCTGACTACTGGTAAACCGCTCAGGGGTCTGAGCCTGTCCAGGCATATTATCCATTTTTAAAATGAAAATTGTCTTGAAAACAGTCCTTTTTTTTAATTTTCCCTTTTGGCCATTAGGTGGGCGCTACTGACCTGAGTATATGTAACTGAAAAAAAGCAAGAGGTCTATGATGAACCTAATTAGCTCACCTGAGTTAAGCTGACTTACATGTTTTTTTTTTTATTTTTTACAGTTTCTTCTATGTTTAGCCACAGGAGCTTGAAGTTCTGTCAGAAAAACATGTCAAAATAGCCCAGATCGACTATCATACTGACAGCCATTTTGTACAGAGGAGCAGAAACACTTCACCATTTTTGGTATAGGGGTCACCCAACAAGTTATTTTGAAACCGAACCATTAGCCTAGGAGATGGTGTTCTTTGAAGATTTTTCTATCTTAACCTCAACAGTCATATGGACAATTTTGTTCAGCAGAGCAAACCCATTTCAGCAACACAATAAATAATCAGTACAATAATACCTACTTTGAGATGGGAGGTTTCAATGGAACAGACCTCAGCTTAGCCATACCGTTTAATCAATTTTGGTAAAAAAATAAAAGAGAAACATTTCTTTGAATTGGGTTTGAAATTGTGCCATTGACCTAGGAGGATATGCCATTTAGAGTTTTTTTTTATTTTTAGCTCTGGCAGCCATTTTCTTCAGTGAAGTGGAACCATTTTAGCAACAATATTGGTAGAACATTTCTGTGAAATTATTTTGAAATTGGATTATTAAGCTAGGAGGAGATGCCAAAGTTTATTTTCTATTTTTAACTCTGGTGGCCATTTTTAGCGAAGTGGAACTGTTTTAACAAATTAGGTAGAGGGTCACCAAATGCTCATTTCTATGAAATTCTTTTGAATCAGACTATTAGCCAGAGGTAGATATCAATTAAATGTTTTTTTTTCTCTGTTTTTAGCTCTGGTAGCCATTTGGTTTAGCAGAGGAGAACCATTTTAGCAGTTCTGGTAGAGGGTCGTCCAAGGAACATTCCTGTGAAATTATTTTGAAATCGGACCATTGGCCTATGAGGAGATTTCGCTTAAAGGTTTTTTTTATATTTAAGTTCTGATGGCCATTTTGTTCAGCGGAGCGGAACCATTTTAGCAGTTTTGGTAGAGGGTTGTCCAAGGAGCATTTCTTGGAAATTATTTTGAAATCAGAACATTAGCCTAGGAGGAGATATCATTTAAAAGTTTTTCTAGTTTTAGCTCTGGTGGCCATTTTGTAAGTGGAGCTGAATCATTTATGCAATTTCGGTAGAGGGTCACCCAATGAACATTTCTGTGAAGTTATTTTGAAACTGAGCCTCGTTACTTTTTAGCTCACCTGAGCCGAAAGCTCCGGGGGAGCTATTGTGATCGGTTTTCGTCCGTCGTCGTCGTCCGTCCGTCCGGATCTCCGTCCACAATTTCTATAAATGACATCTCCTCCTAAACCACTGAACAAATTTTGACCAAACTTGGCAGAAATGATCTATGGGTGGTCCTCTCTCAAAGTTGTTCAAAGAATTCCATTTTATGCAGAACTCTGGTTGTCATGGCAACGAAAAGGAGAAAATAAGAAAAAAAAAAACTTTAAAAATCTTCTTGTCTGAAACCAGAAGGCCCAGGTCTTTGGTATTTGGTATGAAGCTTAATCTAGTGGACCTCTACCAAGATTGTTCAAATTATAGCCCTGGGGCCACAAATGCCCCCGCGCCGGGGCCCACTGGTTTTACATAGGCTTATATAGGGAAAACCTTTATAAAAATCTTCTTGTCTGAAACCAGAACGCCCAGGTCTTTGATATTTGGTATGAAGCTTCGTCTAGTGGACCTCTACCAAGATTGCTCAAATTACAGCCCTGGGGCCATTAATGCCCCCGCGCCGGGGCCAACTTGTTTTACTTAGGTTTATATAGGGAAACTCTTTAAAAATATTCTTGTCTGAAACCAGAAGGCCAAGGTCTTTGATATTTGGTATGAAGCTTCATCAACGAGGACTGTTCAAATATGAATGCAACTAAGCACATAAAAATGATTCCGTGATAGATTTCGATGAAAAAATTATTTTGTCCCCTCAAAGTATTCCCCTTTAACAGATATACAAACTTTCAGTCTTCTGATCCAATCATTGAATGCATTTTGGTAGTCTTTTTGAGGTATACTATGAAGGCTCTGGAATATTGCAGAACCGAGGTGTTTGCGCTGTACAAATTTTCGACCAGAAAGGTATTTTTTCAGCCCCGGCAACAAAAAAGTGACACGGGGCAAGGTCAGGGGAATACGGGGGGGGGGGGGGGGTGCTGAGGGAGTTCAACAACCTTTTCCTGCTTCAGATGACGCATTGTCATGTAGCAATCTGACATTGGCCAAACCAGTTGCGGGTCTTCGTTCTTTGAAATATTTCTTCAATTTTCGAAGAACTTTAATCTTGTAAAACTTCGCATTTACAGATTGGCGTTTAGGCACAGCAACCTGAATAGCAGGGCCTTGATTTGAAAAGAATATGGCATACATTACCTTCTTGACGCTCATGGTCCGCTTTGCAATGCATGGTCTTTCGCAATACTTTGTTGCCTATATTTTGTTCTGAATCTTTCGTTTTGGCTCAAAAAAGTGAACCCATGTCTCGTCACCTATGACGACATTAGCAAAAAACCGTGCATTGTAATTTGGAAACTTGTTAAGCAACTTCTTGGCGCACTGAACGCGTGTCTTTTTCTGCTCATCTGTCAACAGATGGGGAATCCATCTAGCACAGATCTTTCTCATTTTCAAATCCCGTTTCAGAATTGTATGAGCTGCTCCTAATGAGATGCCAACCATACTAGCTATTTGCCTAGTGGTGCATCGTGCATCGGTAGCAACTATTTCTTTCGCTCTAGCAACCATCTTGGCAGATGTTGCTCTTTTCGGGCGACGATCATGTGGTGCATCTTCTGTTGAGCCCAGCCCCCGGCTGAATTTCTTACACCAACGAAAAACAGTCGGAAAAGACATTTCATTATGCCCATAAACCGAACATATTTCATCAAAAATGTCTTTGCACCGTATACCAAGAATACAACGATTCTTAATATAGGACCGTATTTCAACGGCGTACTCTGACCTTCTTCCAACCATGTTTTGTATTAGTATACAAGAGTAGACAGTGTTTATCGAACGATATACATGGCTAAAGTACACGGATTTTAACAGGTTTGGTATCAATGTATAGGTAAAATGTTTTTCTACGCTGTGATATTTATTTCCAGGTGATTTTCGCATTAGTGCATGAGAAAACGTTCTACTTGCATTCATATTTGAACAGTCCTCGTAGTGGACCTCTACCAAGATTGTTCAAATTATAGCCCAAGGGCCAAAAATGTCCCGCGCCAGGGCCCACTGGTTTTGTATAGGCTTATATAGGGAAAACCTTTAAAAAATCTTCTTGTCTGAAACCATGCCCCCGCGCCGGGGCCCACTGGTTTTACATAGACTTATAATGGGGAAAACATTAAAAAATCTTCTTGTCTGAAACCAGAAGGCCCATGTCTTTGATTTTTGGTATGAAGCTTCGTCTAGTGGACCTCTATGAAGATTGTTCAAATTATAGCCCCGGGGCCAAATACGCCCCCGCTAAGGCCCACTTGTTTTACATAGGCTTATATAGGGAAAATTTGTAAAAATCTTCTTGTCTGAAACCAGAAGGCCCAGGTCTTTGATATTTGGTATGAAGCTCCGTCTAGTGGACCTCTACCAAGGTTGTTCAAATTATAGCCCTGGGGCTAGAAATGCCCCCGCGCCGGGGCCCACTGGTTTTACGTAGACTTATAATGGGGAAAACATTTAAAAATATTCTTGTCTGAAACCAGAAGGCGCAGGTCTTTGATTTTTGGTATGAAGCTTCGACTAGTGGACCTCTATCAAGATTGTTCAAATTATAGCCCTGGGGCCAAATATGCCCCCGCTAAGGGGCCCACTTGTTTTAAATAGGTTTATATAGGGAAAATCTTTAGAAATCTTCTTGTCTGAAACCAGAAGGCCCAGGTCTTTGATATTTGGTATGAAGCTTCATCTAATGGATCTCTACCAAGATTTTTCAAATTATAGCCCTAGGGCCAAAAATGCCTCCGCGCCAGTGGGCCCACTATTTTGTATAGGCTTAGATAGGGGAAACCTTTAAAAATCTTCTTGTCTGAAACCAGAACGCCCAGGTCTTTCATATTTGGTATGAAGCTTTGTCTAATGGACCTCTACCAAGATTGTTCAAATTATAGCCCTGGGGCCAAAAATGCCCCCGTGCCGGGGCCCACTGGTTTTACATAGACATATTATGGGGGAAAACCTTTAAAAATCTCCTCGTCTGAAACCTGAAGGCCCAGGTCTTTGATATTTGGCATGAAGCTTCGTCTAGTGGACATCTACCAAGATTGTTTAAATTATAGCCCTGGGGCCATAAATGCCCCCGCGCCGGGTGCCCATTTATTTTACATAGGCTTATATAGGGAAAACCTTAAAAAATCTCTTGTCAGAAACCAGAAGGCCCAGGTCTTTGATATTTGGTATGAAGCTTCGTATAGTGGACCGATACCAAAATTATTCAAATTATTACCCTTTGGCCAAAAATACCCCCGCGTGGGGGCCCACTGATTTTTCATAGGCTTATATGGGGAAAACCATAAAAATCTTATTGTCTGAAACCGGAAGGCCCAGGTCTGTGATATTTGGTATGAAGCTTCATGTAGTGGACCTTTACCAAGATTTTGATGGTTCAAATAATAGCCCTTGGGCCAAAAAATGGCCCCTCCCTATGGCCCACTGGTTTTACATAGGCGTATATAGGGAAAACCTTTAAAAATCTTCTTGTCTGGAACCAGAAGGCCCAGGTCTTTGATGTTTGGTATGAAGTTTCAACTGATGGACCTCTACCAAGATTCTCCAATTATAGCCCTGGGGCCAAAAATGGCGCTGTCCCAGGTTTTACGTAGGCAAATATAGGGAATACCTTTAAAAGTATTCTTGTCTGAAACCAAAAGGCCTAGTTCTTGGATATTTGGTATGACGCTTGTGGACCTCTTCCAAGAATGTTCAAATTTCTAGCCTATGGGCAAAAAATCCCCCCCCCCCCCACACACACACACAATGACAGGGCCCGCATCTTTTACATAGGTTTATATAGGGAAAACCTTAAAGAATTTATTATCTGAAACCAGAAGGCCCAGGCTTATGATATTCGATACTAAGCTTCATTTAGTGGACCTCTACCAATATTGTTCAAATTGTACCCCTGAGGCCAAAAATTGTCCCGACTAAGGACCCACATGTAAATCTCTTAGTTCAAGTGAGTAATATAGGACCATCATGGTCCTCTTGTGTTTCTTCTGTTTAAGCTCTGCATGGCGGCCACTTTGTTCAGCGGAGCGGAACTATTTTAGCAATTCTGGTAGAGGGTCACCCAAGGAACATTCCTGTGAAATTATTTTGAAATCGGACCTTTACCCTAGGAGGAGATGTCGTTTGAAGTTTTTTTTTCTACTTTTAGCCCTGGCGGCCATTTTGTTTAGTGGAGCGGAACCATTTTAGCAATTGTAGTAGAGGGTTACCACAAGAACATTTCTGTTGAATTATTTTGAAATCGGACCAATAGCCTAAGAGGAGATGTCGTTTAAAGAGTTTTCTAATTTTTTTTTCTATGTTTAGCTCTGGTGGCCATTTTGTTCAGCGGAGTGGAACCATTTTAGCAGTTCTGGTACAAGGTCACCCAAGGAACATTCCCGTGAAATTATTTTGAAATCGGACCATTACACTAGGAGGAGATGTTGTTTCGAGTTTTTTTTTCTACTTTTAGCTCTGGCGGCCATTTTGTTCAGTGGAGATGAACCATTTTAGCAATTTTGGTTGAGGACCAACCAAGAAATATTCCTGTAAAATTATTTTGAAATGGGACATTTAGCCTAGAAGAAGATGTCATTTAAAGGGTTTTCTAAGATGTTTTAGCTCCCCTGAGCCAAAGCCTGAGGGGGAGCTTATAGGATGGTAGGCCTCCGTCGTCCGTCCGTCGTACGCCAACCATTTTAAAGGTCTTCTTCTCTGAAACCACTAGGCCAATTTCAGTTTAATTTCACATGTAGCCCCCTGGCAATGGGGGAAAGAAAGTTTGCAAGTAAGGTCCAGGTCACATGACCAAGTTGACCGCCATGCCCAAATATGGTAAAAACCTTAAAAAATCTTCTTCTCCAGATCCACTTGGCCGATTGGCTTGAAACTTGGTATGTAGCAATGGGTGACTGAGTATTACCAATTTTTCAAAAATGATGACCCTAAGTTGACCTTAACCTATTTTAAGCCAGGGTCAAATTTGGTTCCTTAGGCTTTTCAATGGAAAATAGGTAAATCAATGCATTTTTCGAAAAAATTTGTGGTCTGTGATATGAGAATGGGTAAAAAATGAATGCCTAAATATCAATGTCATTTCACTAACCTTGGCCAAAGGTCACTTGTATTGCAGGTCTACATTTGGCTCCTTAGGCTTTTCAATTGAAAATAGGTAAATCAATCCATTTTTCGAAACATATTGTGGTCTGTGATATGAGAATGGGTAAAAAATGAATGCCTTTGAATGCTTAGGGTCAAGGTCATTAATTGACCTTGGCCCAAGGTCAGTGGTATTGCAGGTCTATTAACATATTAGATTATATTTTCTCTTAACACCACTGGGCCAATTTCATTTAAATTTTATATGCAGTCTTAGGACACTTAGTGAACAAAAATTTATTCGGATGGTCCAGGTCACATAATGACCAAGATGGCCGCCATGCCCAAATATGGTAAAAACCTAAAAAAAAACTTCTTCTCCAGAACCACTGGGCCGATTTCCTTGAAACTTGGTGTGTAGCATCGGGTGACTGAGTACTACCAAGTTTGCAAAAACGATGGCCCTAGGTTAACCTTGACATATTTTACGCCAAGGCCAAATTTGGCTCCTTGGGCTTTTCAATGGAAAATGGGTAAATCAATGCATTTTTCGAAACATATTGTGGTCTGTGATATGAGAATGGATAAAAAATGAATGCCTGTGAATGCTCAGGGTCAAGGTCATTTATTGACCTTGGCCCAAGGTCACTTGTATTACAGGTCTTTTTACATATTAGAATATATTTTCTCTTAACACCACTTGGCCAATTTCATTTAAATTTTATATGCAGCCTAAGGACCCTTAGTGAACAAAAATTTATTGAGATGGTCAAAGTCACATGACCAAGATGGCCGCCATGCCCAAATATGGTAAAATTCTTTAAAAAATCTTCTTCTCCAGAACCTCCGGGCCGATTGTCCTAAACTTTGTTTGTAGCATGGGCTGACTGAGTACTACCAAGTTTGCAACAATTATGACCCTAGGTTGACCTTGACCTACTTTACACCAAGGCCTTTGGCTCCTTAGTCTTTACAATGGGAAATAGGTATATCAATGCATTTTTCGAAAAATATTGTGGTCTGTGATATGAAAATGGGTAAAAAAAATTTTGTTTGTTTGTTTGATTTGAGGTTTCACGTCCCCGTCAACACTGTAAAGGTCATTTTGGAGACGTTGCTTCCAATTTTGTGGGACTTTTACCCGACATTGAGATGAAATGACATCTCAAGCCCTGTCGCCCAATGAAACCAATAGGGTTTATTAGCATGGACGGTCCGCCTCGCACCGCGGTTCCTGGACAGGCTTAGATCCTCTAAGCGGTTTACCAGTACTAGTGTGCGGGCCGGATTCAGCACTGCGTGGAAGCATAATGCAGCCCATGTATTTCTTCAAACCCCTAAATGGGTAAAAAATGAATGCCTGTAAATGCTAAAGGTCAAGGTCATTCATTGATATTGGCCTAAGGTCACTTATATTGCAGGTCTATTTACATATTAGAATACTTTTTCTCTAACGCCACTGGGCCAATTTCATTAAAATTTTATATGCAGCCTTAGGACACTTAGTGAACAAAAAGTTATTGGGATGGTCCAGATCACATGACCAAGATGGCCACCATACCCAAATATGGTAAAAACCTTTAAAAATCTTCTTCTCAAGAATCACTGGGACAATTGTATTAAAACTTGGTATGTAGCATTGCGTGACTGAGCACTACCAAATATGCAAAACTGATGACCCTAGGTTGACCTTGACCTATTTTACACCAAGGTCAAATTTGGCTCCACAGACTTTTCAAACGGAAATAGGTAAATCAAAGCATTTTTCGAAAAGTATTGTGATCTGTGATATAAGAATAGGTAAAAATTGAATGCCTATGAATGTTTAAGATCAATGTCATTCGGTGACCTTGTCCCAAGGTCACTTGTATTGCAGGTCCATTGACATATTAGAATACATTTTCTCTAAAACCACTGGGCCATTTTCATTAAAATTTTACATGCAGCCTAAGGACTGTAAGGGAAAACAATATTCAAATGTTTCGGGTCACAAGACCACGATCCCCACAACCCCATGCCTGAATGTGGTAAAAACCTTAAAATGCTTCTTCTCCAGAACTAATGGGCGGATTTCTTGAAACTTGGTATGTAGCATTTGGTGACTGAGTACTAGCAAGTTTGCAACAATGATGCCACTAGGTTTCCCGTGACCTATTTTACATCAAGGTCAAATTGGTTGGTATGGCTTTTAAATGGTGAAAAGGTGGAACAATGCATTTTTCGAAAAACATTCGGGTCTGTGACATGAGAATAGATACAGAATGAATGCTAAAAGACCAAGGTCATTGGCACAACGTCACTTGGCTTACAGGTCCAATGACATTTCCTGAAACCACTGGGCCAATTTCATTTGAATTTTATATAAAGGACATGGGGTTATGCCAGTTTAGTTGAATGGTTCAGATCATGTGAACAAGATGGCCACCATGCCCTATTATGGTAAACACCTTAAAAAATCTACATCCCCAGAATCACTTGGCTGATTGTCTTGAAACTTGGTTTGTAGCATCAGGTGATTGACTACTACCAAATTTGCACAGGGCTAAGGGGAGCTCTTGTTTCTATTTTTAGCTCTAGTGGGCATTTTGTTCAGCGGAGTGGAGCTATTTTAGCAATTTTGGTACAGGGTCAACAAAGGAACATTGCCGTGAAATTATTTTGAAATCGGACCATTAGTCAAGGAGATGTCGTTTTAAAGATTTTCTAAGGTTTTTCTATTTTTAGCTCTGGTGGCCATTTCGTTCAGCGCAGCGGAACCATCGTAGCAATTCTGATAGAGGGTCACCCAAGGATCATTCCTGTGAAATTATTATGAAATCGGGCTATTGCCCTATGAGGAGAGGTCATTTAAAGGTTTTTTTTCTATTTTTAGCTCTGGCGGCCATTTTGTTCAGCGGAGCGGAACCATTTTAGCAATTTGGTAGAGGGTAAGAAATATACTTGTGAAATTATTTTGAAACCGGACCCTTAGCCTATGAGGTGTCGTTAAAAGGTTTTTCTAACATTTTTTTCTGACGGCCATTTTGTTCAGCGGAGCGGAACCATCTTAGCAATTTTGGTAGAGGGTCACCAAAGCACGGGTGGTAATCAGGGGAACTAACTCGAAAATGAGTCAATGGAAATTTGTTCCCTCGACCCACCCGGGAGCTCTCGAGCTAGCTCCATCACATGAAAACTTGTAAACTAAGGTATAAGTCTCGAAGAGTTTTATCACCATTTGTTCTTTGTAAGCTATTTATAAAAAAAAATCCGGCAATGCAGTGCCACATAGAAATGATTTAACTTTGTACCCCGCTAAAATTTGCCATGGAAATTTGCAGCGCTGGAGTATGAATGAAAGCAAACTTTTTATCACGGGCCTGAAAAATTGTCAATTTATGTCAACACGGAGATTTTGGCAGACGAATTTTCATTTTCCGTCAAAATTACGCCCTTCACACATCCAGAAGCAACATCCCTTGCGAAATGAAACATGGAACGTTTGAAATAAGCAAAATATTTTGGCCGTGATTACGTAACTTGCGATTTATGACGAAATTAATGTCCGAGCTAGTCTTCTCGACAAGGAGCTAGTTCACTCGACATGGAGATAGTGCCCTCAAAGATGAACCATTCATCAGATGACTGGGACCTGATTCGATGTCGCTCAATGGTCCCACCCAGCTTATCCAACTGGTTTCTTTACCTCTGGCTAGTGGGCCTGGTGGTTAAGTGTGCTGTCTGTCTGGTTGAACCATTTAACGTCAAACTCTAATTGAGATTGTGCCTAAATACATTGTTATATTGAATATTCGATTTTCTTTTCAGATGGGCGCTTGCCAAGGAAAAAGTTGCAAAGGACTATTTCTGAGCAGAAAAAATACCGGACATGCAACGAAAAAATATATATTACTGTGCTAGATAATCGGGCCCCTCTTTACTTTTTATTCCCTTTATTACATTTCTAACAATGAATTACCTATTTTTCTCGGTGTAAGAAAACCCGATAATCGTTCCACAGTGAATTTTTTCTTCGTTTCGAACGTTTTGACGTCATAATTGCTAGGCGACGTTGCTGACGTCGTTGGTAACAAAAACAACACTAGTTGACGTTTGGCGGAAAATCTGATAAAATCATAGAAATCAGACTTCAATTTTCGCGTCCATTTGACGTTTTTGAGGAGAGATCTGCAACACGAAGTTAAAGTATTATTTTCTTGAAAATACAGTTCTAATTTCATGACTTTTGTGCATCTGTATTTCAAGGACAGGATGATATTTGCATTGAAATGAAAACAAGATGGCGACTGATTTTCAAACTAAACCACGCCTCTTGAATTCCATACCCTGATCGGAACTTTTTTGGTTCGAAATCACAATGGTTGAATTTGAAAATTCAAAGGTAAAACATGAATGGAAATGTAATAAAAAGTTTATTTTGTTGTTTTGATTGATTACGGAGAAATAATTCACTCGTGTTCTAAGGCTTTCGTGTAAAAAACTCGTTCGCTATCGCTCACTCGTTTTTTACTCGGCAGCCTTAGAACTCTTGTGAATTATTTCACCGTAATCGATAATAAAAATAAATAAATAAACTCTATATATTATTAGAGTTATTCATGAATCATTCGACTAAGTATCATCCCTACATTTTGAGTATTGTATCCGATAGAGGATGTTTTTAAAATGATTTTATGCCGTCTGTCTGTCCATTCGTCTGTACGTTTGTTCGTTCGTATATCCGTCTTCCAATGGACCCATCCAACCAGATACCCGCTCACTTATCCATCTCTGTAGTGTACCCATGCATCCAGCCATTCATCCAACCAACATACATACATTGATCCGTTCTAAACTGGGAGGGGACGAAGCAACTAGGTGGGCGAAATGACTAAGGGGGCGAAAAGACCAGGCTTTGGGGGCGAAACAGCTATGGGTGTAAAATGGGGACGAAACGACCAGGGAGAAACGACTGAGGGGGATGTCTTGTGGGCATAGTATCTTGTTACCCACTAGCCAGGGGCAAAGAAACCAGTTGAATAAACTGGGCTGGACCATAGAAAGACATCGAATCAGGCCCCAGTCATCTGATGAATGGTTTATCTTCGTTTTTTGAGGGCAATATCTCCATGTCGAATGAACTAGCTCCTTGTCGAGAAGACTAGCTCGGACAGTAATTTCGTCATAAGTCGCAAGTTACGTAATCAAGGCCAAAATATTTTGCTTATTTCAAACGTTCCATGTTTCATTTCACTAGGGATGTTGCTTCTGGGGGTGTGACGGGTGTACTTTTGACGGAAAATGAAAAATTGTCAGCCAAAATCTCCGTGTTGACATAAATTGACAATTTTTCAGGTCCGTGTTAAAAAACATGCTTTCATTCATACTCCAGTGCTGCAAACTTCCGTGGCAAATTCTAGCGGGGTACAATGTTAAATCATTTCTATGTGGCACTGCATTGCTGGATTTTTTTTATAAATAGCTTACAAAGGGAAAAATGGTGATAAAACTCTTCGAGACCTACCTTTGTTTACAGGTTTCCTGGTGATGGAGCTAGCTCGAGAGTGAGTTTCCGGATGTGTCGAGGGAACAAATTTCCATTGACTCATTTTCGAGCTAGTTCCCCTGATAACCACCCGTGCAAAGGAACATTCCTGTGAAATTATTTTGAAATCGGACCATTAGCCCTAGGAGAAGATGTCGTTTAAAGGATTTTCTATTAGCTCTTGTGGCCATTTTGTTCAGCGGAGCGGAAACATTTGAGCAACTTTGGTAGAGGTTCACCCACGGAATACTCCTGTGAAATTATTTTACTGTAGTTTCGGAGATGTCATTTGAAGAAAGACGACAGACAAAAAGCCATCACAATGTGTGCTCAGGTGAGTTAAAAACGACCTGTCGTAACGGGAGTGAGTATAACAAGAGGACCATGATGGTCCTTAATCTCTCACCTGAGGTAAGAGATTTACATCCTTAATATTTAAGTTTGACATTAGGTAGATGCTACGAGTTTTTTGACGCTATTATATGAACAATCTTCGTAGAGATTGAAGATTGAAGCAAAAATCCTGGACTCTAGAGGCTGTACAAGGTTTTCAAAGAATTTGACCTAGTGACCTAGTTTCTGACCTGACATGATCAATATTCGTACTTGACCCAGATATCATCAAGACAAACATTCTGGTAAAGTTTCATAAAGATTGAAGTGAAATTGAAGTCTCTAGAGGGCGAAGAAGGTTTTCAAGGAATTTGGCCAAGTGACCTAGTTTTTGACCTAACATGACCCATATTCAAACCTGACTCAGGTATCATCAAGTCAAATTTATGGTAAAGTTTCATGAAGTTTGAAGCAAAACTACTGTCCCTAGAGAGTGAACAAGGATTTCAAGGAATTTGACCTAGTGACCTAGTTTTTACCTGATATGACCCATATTCGATATTGACCCAGATATCATCAAGACAAACATTCTGGTAAAGTTTCATGAAGACTGAAGCAAAATTGTTGTCGCTAGAGGATGAACAGGGTAAATGTTGACGACGCACGTCACATGATGAATGATGCACAATGCACTTACGACGGACAAAACGTGATCACAAAAGCTCACCTTGAGCTTTGCTCAGATGAGCTAAAAATTAAGGTCTCTAGAGTGTAAACAAGGTTTTTCTATGATATGACCTACTGACCTACTTTCTGAACCCACATGACCCATATTCGAACTTGACCTAGATATTGTACAGATAATTATTCTGAGCAAGTTTGATGATGATTGGACCAAAACTGTGGCCTCTAGGGTGTTAACAAGGATTTTCTATGATTTGACCTACTGACCTACTTTTTAAACCCACATAATCCATATTCGAACTTGACCTAGATATTGTAGAGATGATCATTCTGAGCAACCTTTGATGATGATTGGACCAAAACTGTAGCCTCTAGAGTGTTAACAAATTTTATCTATGATTTGACATACTGACCTACTTTTTGATCCCATATGACCCATATTTGAAGATCCCACATGACCCATATTTGAACTTGACCGACATATTGTCAGGATGATCATTCTTAGCAATTTTGAGGATGATTGGACCAAAACTATAGCCTCTAGAGTGTTAACAAAGTTTATCAATGGTTTGAACTACTGACCTACTTTTTGATCCCACATGACCCATATTCGAACTTCACCGAGATATTGTCAGGATGATCAGTCTGAGCAAGTTTCAGGATGATTGGACCAAAAGTGTGGCATCTAGAGTCTTAACAAGGTTTTTCTATGATTTGACCTACTGGCCTACTTTTTGATCCGACATGACCCATATTAGTACATGACTAAGATATTGACAGGACAATCATTCTGAGCAAGTTTGAGGATTATTGAACCAAAACTGTGGTCTCTAGAGTCTTAACAATGTTTTTCTTTGATTTGACCTACTGACCTATTTTTTGACCGGAAATGACCCGTATTCGAACTTGGTCGAGATATTGTCAGGACAATCATTTTGAGCAAGTTTGAGGATGATTGGACCAAAACTGTGGCCTCAGTCTTAACAATGTTTTTCTTTGATTTGACCTACTGACCCTCTTTTTGACCGAAAATGACCCGTATTCGAACTTGACTGAGATATTGCCAGGATGATCAATCTTAGCAAATCTGAGGATGATTGGACCAAAACTGTGGCCTCTAGAGTCTTAACAATGTTTTTCTATGATTTGACCTACTGACCTACTTTTTGATCCCATATGACCCGTATTCCAACTTGACCGAGATATTGTCAGGATGATCATTCTGAGCAAATTTGAGGATGATTGGACCAAAACAATAGCCTCTAGAGTGTTAACAAAGTTTATCTATGATTTGATCTGCTGACTTACTTTCTGACCCGACATGACCCATATTCGAACTTGACCGAGATATTGTCAGGATGATCATTATGACCAAGTTTCAGGATGATTAGACCAAAACTGTGGCCTCTAGTCTTAACAAGGTTATTCTATGATTTGACCTACTGACATACTTTTTGACCAGACATGACCCATATTCATACATGACCAAGATATTGACAGGATAATCATTCTGAGCAAGTTTGAGGAAGATTTGACCAAAACTGTGGCCCCTAGAGTCTTAACAATGTTTTTCTATGATTTGACCTACTGACCTACTTTTTGACCCAAAATGACCCGTATTCGAACTTGATCCGGATATTGTCAGGATGATCAGTCTGAGCAAATTTGAGGAAGATTGGACTAAAATTGTGGCCTCTAGAGTCTTAAAAATGTTTTTCTATGATTTGACCTACTGACCTACTTTTTTACCCATATGACCCGTATTCGAACTTGACCGAGATATTGTCAGGATGATCATTCTGAGCAAACTTGAGGATGATTGGACCAAATTGTGGCCTCTAGAGCAATAACAAGGTTTTTCTATGATTTGACCTGCTGACTTACTTTTTGACCCGACATGACCCATATTCGAACTTGACCGAGATATTGTCAGGATGATCATTCTGAGCAAGTTTCAGGATGATTGGACCAAAACTGTGGCCTCTAGAGTCTTAACAAGGTTTTTTTTATATGATTTGACCTACTGACCTACTTTTTGACCCGACATGACCCATATTCGTACATGACCAAGATATTGACAGGATAATTGTTCTGAACAAGTTTGAGGATGATTGGACCAAAACTTTGGCCTCTAGAGCTCTAATTAGGTTTTTCCATGATTTGACCTAAGTTTTGACCCCAAATGACCCGTATTCGAACTTGACCGAGATATTGTCAGGAAGATTATTCTGAGCAAATTTGAGGATGATTGGACCAAAACTGTGGCCTCTAGAGTCTTAATAATGTTTTTCTATGATTTGCCTACTGACCTACTTTTTGATTCCATATGACCCGTATTCGAATTTGATCGAGATATTGTCAGGATGAGCATTCTGAGCAAATTGGAGGATGATTGGACAAAAACTGTGGCCTATATAACGTTAACAATGATTTTCTCTGATTTGATCTGCTGACCTACTTTCTGCCGACATGACCCATATTCGAACTTGACCGAGATATTGTCAAGATATACTTTCTGAGCAAGTTCAAGATGATTGGATCAAAACTGTGGCCTCTAGAGTCTTAACAAGGTTTTTCTATGATTTGACCTACTGACCTACTTTTTGACCCGACATGACCCATGTTCGTACATGACCAAGATATTGACAGGATAATTTTTCTGAGCAACATTGAGGAAGATTGGACCAAAACTGTGGCCCCTAGAGTCTTAACAATGTTTTTCTATGATTTGACCTACTGACCTATATTTGACCCGAAATGACTCGTATTTGAACTTGACTGAGATATTGGCAGGATGATCATTCTGAGCAAATTTGAGGATGATTGGCCCAAACTTGTGGCCTCTAGAGTCTTAACAATGTTTTTCTATGATAAGACCTACTGACCTACTTTTTGATCCCATATGACCCGTATTCGAACTATACCAAGATTTTGTTAGGATGATCATTCTGAGCAAATTTGAGGCTGATTTGACCAAAACTGTAACCTCTAGAGCATTAACAAGGTTTGTTTTTATGATTTGACCTACTGACCTATTTTTGATCCGACATGACCCATTTTCAAACTTGACCGAGATATTGTCAGGATGATCATTCTGAGCAAGTTTCAGGTTGATTGAACCAAAACTGTGGCCTCTAGAATCTTTACAATGTTTTTCTATGATTTGACCGGCTGACCTACTTTTTGACCCGATATGACCCATATTGGAACTTGACAAAGATATTGTCAGGATGATCATTCTTAGCAAGTTTCGTGATGATTGGACCAAAACTGTGGTCTCTAGAGTCTTAACAATGCTTTTCTATGAATTGACCTTCTGACCTACTTTTTGACCCGAAATGACTCGTATTTGAACATGACTGAGATATTGTCAGGATGATCATTCTGAGCAAATTTGAGGATGATTGGCCCAAACGTGTGGCCTCTAGAGTCTTAACAATGTTTTTCTATGATTTGACCTACTGACCTACTTTTTGATTCCATATGACGCGTAATCGAACTTGACCGAGATATTGTCAGGATGATCATTCTGAGCAAATCTGAGGCTGATTTGACCAAAACTGTGACCTCTAGAGCATAAACAAGGTTTTTCTATGATTTGACCTGCTGACCTACTTTTTGATCCGACATGACCCATATTCAAACATGACCGAGATATTGTCAGGATGATCAATCTGAGCAAGTTTCAGGATGATTGGACCAAAACTTTGGCCTCTAGAGCGTTAACAATGTTTTTCTATGATTTGACCGGCTGACCTACTTTTTGACCCGAAATGACCTGTATTCGAACTTGACCGAGATATTGTCAGGACGACTATTCTGAGCAAATTTGATGATGATTGGACCAAAACTGTGGCATCTAGTGCCTTAACAATGTTTTTTTTTATAATTTGACCTACTGACCTATTTTTTGACCCGACATGACCCATATTCGAACTTGACCAAGATATTGTCAGGATGATCATTCTTAGCAAGTTTCAGGATGATTGGACCAAAACTGTGGCCTCTAGAGTCTTAACAAGGTTTTTTTATGATTTGACCTACTAACCTACATTTTGACCTGACATATCCCATATTCGAACTTGACCCAGATATCATTAAGTCAAACATTCTGGTAAAGTTGCATGAAGACAGAAGCAAAATTGTGGTCTTTAGAGTCTTAACAAGGTAAATATTGACGACGCACGACGCACGACGAACGACGCACGTACGACGGACAAAAGGTGATCACAAAAGCTCACCTTGAGCTTTCCTCAGGTGAGCTAAAAATATAAACACTGGTCTGAATTTCACTAACTTATGTAACACAATGACACACTGATGCATTATGCAATTTATATTTTAGCGGCTCTTCTCAAGAAAACCCACCCAATTAACACAATAAGACGCCCTGCAAAATGTCGTCTGTTTATGTCGTCTGCTGAATCTTCTTGCAAACTTTTCCAACATATATTTGCATTCAGACACACAGTGTGGACCGTGACCAGAGTGCTCCCGGAGGAGCAGTCTGATCTGGGTCCACACTGCAGAAATAACTTTATAATAACAAGAAATCGACAGAGCAGACGACAATTCTTGTGACTGGCATATTATAGGGTTACCGGTCCTTTATCCGGCCCCCGCCCGTCGGGGCTTGAAGAAATAGATGAGCTGCATGATGCTTCCACGCAGAGCTGAAACCAACCGCACACGAGTACTGGTAAACCGCTGAGAGGATCTTAGTCTGCCCAGGCAAAGTGGTGCGAGTCTATAAACCCTATTGGTTTCATTGGGCGACAGAGCTTGAGATGACATTTCATCTCAATGTCGGGTTAAAAGTCCCGCAAAATTGGAAGCAACGTCTCCAAAATGACCCATACAGTGATGACGGGGACGTTAAACCTCAAATCAAACAAACAAACGGATCTTTATTTAAATCGGCTAAACCACCCGTCATGTCTTGGTTGAAATATTGTCTGTCATTGACGTTAAGAAGAGTCTCCTGTGACACTCCTACACACGCAGTTGTAACACACAAAAAAAACTCGAACCATTTTCACAAGGTGTATCTGGATGCCGTATTGAGCGGCTAGCTTTTAGATGCTTTTATTGAATATAACGTCCCTGTCAGCAGTATAGTTTGGTCATATCGAGCCGACCAGTTTACCTATCCACACTTTGCCTAGGCTTGCTCATGCGTCAGTACATAACCGGTGCAGTGCACATTCTTTCGTCAGAAGCTGACATGTGCCCTTTCCTGTATTTTTTCTTGTGTGGGGGTGAGGCGGTGTTTTACGGCCCTTCCCTGCAGGCACAAAACGTTGACTCAACGTTGAACTAACGTTGAAACAACATTTCCACGTTAGTTTAACGTTGAGTGCCTGCTTGGTTATTTCACTCATATCGAGAAGATCGTTAATTAGGGTGGGCAAAAACCGGAGTATCCGGAGAAAAGCCACCTGACCTTCCGTTGCAGAACATGGCGTCTCAAGTATGACCCGACCCAGGCTTGAACCACAGCTGTGAGAAGAGTCAGCGCTCTTATCGGCTCGTTCCTTTCTTGTATACGCTGCAATCTGCAATTATTGTTTGACAGAAAATCTTACTGTTAAAATCAACTGCCCTTCTTGAATCAGTGGAAGGGAGAAAATGACCATAGAAACTGAGAATGCATAATCAATTTCCACAAAAGAATCGAAACCTCGGCCTGATTTCCAGTCAGATGCGCATCCGACTGAACAACTGAGGTCGGTCAGAACCATTAGTGAAATGGTCAGATCTTTTAATATGATATTCCCACAATCTATGTTTTGAGCATAAATAGGAAAAGTATCAGAATTTTTCATGTGAAAATTTTCAGTTTTGGGTGGAAAATTTTCAAAATATTTGAATAGGCGTAATGAAAAAATGTTAACTTAAAGGAACAAACTTGCTCCACAGCTAAATTATCTGCTTTAAAAGAAGGCCCAAGGAAAACAAATAGGTGCGACAAAGGACAAGGCCAAGAAGAACTGCACCTTCAGTGGAGACTCTGGTAAGCCTCTATATCACTTTGATCACTCCAACTTCCTATAGTGTGTGAGCATACGGAAGCACGAAGACTGCAACCGGCCTAGATGAACGCGGAAGCTGTTAGGGTCTTCTTTAGTCTTAAAGGCACCTGACTTCCAAGTTTAGCTGTAGCTCGGCTCAAATCGACGGAAATGGGTGCCTCCCATAAATGTATATCCACTGTCCCTTCCGCTGATTCGAGAAAGGCAGTGGGCCCGCCCATCCAGTCTTGGCGTTGGGCTGCATGGTGCTACCACGTAGAGCTGAAACCGACCACACATGGGTACTGGTAATTCGCTTTGAGTGTCTAAGCCTCTCCAGGCAAAGTGGTGCGAGTCAGACCTCCCCTACATATAAACCCGTTTGGTTTGTTTGGGCGGGAGGGCTTGAAACGTCATTTCATCTCAGTGTCGGGTGAATGTCCCACAAAATTGGAAGAAACGTCTCCCCAGAATTACATAAATAGTGTTGATGTGGACGTTAAACCTAAACTCAAAACAAATCAAGAAGGGCAGCTGTGATATTTTGGTGAAAGAATATCCGCTGTATTGGTTAACAGTTTATGTTATCTCATTGATGATCTTAAAGCAGGCTGAACACTTTCTATACTCTTCCTTTCTATTAGAAGCCGCCGTGGTGTAGTGGCTATGCTACTCGTCTTGTAAACCAGGGGTCGCAGGATCGACCCCGAGCTTCTTCAGACTTTCGGATGAGTCTTTAAACCGAGGTCCCGTCTCCGTATGATCTTAGCTGTTGATGGGACGTAAAACTCAAACTCTTCCTTTCTATTTGCTGATTTCTATCTGTTCTATATTTCCCTCCGCCACAGAGACTGATTGTCGTCTCTTAGAAGGACAGACACAGAAACAGATACAGATGTAAAAGCCTGCCAATTAAATGTGATTAGGTAAACTATCGGCCCCGACATGACCTAAATAGCGTCGATTGGGCCGTTAACCCACTGTAGACGGGAACCCCCTAATTGGCACCTTGGCAAACAGTGCAGGCCTAGAACGCGGCGTCTGATCAGGGCCTACACTATTTGTTTAAAGTTCAGCTATTTTCCAAATAAATTTTAAAGATAACACAACCTCTCACCCCTAAATTTTGAAATGGACTCCTGCCATATATAGGGAGGAAGATTCCATTTGGTTCAAAAAGGATTAAACTCCGATCAAACAAACAAATCATGATAGCCACCATTTGACGTTCGCGTTCGTTGGACCGCTTTAAAATTACCCGGATGTCTGGTGTGAATGTGTCTTTCTATACTCTGCATGCATGCAAAGGTCGAAACATGAAACACGATGTTCCTTGAAGGTGATCAATAACACTGGTTGTAAACATAGAGGAAAGATCAACTGAGCAATGTAAGTACTGATTATATATTGCATATCTAGACAAACCCCATTTTTTCAGTCAAAAGGGGTTTTCCCAGCAGGCAAACGTCGCAAGGGCAACGTCAAGTCAACGTCGGTGCAACGTAGATGCGACGTTGCATAAAAGTCATGAGGTTGTACGGACGTTGATGTGACGTCACAATTACGTCATGTGCCTCCTGGGTTATCGGAATATTATGCAGTGAAGCTTCGATGGCTCGAACAACCAGTGCTGAGTCAAACTCATTCTTTTAGCTCACCTGACAGAAGGTCATGGTGAGCTTTTGTGATCCTTAGATGTCCGGCGTCGTCGTTCGTCTTCCGTCGTGCATGCGTTCTTTTCTTGGCCACAGTTTTTGGTTCAGTCATCATCAAAACTTGCTCAGGATGATCATCCTTACAATATCTGTCAGATTAGAATATTCACCATATTTGCATTATTTGCTGGCTCCCAGCTTGCACATTGTCAATATTGGAAAAACAGGTAATCAGGGGGTCTGGTTACCCGTTTTTCCAACACTGATAACCTTCAGACTAGGAACCAGCAGATAATGCAAATAAGGTGAATGGGTCATGTCGGGTAAAAAAGTAGGTCAATAGATCATACCATAGGAAAACATTGTTAACACTAGAGGCCCCAATGTTAGTCCAGTCATCGTCAAACTCGCTCAAAAAGATTATCTAGACAATATCTAGGTCAAGTTCGAATATGGATCATATCGGGTCAAAAAGTAGGTCAGTAGGTCAAATCATAGAAAAAACCTTGTAAATACTCCAGAGGCCAAACGTAGATTTGGTCAAATTATCATCAAACTTGCTCAGAATGATCATTTTTAACCTTTTAATACAGGCTAGAGGCCACAATGTTAGTCGCGTTATCATCAAACTTGCTCAGAATGACCAAATTGACAATATGTAGGTCAAATTCGAAAATGGACCATGTCGGGTCAAAAAGTAGGTCTTTCCTTTCTTTCCTTTTACTGATACTGCGTCGGTCACATTTGACCATTACCGCAGGTCTACATTACATACACTCCAGGTTTGCAGGATGAAAGCCTACATAGTAATCATGTAATTAGGATAGGGATCTTTAACCTGCACAGGGGATGGTTCTCCCTGCACAGGGGGCCTCCATTTAACGTCCCGATCCGAAGGACGGTGCACTTTATGACATTCATCCCTGAAAATGATGTCAATGGAGCGAATATGGGCCTAGGTCAGTAGGTCAAATCATAGAAAAACGTTGTTAACCCTACAGAGGCCACACTTTTGATCCAGTCATCAACAAACTTGCTCAGAATTACTATCTTGACAATATCTTGGTCACGGGTGGGGGTATTTTATGAATAGAGTGGTACCTTTTTACTTATTCTCACAAAATTTATATGGTGCAGCGCATTGCTGCCCGTTGGACTGTCAACAGATATTCCACTTACGATGTGTAGCGTAACTCAAATGCTGGGGCCAGTTGTTCAAAACTAAAGACGTCGTTAGCTAACATATCGTTAAAACTTTGATCATTAAATATGGTGAAAATACTAATGTGTGCTGATAAAATGTGAGCAGTTTTTGCAAATGCAAAAGCTGCTCAAAATTTTTCAGCAAAAATAACAAAATTATAGATATTGTATACATATTGTATAGAACAGTTAACAATATGACCACTAACGAGCTCGTTAAGCTTATGATGCTTTCAACAACTGGCCCCAGGAGAGCCCTGGACCAGAGGCGAGCAGATGCTAGTCTCTGTATTTTACACAAAATTATGAACGGTCTTGTTGCCATACCACTACCTACTTCCAGCTGGCCACATCAAGGACACATCATGGCCAGTCCCATTCCTTCGCAATCAGACAGATTAATACATTGTTCATTTTGTTTTATAAATATTCATTTTCCTCTTGACTGTCTGACAACAGGAGCTTGAAGTTCTGTCTGGAACACATGTCAAAATAGCCCCAAATCGACTATCCTATATAGCTTCGCCAAAAGAACTTAAGCTCCTGTGGTCTGACAATGGAACAGACTACCCTCTAGGCCTAATGTTGTGCTTCTGCCTAGGCCTTACACTGAACTGCGTTCAGTGTAGCAGTCCGGTCTCTTGACCACCAAATGTCATAAATACAACAGCCCAGTTTTAACCTGATTTTAAACTCATCTGTTTTTATCCACACTGTTACTTTTTTCACGTCTCGCTATCACACTTTTAGCCCCACTGATTCATCTCCCGTTTTTCTTACGACGCGCAATCATCCTGCCCGTAATCCTTGCGAGGGGGGTGGAGGGGATGGGGGCGTGGCAGTACAACTAGATAATAGAAAGACAGTGAAATAATCTTGAGTGAGTGAGTGAGTGAGTTTTAGTTTTACGTCCCACCAACAGCTAAGGTCATACGGAGACGGGACCTCCGTTTAAAGACTCATCCGAAAGTCTGGAGAAGCCCGGGATCGATCCTGCGATCCCTGGTTTACAAGGCGAGTAGCGTAACCACTGCACCACGGAGGCTTCTTAAATAATCTTGAAAGGGCCGTAAAACAAACACACAAGAAAGAAATAACAGAACAAAAGCAACAACAACAATGTTGTTCATCTCCAGACCCGAAAGCACTTGCTCAAATTTGTGGCAACAATTGCTCAAACAAGTGTGCCTTCGTCAGCTGTCTGCACGTTGAGAAGAAGCAGTTTCAATCAATTTCTGATCATTTCTGGCTCGCAAAAGGAGTATCAATAAGAGTTCTTCCAGTAGATCTAAAGGTAAGTTTTTTACATATTCTAACATCAATTGAAAAACAAATATCTACCGGTTTATTCTTGATTAGCGAAAACTATTCGACGTCATTAGTTTTCGCGATAATTGTTGTCTTAAATACACTTACACCGCGATCGGTGACGTATAGGGGAGACCGGGGCTAGTACGGCCCCATTTTAGAAAACGTTCATTTTTCCAATGACTCTTACAGCTAGATCTCAGGAAACTATACAAGTAAGTAAGGTACAATGGAGCCGTACTAGCCCAGGTATATGCCTTCTTATTTCTCATTCTGATAAAGAGACCGGGTCATGACGACCGAGGGGCAAGTTAGGCCACCCAACGGGACAAGATCGTCTCACAGTAACTCTCCTGAACTGTTAATATATTTCACAGAACTAACCTATAGGGAGGAAAGTAGTGTAAATATATAACGCATTTATCATGTAGTTTCAATTCTGTATTTAAAACGTAAACTTCTGAAAGTTTAAAATAGTTTAAACGTGAGAAAAGTAGGGGAGACAGGGGCTAGTTCGGCCCCATTTTAGAAAACGTTCACCTTTGGAATGACTATAATACAGCTGGGTCTTCGAAAACTGTATGTAAGTTAGGTCGGTATACGTCTTCTTATGTCTCTTTCCGATTAAGGCTATTTTTAGTCGTAGCGATCGGGTGATGGTGGCCGAACTTGCCCCAACTTAAAAGACCGAACTTGCCTCTGACAGACTTTGCACTAAAACATCACATGAAATAATCCTTTTAGGGTGCTGGAAAAGAAATCAATAATGTATTACATTAAAGCGCAATATCTACCGTAATAAATGTGTAGAAATTAAATCGGAATCATAAAACTTCTTAAGAAAAATTAAAAATATATTTTTATTACTGTGGAAAATTTTCTCAGCATGCACGGAAACGAGATTTCAGTTCCAAAATCTATGGCGGTCATTATGTACTGACGAAGATAAAATCGTCATAAATGACTTCACAATATGATTCCCAGCTCTTTAACCTGGTTGGCATGCTAAATGTAGCCATATGCTGAACATGCCCCGAGGCCGGACTAGCCCCGGTCTCCCCTACACCGGGTTTGCAGGATGAAAGCCCACACAGTAATCATGTAATTATAGTAGGGATATTTAAACTGCACTGGGGATGACCCTCCCTGCAAGGGGGTCTCCAGTTAACGTCCCGTTCCGAAAGACGAATTCTTCCCTGCAAATGATGCTAATGGAGCGTGTTCTGACACCAAAATACATGTAATCACCGCCGCCGCATGTCGAACCGGTGGCCTCTTAGCATCAGATGCAAGTGCACTAACCACTAGGGAGCCTACCTGTTTCCATAAAATGATACTCGTAATCTACTTAAATGTTGTTTTGGAGTTTAACGGCCAAGCCAACACTATTTAGGTCATATGGATCCGATCATTTTACATGATCACACTTCTTGGGAGTGCTTAAGCATACGCGGTTTATCAGAACAGTGCACATTCTTTCAACAGAAACTGACAACTGTCCATCTTGAATCATTAGGAGGGAGGGAAAAAATGATAAATTGCCACGAAAGAATCTTGCCGACCCCAGCAGGTATCGAACCCGTGACCGGATTACCAGCCAGACACGCATCCGACTAAGTTACCGAGGCCGGTACTCCGGTTTCCGCCCACCTCTGATTAACGATCCGCCCAATATTGATTTTTTTATGCCCTCGCCTATTCTAAAAATAACGGAAGGGCATTAAGTGTTACCCCCCTGTCCGTCCGTCCGTACATACGTAAGTACGTCCGTCCATACGTACGTACGTCCGTCCGTCCGTACGTCCGTCCGTCCCACTTCGTGTCCGGGCCATAACTCCTAAACCATATGAAATATAATAAATATTGATCATGAATTTTTACAGGTGCATGCATGGCATTGAGACGATGCATTTAAGAAAACATGTCCGTAAGAAATAATGGCGCCCAACATGGTGTCAGTTAATGATAAATATTAGGTTAAAATTATAACATCTTTATTGATACTGCTTTCAACATAGATTGTGGGTGCTCGTTAGAACCGCCTCAATGAGGCGGTTCTAACGAGTACCCACAATCTATATGTTTGAGCAAAAATAAGGCAGATAATGTTTACCACCGTAACCCCCACTTTTCTCTCTATAAAGTGGGGGTTTAGGGGGGGGGGTCTTCGTTTCACGGACTTGTTGTCGTGATGTGTCATGAACAAGGAAGACAACTCTTGCTTTTTTGGTTTTTGAATTATCTGCCCTTGACTTGTCCAGTCCATAACTCCTAAACCGTATGGAATATGTTTTGATATGAAATAATATATTGGCTTTCCTGGGGTTTGCCAGGGCTATGCCCCAACCCCTCCACAGCTTAAAAGGCCTTATATCTCGGGAACTTTACAGATCCCCATCTCTAAACCATGCATATTCTTGTTCCTTATGATAAGACGCATTCAGTCTCTGTTGGGTCCATGCCCCACCCCTCCACTTCATAAAAGGCCTAATATTTCAGATACATAGTCCATACGGGTGCTCATTTGGAAATGGTGGTTCGTTTTGGAGATAAATTAAAACCTGTATGCCAGTTGGCAGTGCCCTCCTGAGCTCTGGTGAGCACAGTGGCCAATGGGCCTCTTGTTTGGTTTTTAGCTCACCGTCACGTAGTGACGAGGTGAGCTTTTGGGATCACTTTTTGTCCGTCGTCCGTCGTGCGTCCGTGCGTGCGTGCGTCCGTGCGTGCGTGCGTCCGTGCGTGCGTAAACAATTTCTTCAAACGACATCTCCCCCTAAACCACTGAGCGGATTTTGACCAAACTTCACAGGAATGATCCTTAGGTGGTCCCCTTTCAAAGTTGTTCAAATGGTTCCGGTCCGTTGCACATATAGGTCACAGGAGCCAAAAATAGATTTTTTTTCACCGAAAACTTAAAAAATCTTCTTCTCTGAAACTGCAAGGCCCAGGTCTTTGATATTTGGTATGAAGCTTCATCTAGTGGACCCCTACCAAGATTGTTCAAATTATAGTGCTGGGGCCAAAAATGCCCCCGCCCCGGGGCCCTTTGGTTTTGCATGGGCTTATATAGGGAAAATCTTTAAAAATCTTCTTCTCTGAAACTGCAAGGCCCAGGTCTTTAATATTTAGTATGAATCTTCATCTGGTAGACCCCTACCAAGATTGTTCAAATTATAGTGCTGGGGCCAAAGATGCCCCCGCCCCGGGGCCCTTTTGTTTTACATAGGCTAATATAGGGAAAATCTTTAAAAATCTTCTTCTCTGAAACCGCAAGGCCCAGGTCTTTAATATTTAGTATGAAGCTTAATCTGGTGGACCCCTACCAAGATTGTTCAAATTATAGTGCTGGGGCCAAAGATGCCCCCGCCTCGGGGCCCTTTGGTTTTACATAGGTTATATAGGGAAAATCTTTAAAAATCTTCTTCTCTGAAACCGCAAGGCCCAGGTCTTTGATATTTGGTATGAAGCTTCATCTAGTGGATCCCTACCAAGATTGTTCAAATTATAGTGCTGGGGCCAAAAATGCCCCCGCCCTGAAGCCCTTTGGTTTTACCTAGGCTTATATAGGGAAAACCTTTAAAAATCTTCTTCTCTTAAACCACAAGGCCCAGGTCTTTGATATTTGGTATGAAGCTTCATCTAGTGGACCCCTACCAAGATTGTTTAAATTATAGTGCTGGGGCCAAAAATGCCCCCGTGCCAGGGCCCTTTGGTTTTACATGGGCTTATATTGGGAAAATCTTTAAAAAATCTTCTTCTCTGAAACTGCAGGACCCAGGTCTTTGCTATTTGGTATGAAGCTTCATCTAGTGGACCCCTACCAAGACTGTTCAAATTATAGTGCTGGGGCCAAAAATGCCACTGCCCCGGGCCCTTTGGTTTTACATAGGCTTATATTGGGAAAATCTTTAAAAATCTTCTTCTCTGAAACTGCAAGGCCCAGGTCTTTGATATTTGGTATGATGCTTCATCTTGTGGACCTCTATCAAGATTGTTCAAATTATAGCCCTGGGGCCAAAAATGCCCCCGCTCCTGGGCCCTTTGGTTTTTCATAGACTTATATAGGGAAAATCTTGAAAAATCTTCTACTCTGAAACCACAAGGCCTAGGTCTTTGACATTTGGTATGAAGCTTCAGCTAGTGGACCTCTACCAAGATTGTTCAAATTATATCCCTGGGGCCACAAATGCCCCCGCCCCAGGGCCCTTTGGTTTTACATAGACTTATAATACTAAATAGAGATAATCTTTGAAAATCTTCTCTGAAACAACAAGGCCCAGGTCTTTGATATTTGGTGTGAAGCTTCATCTGGTGGACCTCTATCAAGATTGTTTAAATTATAGCCCTGAGGCCAAAAATGCCCCTGCCCGGGGCCATTATGTTTTACATAGGCTTATGTAAGGAATATCTTTAAAAAATCTTCTTCTCTGAAACCGCAAGGCCCAGGTCTTTGATATTTGTTGTGTAGCTTCATCTAGTGGACCTTTGCCAAGATTGTTCAAATTATAGCCTTTGTTGATATTTGGTATGAAGCTTCACCTTTTTAAACCTCCCTGACCTGGGGTCAATAATGGCCCTCCGCGGGGCCCACTTGTTACTCTAGGATCAGGTGAGCGATCCAGGGCCATCATGGTCCTCTTGTTTTATTTATCTGCCGTTGACTTAGTTCCTTATAGTAAGTTGTGTCCGGGCCATGACTCCTAAACCGTATGGAATATATTTATGAAACTTTTCAGGTACATGCATGGCATTGAGACGATGTGTCATGAACAAGGAAGACAATTCTTGCTTTCTTGGTTTTTGAATTATCTGCCATTGACTTAGTTCTTTATAATAAACTGTGTCCGGGCCATAAATCCTAAAGCGTACGGAATATATTTATCAAACTTTACAGGTTCATGCATGGCATTGAGACGATATGCCATGAACAGGAAGACAACTCTTGCTTTTTTGGTTTTTGAAATTATCTTCCCTTGACTTAGTTCCTTATAGTAAACTGTGTCCGGGCCATAACTCCTGAACCATATGGAATATATTTATGAAACTTTACAGGTGCATACATGGCTTTGAGACGATTGTCATGAAAAAGGAAGACTACTCATGCTTTGTTGGGTTTTGAATTCTCTGCCCTGGACTTAATTCCTAATAGTAAACTGTGTCCTGGCCATAACTCCTAAACCGTATGGAATATATTTATGAAACTTTACAGATGCATGCATGGCATTGAGACGAAGTGTCATGAACAAGGAAGACAAGGAAGACAATTTGCTTTTTGGTTTTTGAATTATCTGCCCTTGACTTAGTTCCTTATAGGAAACTGTGTCCTGACCATAACTCCTAAACCGTATGAAATATATATTTATGAAACTTTACAGGTGCATGCATGGCATTGAGATGATGTGTCATGAACAAGGAAGACATCTCTTGCTTTTTGTCGCGCCTGCTTTTATTTTGGGACGATATAGGAGTCCTGTTTTCCGTCCGTTCGTCCGCCAATCCGTCAACATTTGCGACCACCCTAACTTTCACCCTAATGTAAGAGCCCATTTCTAGAGAACTATAAGGGCTTCATTAATGATACTTGGTACAAGCTTGCATCTAGGAATAGCAGCTTCAATGCAAGCATCCGTATCTGACCTTGACCTACATTTCATGGTTCACTGTCTGCAAATTATTGCGACCACCCTAACTTACACCCTGATGTAAGAGTCCATTTCTCAAGAACTATAAGAGCTTCAATAATGTTACACGGTACAAGCTTGAATCTAGGAAAAACAATATCGATGCAAGTATCCATATCTCACCTTTACCTACATTTCATGGTTCACTGACTTCGTGAATTATTTCGACCACCCTAATGTAAGAGTCCATTTGTTGAGAACTATAAGAGTTTCATTAATGTTACTTGGTAAAGCTTGCATCTAGGAATAGCAACTTCAATGCAAGCATCCATATCTCACCTCGACCTACATTTCATGGTTCACTGACTTCGTGAATTACTGCGACCACCCGAACTTTCACCCTAATTTAGGAGTTCATTTCTCGGGAACTATAAGTGCTTCATTGATGATACGTGGTACCAACATGCATCTAGTACTGACAACTTTTATGGAGGCAACCGTGTTTGACCTTTACCTAGGTTTCATGGTTCAGTGACTTTGCATCCCCACAGGCGCGACATAGCCTTCGGCGGAATTCTTGTTTGCTTTTTAGCTCACCTGTCACGTAGTGACAAGGTGAGCTTTTGTGATCACTTTTTGTCCGTCGTGCGTGCGTGCGTCCGTGCGTGCGTCCGTGCGTCCGTAAACAATTTCAAATAAGTATATCTCTAAAACCACATGGCCAATCTTGATCAAATTTCATGTGAAGCATCATCAGGTAGGGGGACAGGCTGCATAAGGTTTTTGGGCTGATCAGATTAGAACTCTGGTTGCCATGGCAACATATAGCTCCCATAGACTTATAATGGGAAAAATTTAAAAAATCTTCTTCTCTGAAACCACAGGGCCGAGAGCTTAGATATTTAGCATGTAGCAACGGCCAGTGGTCACCTACATAATTCCTGCCAATCATGCCCCTGGGTTTCAAATGGGCCACGCCCCGGGGCCCCTTCTCTCCCGTAGACTCATAATGGAAAAAAAGCTTCAAAAATCTTCTTCTCTGAAACCACAGGACCTAGAGCTTAGATATTTAGCATGTAGCAACGGCAAGTGGTCACCAACAAAATTCCTGCCAATCATGCGCCTGGGGTCCAAATGGGCCACGCCCTGGGGCCCCTTAGCTCCCATAGACTCCTAATGGAAAAAAAAGCTTCAAAAATCTTCTTCTATGAAACCACAGGGCCCAGAGCTAAGGTATTTGACATGTAGTAACGGCAAGTGGTCACCTACATAATTCCTGCCAATCATGCCACTGGGGCCCAAATTGGCCACACCCCGGGGCCCCTTAGCTCCCATAGACTCATATTGGAAAAAAAAGGTTCAAAAATCTTCTTTTCTGAAACCACAGGGTCCAGAGCTTAGATATTTAGCATGTAGCAATGGCCAGTGGTCACCTACATAATTCCTGCCAATCATGCCCCTAGGGTCCAAATTGGCCACGCCCCAGGGCCCCTTCGCTCCCATAGACTCATAATGGAACAAAAAGCTTCAAAAATCTTCTTCTTGGAAACCACAGGGCCCAGAGCTTAGATATTTAGCATGTAGCAATGGCCAGTGGCCACCTACATAATTCCTGCCAATCATGCCCCTGGGTTCCAAATGGGGGATGCCCCGGGGCCCCTTCGCTCCTATAGACTCATAATGGAACAAAAAGCTTTAAAAATCTTCTTCTCTGAAACCACAGGGCCCAGAGCTGAGATATTTGGCATGTAGCAACGGCAAGTGGTCACCTACATAATTCCTGCCAATCATGCCCCTGGTGTCCAAACAGGCCACGCCCCGAGGCCCTTTAGCTCCTATAGACTCATAATGGAAAAAAAAAGCTTTAACAATCTTCTTCTCTGAAACCACAGGGCCCCGAGCTGAGATATTTGGCATGCAGCAACGGCAAGTGGTAACCTACATAATTCCTGCCAATCATGCCCCTGGGGTCCAAATTGGCCACACCCAGGGGCCCCTTAGCTCCCATAGACTCATAATGGAAAAAAAGCTTCAAAAATCTTCTTCTCTGAAACCACAGGGCCCAGAGCTTAGATATTGAGCATGTAGCAATGGCAAGTGGTCACCTACATAATTTCTGCCAATCATGCCCCTGGGGTCCAAACGGGCAACGCCCCGGGGCCCTTTAGCTCCTATAGACTCATAATGGAAAAAAGCTTCAAAAATCTTCTTCTCTGAAACCACAGGGCCCAGAGCTGAGATATTTTGCGTGTAGCAACGGCAAGTGGTCACCTACATAATTCCTGTCAATCATGCCCCTGGGTTCCAAATTGGCCACACCCCGGGGCCCCTTCGCTCCAATAGACTCATAATGGTAAAAAAGCTTCAAAAATCTTCTTCTCTGAAACCACAGGGTCCAGAGCTTAGATATTTAGCATGTAGCAATGGCAAGTGGTCACCTACATAATTCCTGCCAATCATGCCCCTGGGTTCCAAATGGGCGACGCCCCGGGGCCCCTTCGCTCCCATAGACTCATAATGGAACAAAAAGCTTCAAAAATCTTCTACTCGGAAACCACAAGGCCCAGAGCTTAGATATTTAGCATGTAGCAACGGCAAGTGGTCACCTACATAATTACTGCCAATCATACCCCTGGTACCCAAAAGGGCCACGCCCCGGGGCCCTTTAGCTCCTATAGACTCATAATGGAAAAAAAGCTTCAAAAATCTTCTTCTCTGAAACCACAGGGCCCCAAGCTGAGATATTTTGCATGTAGCAACGGCAAGTGGTAACCTACATAATTCCTGCCAATCATGCCCCTGGGGTCCAAATTGGCCACACCCCGGGGCCCCTTAGCTCCCATAGACTCATAATGGAAAAAAAGCTTCAAAAATCTTCTTCTCTGAAACCACAGGGCCCAGAGTTTAGATATTTAGCATGTAGCAACCGCCAGTGGTCACCTACATAAATCCTGCCAATCATGCCCCTGGGTTCCAAATGGGCGACGCCCCGGGGCCCCTTCGCTCCCACAGACTCACAATGGAACAAAAAGCTTCAAAAACTTCTACTCGGAAACCACAAGGCCCAGAGCTTAGATATTTAGCATGTAGCAACGGCAAGTGGTCACCTACATAATTCCTGCCAATCATGCCCCTGGGGTCAAAATGGGCCACGCCCCGGGGCCCTTTGCTCCTATA
This sequence comes from Lucinisca nassula, assembly GCA_963580285.1. Taxonomy (NCBI): domain Eukaryota; kingdom Metazoa; phylum Mollusca; class Bivalvia; order Lucinida; family Lucinidae; genus Lucinisca; species Lucinisca nassula. The sequence goes on from CAUZLF010000767.1 coordinate 150,506, forward strand.
GACTCATAATGGAAAAAAGCTTCAAAAATCTTCTTCTCTGAAACCACAGGGCCCAGACCTCAGGTATTTGACATGTAGCAATGGCAAGTGGTCACCTACATAAATCCTGCCAATCATGCCCCTAGGGTCCAAATGGGCCAGGCCCTGGGGCCCCTTAGCTCCCATAGACTCAAAATGGAAAAGAAAAACTTCAAAAATATTCTTCTCTGAAACCAAAGGGCCCACAGTTTAGATATTTAGCATGTAGCAAGGGCAATTGGTCACCTACAAAATTCCTGCCAATCATGCCGCTGGGTTCCAAATGGGCCACGCGCCTGGGCCCCTTTGCTCCCATAGACTCATAATGGAAAAAAGCTTAAAAAATCTTCTTCTCTGAAACCACAGCGCCCAGAGCTTAGATATTACACACATAGCAATCGCAAGTGGTCACCTACATAATTCCTGCCAATCATGCCACTGGGATCCAAAAGGGCCACACCCCGGGCCAATTAGCTCCTATAGACTCATAATGGAAAAAAAAGCTTAAAAAATCTTCTTCTCTGAAACCACAGGGCCCAGAGCTTAGATATTTAGCATGTAGCAATGGCAAGTGGTCACCTACATAAATCCTGCCAATCATGCCCCTGGGGTCCAAATGGGCCACACCCTGGGACCCCCTTAGCTCCCATAGACTCATAATGGAAAAAAGACTTCAAAAATCTTCTTCTCTGAAACCACAGCGCCCAGAGCTTAGATATTTAGCATGTAGCAACGGCAAGTGGTCACCTTCATATTTCCTGCTAATCATGCCCCTTGGGTCAAAATGGGCCACGCCCGGGCTTAAAATAGAAAATTCTTTAAACGACTTCTCCTGCTTAACAAGTGGATGGATTTTGAAATTGTTTCACAGGAATGTTCCTTTGATGACCCTCTACCAAAATTGCTCAAACCGTTCAGCTCTGGTGAACAAAATGGCCACCAGAGCTAAAAATAGAAAAACCTTTAAACAACTTCTTCTCCTTAACCAGTCGATGGATTTTGAAATTATTGCACAGGAAGGTTTCTTGGGTGCCCCTCTACTAAAATTGCTCAAACCAATCCGCTCGGGTGAACAAAATGGCCACCAGAGCTAAAAATAGAAAAACCTTTAAAGGACTTCTTCTCCTTAACAAGTGGATGGATTTCAAAATTACTTGACAGGAATGTTCCTTGGGTGACCCTCTACCAAAATTGCTCAAACCGTTCCACTTGGGTGAACAAAATGGCCGCCAGAGCTAAAAATAGAAAAAGCTTTAAACGACTTTTTCTCCTTAACTAGTGGATGGATTTTGAAATTACTTCACAGGAATGTTCCTTCGGTGACCCTCTACCAAAATTGCCCAACCGTTCCGCTCGGGTGAACAAAATGGCCGCCAGAGCTAAAAATAGAAAAAGCTTTAAACGACTTTTTCTCCTTAACCAGTGGATGGATTTTAAAATTATTTCACTGGAAGGTTCCTTGGGGGATCAACTACCAAAATTGCTCAAACTGTTCAGTTTTAAACCCCATTGGTTTCATTGGGCAGCAGGGCTTGAGATGTCATTTCATCAAAAACGACTTTTACTTCTCAAAATGACTTCTACTCCTAAACAGGCAGACTGATTTTGAATTAATTTCACAGAAATGGTCTTTGGGTCCAACCAAAATTGCTCAAACCCTCCACTCCACCATATATTACCCACAATTCCGTTTGTACAATAGGATCAGGTGAGCGATCCAGGGCCATCATGGCCCTCTTGTTTAATTATCTAATCTTGACTTAGTTCCTTATAGTAAAGTGTGTCCGGGCCGTATGGAATATAGTTATATAACTTTACAGGTGCATGCATGGCATTGAGACGATGTGTCATGAACAAGGAAGAAAACTCTTGCTTTTTTGGGGGCTTTGAATTATCTGTCCTTGACTTAGTTCCTTATAGTAAACTGTGTCTGGGCCATAATTCTAAACCGTATGGAATATATTTATGAAACTTTACAGGTGCATGCATGACACTGAGACGATATGCCATGAACAGGAAGACAACTCTTGCTTTTTTGGTTTTTGAATTATCTGCCCTTGACTAAGTTCCATATAGGAAACTGTGCCCTGATCATAACTCCTAAACCGTATTGAATATATATTTATGAAAATTTACAGATGCATGTATGGCATTGAGATGAAGTGTCATGAACAAGAAGACAACTCTTGCTTTTTGGTTTTTGAATTATCTGCCCTTGACTTAGTTCCTTATGCCCGGGCCATAACGCCTAAGCCGTATGGAATATATTTATGAAAGTTTAAAGGTGCATGCATGGCATTGAGATGATGTGTCATGAACAAGGAAGACAACTCTTGTTCTCTTGAAAATGATATATACCCTAATAATAACTGCATGCTATACCTGTTAATAGCCCCCGCCCATCGGGGCTTGAAGAAATAGATGGGCTGCATTATGCTTCCACGCAGAGCTGAAACCGACCCGCACACGAGTACTGTTAAAGCGCTTTGAGGATCCAAGCCTGCCCAGGCAATGCGGTGCGAGTCGGTCCGTCCATGCTTTAAAACGCTATTGGTTTCATTGGGCGGCAGGGCTTGAGATGTCATTTCATCTCAATGTCGAGTAAAAGTCCCACAAACTTGGAAGCAACGTCTCCAAAATGACCTTTACAGTGTTGACGGGGACGTTAAACCTCAAATCAAACAAACAAATATACCTGTTACAACTTACAACTAGATCGCGCAGTCGATGGCGCGCCATCGCAAATCCCCACGTTTTGACCTCTTCCAGGGACCCCTGGGGGCTGGTCCAAAAATTAATGTGCTCTTGCAGAAGCCATTCATGTAAGTAACTCACACACCAAATTTGGTTGAATTCCAATGAACGGTATAGGAGGAGATAGCCGGACAGACATACGGACGGACGGACGGACGGACGGACGGAGGCGATAACAATATCCCCACTTTTCTTCAAAAAACGTGGGGATAATTACATATAAACCCGTTTTCTGAATGGCATTTTGGCGGGGACATCCGTGTCCTATTGACATTTTTATGTCCCAGATAGCGATAGCTTGGACATAGTTTTTGCCCGGTCTGTTTGTTGGTTTGTTTGTTGGTTTGTTTGTTGGTCTGTACGTGGACAACTTTAACGTTGGTCATAACTTTTGAACCGTTGGAGGTAGTCTTCATATTTTGCATGAAGGTTCCTTGTGACAAGAGCTTCACATTCATGCAAAAAATTGACCTGTGACGTTGACCTTGACCTTTGACCTACTTAAAAGAAAAAAAAATAACATTGGTCATAACGTTTGAACCGCTTGAGATATAGCCTTCATATTTGGCATGTATGTTCCTTGTGACAAGAGCTTTACATTCACAAACAAAAATTTGACCTGTGACCTTGACCTTTGACCTACATAAAAGAAAAAATTTAACATTAGTCATAACTTTTGAACCGTTTGAGATACAGCCTTCATATTTGGCATGTAGGTTCCTTGTAACAAGAGCTTTACATTCATGCAATATTTTTGACATGTGACCTTGACCTTTGAATTTCTTAAAAGAAAAAAAAACATTTTGGTCATAACTTTTCGAACCGTTTGGGATATGACCTTTATATTTGGCATGTAGGTTCCTTGTGATAAGAGCTTTACATTCATGCAAAATGTTTTGACCGTGACCTTGAACTTTGACCTAATAGAAAGAATAATTAAAAGTGTTCATAACTTTTGATTTGTTTAAGATAGAGCCTTCATATTTGGCATGTAGGTTCCTTGTGACAAGAGCTTTACATTCCTGCAACTTTTTTTTGGTCTGTGACCTGGACCTTTGACCTACTTTAAAGAAAAAATATTATTGTTCATAACTTTCGAACCGATTAAGATAGAGCCTTCATATTTGGCATGTAAATTCCTTGTGCCAAGGGCTTCCCATTCAAACCAAAAATCTTGACCTGTGACCTTGACTTTGAACTGTGACCAACTTTGAAAAAAGTGACCATGCCCGGGGACATGTTCGTATTTCACAAACACATCCTGTTTCTGGTTTGTTTTAGGTGTTGTGTTTAACAGCCTTGCCGCACCAAGATACCCAAACAAGCCTGTCTGAACAATATTTGAAATAATAAAAAAAAATAATAAGGTCAGCGCATGATGACCCTACAATAAGAACTGTGTGGTCAGCTACGACTCAGACCAGCCTGCGCATTCGCAGTCTGGTCAGTCTTTGCTGGTCACGCGAAAAACAAAACAAAAACAGGTATATTAGTCTCGTCACGGGTATCCGTCCTTCCGTCTGTCACGTTTCTCGTGAATGCAACTACTTTTTTATTTCTTGGCCTTGGATGACCAAACTTGGTACACACATTTCTTAGGGACTACAGATGTGCATGAATGTGTCGGAATTTTGACCTGGCCCCACTGGGGTTACGGGGTGAGGTCAGAGGTCAAATTTCCAAGAACAGATTCTCACTTGTTCTGTACAGTGTATAGATGCATTGTTTTAAAAGTGTGTTGTCCATAGTAAAAGCGGGAATTTGCGATGGTGCACCATCGACAGCGCAATCTAATTATTAATGTCTTCAGTCAAGAGCTCATCACATAAGCTCCTTTCTCCATCTTTATTAAGCATAGCCCCAGATAAGAAGGGGTATCACATATTTGTCTTATTTCTGCACAAAATATGTTGTGGGTGCTCACTAAAAGTGCCTGGTTTTTTTCCGAAATAAGAAAAATAGCAGTACTTTTCAGATGAAACAAGCGCCTTATTTGGAGCTATCATAAGTCTCTGGGCTAGTGTTACTGGGAAATTCCGCTCCATATTTCTGGTACTATGGCGTTCCTTTGCCAAGATTGTTTGGTCTGCTACTGGTAATCTACGCGGGCATCCTTTCCAGTTTTCCCATAAAAAGTTATTTTATTTTTTAAGTAAACTCCCTCTGAATCATCGGACGGTGTCTGTATATCTTGTTCCTGATTCACATTATAGCCCAAAGACTAAGGCTGGCAAATCGGAGCTGAAAAGATAATCGATTATCAGTCATGCCATTGGGATCGATAATCGATTAGTACTCGCTATGTTTTTTGTCATAATTTTACCTGTCTGAGCATGTCTCTTATCATATGTTATTCTTTACTATATGTATATTTGAACAGACAGGCCTGAGCGAACAGTGTAGACCCAGATGAGACGCCACAGAATGCGGCGTCTCATCAGGGTCTGCAATGTTTACCACTCATCCAGCTATTTCAGGCGCAACTTTGGGAAGTAAGCTGTACCTATCCAGTAATCGATAAAAAACAAATCAGAAATGATATTTTTTTTTGGAATTAATCGATCGATTAATCGATTATACGATTAATCGTGTCAGCCTTACCAAAGACCACTTTGGTTCATCAACGAGTCGCAAGCCACGGCGATATGCAAGAAAGGCACGGAACAAATTGCAAATTTTTTGAAACAGATTGTCACTACGTGAATAAAACATCATGAATAAAACACTATTTTCACCTGGCTGTATGTCGATTTGAAGCCAAATTATAGCTGGATGGGGAGAACGAGAGTTGTGGGACATTGTGGGTCACACTCAGGATGGCCGCCCCACAAAAACAGAATAAAATAGTTAGAAATTGGTTTCTTGTTCCTTCGACACGGTCTTCATATTAACGGTATAGAGGGTCTACGAACGAACTGTACAGTTTTCACGGTTTCGTCTGGGGACGGACAGACGGGTGATCGGACTGGTGCACCTGCAAAGCGAAGCTGGCTTCTACAGTCCTTCGGATGACACTTTGCATCTAGGTTTCGTGTCTCTATTCTAGTGTCTGGTCATTATACCCGCTTTTTCGAAGAAAAATCGGGTATATTGTTTTCGTACCACAGTTCACTCCGGCGTCAGTCCGTCTGTCCGTCCGTCTGTCCGTCCGTCTATCCGTCCGTCAGGTTTCTTGTAAATGGATCTCCTCTGCAACCACTGAAGTTACACTTTTGAAACTTTGCATGTGGATAGTACATGGAATGTAGATGGCAGTGGACAACTTTTTGTGACCTTGACCTCAACATGACCCCAAGGTCAAAGGTCAAAAATTATGATTTACCATATCTCCTAAACTATTGGAGTTACACTTCTGAAACTTTGCTTATTGGATGGTCCTTGGAATATAGAATCTGTCAGGTTACTTTCGGTGTGACCGTGACACCAAGGTCAACGGTAAAAAAGTATGCTTTTGCCATATCTTCTCTTCTATTAGAGGTACACTTCTGAAACTTTAGTTATTGGATGGCCCTTGGAATATAGAATAAATTTGGATACTTTTGGTGTGACCTTGACCTCAACATGACCCCAAGGTCAAAGGTCAAAAGTTATGATTTGCCTTATCTCCTAAAGTATTGGAGTTACACTTCTGAAACTTTGCTTATTGGATAGTCCTTGGAATATAGATTATGTGGGCTACTTTTAGTGAGACCTCGACCCCAAGGTCAAAGGTCAAAAAGTATGATCTTGCCATATCTTCTAAACTATTAGAGTTACACTTCTGAAACTTTGGTTATTGGATGGCCCTTGGAATATAGAATAAATTTGGATACTTTTTGTGTGACCTTGACCTGAACATGACCCCAAGGTCAAAGGTCAAAAATTATGTTTTGCCATATCTCCTAAACTATTGGAGTTACACTTCTGAAGCTTTGCTTATTGGATGGTCCTTTGAATATAGAATATGTTGGGCTACTTTTGGTGTGACCTCGACCCCAAGGGCAAAGGTCAAATAGTATGACTTTGCCATATCTTCTTAACTATTGGAGTTACACTTCTGAAACTTGGTTATTGGATGGCTGTTGGAAAAAAGAATAAATTGGGATACTTTAGGTGGACCTCAACATAACCCCAAGGTCAACGGTCACAAAGTATGACTTTGCCATATCTTCTAAACTATAAGAGTTACACTTCTGAAACTTTGCTTATCAGTTAGAATGTTCTTTGCAACTTTTTTAAACTTACATGTACTTTTGGCTAGCTTATACATAGTCATTAGTGTTTTTTATAGAAAAAGCGGGTATTTGCGATGGTACACCATCGACTGCAGATCTAGTGACATTTGCTTTTCCTGGATGGATTTTGAAATTACATGCCAGAAATTAAAACATCACGAGAACATGTCATGCGGAAAAATCAGGTCGGTACCTCCAAGGTCAAGGTCATGTTTAAAGGTCAAAGGTATAGAAAAAGTTCATTTTTCTTGTGTCCGGTCAATACCTTTGTTATGCCGGCATTGATTTTGAAATTACTTGGCAGAAATGTTAACCATCATGCGACATTTGTCTCATGTATATATATATATTTGTCAGTACCGGCTTCAGGCCAAGGTCATACTTTGCGATCAAAGTCATATCGGGGCTTGAAGAAATAGATTGGGCTTCTTTATGTGCAGTCAATAACTTTTTATCCCTCAATAGAGTGTATAATTACTTGGCAGAAATATTTGCCATTATGCAACGAGGTGTCGCGCGCAAGACCCTGGTCAGTACCCCCATGGTCAAGGTCATCCGTACAAACAATTAATTGCCACGGGCGTATAATGCACAGCTTGCGGAGCTGCATCGGACAACAGTTTTTGTGATTGGCGTCACAGATACATTGTGGTTGCATGGTCTTTGAAACGACCCCTGTATTCACCATATTTGCAATATATGCTGGCTCCCAGCTTGCACATTGTCTATATTGGAAAAACCGGTAACCAGACCCCCTGACCTTTCAAGGTCTGGTTACCTGTTTTTCCAACACTGATATTCTTCAGACTAGGAACCAGCAGGCAATGCAAATAAGGTGAATGTTGCCTGTCGTTAAAAGTTACTCCTTCCATTTTGACTACAAAATTATTTTCTTCTCAGTAAATCGATGCGTTATCATGTCATAACATATTAAAATGCCTGACAGTATTGTGTCAGTGCCGTTGAAAGACAAATACCTGTTATTTTGGGTTTATGGATTCAACTACTGGAAGTCGCCATATTTCTTTCTTCAGAGGTGACCCAGCTGTGAATCACGCGTCTATTTGTCTCGTGATAGAATTAGTTTTAAAACGGAAAGTCCGAAGAAGGGTAAACACAATTTTTAAAGACGATTTTCGCAAAGTTCTGAAGTTGTAGTTGGCATTAGATGATTACAAATGATAAAGCTACATGAATTGAAGTAAAAAAGCAGAAAGACATGCTTTTGATTAGATGAATCCCGACAGCTCAATAATGCCCCTTTAATGATTAAATATACCGTTTAAGGCTGACACGATTAATCGTATAACCCGATTAATCGATCGATAAATTCCACAAAAATGATTATCATTTCTGATTTGCTTTTAATCGATTACTTGATTGGTACAATTTACTACCCAAAGTTATGCCAAAAATAGCTGTATGCGTGGCAAACAGTGCAGACACTGATGAGACGCCGCAAAATGCGGCGTCTCATCTGGGTCTACACTGTTTGCTCAGGCCTGTCTGTTCAAATATACATATGGTAAAGTGCAACATATGGTAAGAGTCATGCTCGGACAGAAAGCCAGACAGGTAAAATTATGACAAAAACCTTAGCAATTACTAATCGATTATCGATCGCAATAACAGGGTTGATAATCGATTAACTTTTCAGCTCCGATTAGCCAGCCCTCATACTTTCCCCTATTTTTTTCAGAGCTGAGCTATGGAAAGCAACGGCATTACACAAAATGGCATACGTAATGGTCTAAAGGCAAGGGATGTTGGCGGTGACTCTTCGGAAACGAAATACCCCAC